>JARKIA010000034.1:600000-1032921 GCA_029289565.1 Mycena galericulata
GGCGTCTCAGATTCTCTTGTCGAATCTCTGCTGTTTCTGCGGTCCAGCTAGTCTCGTTCCTTTTATAACGATCCCAGAGCTGAGAGCAGTGCGCCAGATGTCGTCGGCCCAGGCCCAACAGAAGGTCTGATGGAACATTAAATGCTGTGCCGCGATCTTTTTGATGGATGAACTCTCGCGCCGAATTTAAAGCACCGCGTCTACCTTCCTCTCACCCATTTTCCTCCCTCCGGAAAATGGAAGAATGGAAGATAGCGATGATAGGCGATGTTGGGGTCGGCAAAATCAGCTTCGCCTTTCAGGTACATGTTCAGAGCCACGACTGGAGAGGCTGACTGATACCCATCAGGCTGTCAACGGCTGCTTCTGTGGTGAGTCTTTATTTGTTAGACGCTGCATCCGCTGCGCCTGCATGTGCATTCGCTCATGCCAATTCACAAAGATGTACTGTTTCCTTGCTGTTCCCCTTTAAATTTTGTACAGATCTTATTCGAGTCTCCCAGGAGATCGATCCGACCCTAGACGAGATTTACCGCAGTCAATTCGTCGTGGATGATCGTAGGTGTACTGTGGAGCTCCTTCTTCCGTATCCCCCCGGTACGCCCCCGTCTCGCTCACAGAGAACTCACCGTGAGCCGTATCAGAATTAGATGCAGGTTGGGTAAATCGCTTCATTTACACAACGCAAGCCTGGGCGCTCGTCTACTCGATCACCTCACGGGCTAGTTTTGACCACCTCATTGCGCTCTCCGCGCAAGTAGTGGCCCAGGCGAAATTAGAAGGGGGCCCCGTTCTCGTGGTCCTTGGGAACAAGTGCGATCTGCACGAAGCGCGGCGGGAGGTACCGAAGAAGGAGGGGGAAGAGCTTGCGAAATGGTTTGGTTGCCAGTTCTGTGAAACGTCGGCCAAGACGGGACAGAATGTCGGGCGCGTGATCGCGGACCTTGTGCGCAGGTTGCGGCAACCGAGACTTGCGATATCTGGTGTGGATACGGGTCCACAGAAACGGGAAGAGAGAAGGAAGAAGACATGTGTTATCTTGTGAGAAGTATTATTTGTGCACCTCGCGCGACCGAGCCTTTGACTGGCACACATTGTTTCAAAAATATGTCAGCCAACAATGGTGAACAGCAGGATCAAGAGACCTAACCTCTTAACTGTTCTCGTTTCATCAGTTGCCATCGAAGTTCAATGCCATGTATGCTGTCCTATAAAGTTTGAGTTGTTCCTGTTTTGAGCTTGTTTCGAGGTTTTCATTTCTTATTTGCTTCTCTGTTGTTCCTTTAGTTCTACCGCGGCGTATCTTGCTCGATAGCGTCCGTGAGCTCGGCTACGGGGTGATGGAGGAGTCCAGGGACCGTAGTGTACACTAGTGCCTGTACACTCAGATAATTCCTGGGCCCCGGCGTTCCTAAGCGGGACCGTGCCGTGTAATTCTACCTACCTACCTACCTACCTGATGAATCTGGTCCGCTTCCCAAGTTCAAGCGTTCGTGTGAAGGCTCGTCTGAACTACAGATGGCTCGCTTTATTCTAGTCGGTGACTTTGCGGAGCACCCTGTTCGACTCGGGGGGCGGGCCATTCTCTGATCTCTCGGCTGTTTTTTCCCTCTCATTTCTTAATCTCTTTTGTCCGCCTGTCGCCGTCTTCGACTTCAGCCTCATTCTGACCGTTGCCCCCGCCAACTTCCGCGGAAATAGTATGGTAATACCGGCCAATGAAATCTTCACTCCAACTGATTAAACCACAGTGTAAAAGGCTTGTAGCGTAATGCTTCCGTCACCAATTTATAGTCCGTAACTAGGTTAGACGGCGGAGCACCCGTTCAATTCGGGGGCGGGCCTTGCTCTGTGAATGCGTTGCCTTTTTCTCTCTTTTCTCTTTGGCTCGCCTCTGTCTGACTTCAGCCTCAGTTCTGACCATCGCCCCCGCTGTCAACGGCATTCGGTGTGTTCAAAATCAAACAATACGGGCCAACAAAATCTTCACTCCAATTGAAGTGGGTATTTATGTAACCACAGTGTATAAGGCCTGTTAGCATACAGAATGCATCCGCCAAGAGTATTGCGCTTTTCAACCTCGTGGCCTGCGGAACAACCCCGTTCGACTCGGGAGCGGGCCATTCGGAAATCTGTCTGCTTTTTATTTTCTCTTCGCTGTCTTTGACTTCAGTTGAAGACTCCAAAATCGGCCACTGGATTCATCGCTCAACATGTGGTTCAACCGGCCGGCGTCCATTGCGGAACAGCGAACACAGCAGTTGAAATCAAATAGTATGTTCACTTCAAATGGGGGATTCGACCACAGTCTGCAAGGCTCGCTAGCATACGGTATGGATACACCACTCCCGTCGCACTCCCATATGGCCAACAACGGAGTAACCCCGTTCGACTCGGGGGGCCATCTGGAATCTGGTAGAATTTCTCTCTCTCTCTCTCTCTGCTCTCTTTTACTTCTCTTGAAGACTCCAAAAGTAGCACTCGACATGTCGTTCAACCGTCCGGCATCTATTGCGGAACAGTGCGGAACAGTAAACACAGTTGAAATAAAACAAAATGTTCATTGCAAGAGGTACTTCAACCACATTTAAAGAGAGCCAGCTAGGCCTGCTAGCATGCAGCATCCGCCACTCCTGTGCATTTCGCATATATGGTAAACAGTGGATCAACCTCGTTCGACTCGGGGGCGGGCCATTCTTCTTCAACCCATTATTTTCTCGTCCTGCCTCTATGTATTGTGGAACAGTGTTGAACACAGTACTTAGTTGTAATAAAATATCTACTCCAAGAAGAGGTATTTAGACGACATTTAAAGACATTATGCAAGGCCTGCTAGCATATGGCATGCATCCGCAGCTACTGGTGTCGATGTTGCTCATTCAACAGCGGAGCAACCCCGTTCGACTCGGGGGCGGGCCATTCTTCTTCGACCCATTCTTTTTCTCTCTTCTCTCTCTGGTTCGCAAGCTCTCAAGTTTGACTTCACTTGAAGACTCCCTCCAAAATCGGCACTGGATCTATCACTTGACATGTCGTCCGACCGTCCAGCGTCTATTGCGGAACAGCGAACACAGCAATTGAAATGAAATACTCGCTTCAAGAAGAGGTATTTAAACCACATTTAAAGGGAGTATGCAAGGCCTGCTAGCATACGGTATGCATCCGCCAAAAGTTCAACATCCTTGCTTGACTTGCGGAGCAACCCGTTCAACTCGGGGGCGGGCCATCTGGGATCATTCTGGTAGAATATTTTTTTTCTTCTCTTCTCTTTGCTGTCTTTGACTTCACTTGAAGACTCCAAAATCAGCACTCGACATGTTGTTCAATTTTCAGCCGTTCAACCGTCTGGCGTCTATTACACAACAGCGTCGAACACAGCAGCTGAGTTGAAATGAAATGTTCACTCCAGAAAGAGGTATTTCAGCCACATTTAAAGAGATTCAGCAAGGCCTGCTAGCATATGGTATGCATCTGCCACTCATTATTGCATAATGCGTACAGTAGAGAGCGGAGTAACCTCGTTCGACTCGGGGGCGGGTCATTTATCTCTGCCGTTCTTTTTCTTTTTTCTTTTTTCTTCTCTCTTTTGTTTACTGCAAGCTCTCAAGTTTGACTTCACTTCAAGTAAACCCTCCAAAATCGGCACTCGACATGTCGTTCAACGTTCAACCGTTCAATTTTCCCGGCATCTATTGCGGAACAAACGAACACAGCAGTTGAAATGAAATAAAATAAAATAATCACTCCAAGAAGAGGTATTTCAACCACATTCAAAGAAAATATGCAAGGCCTGCTAGCATACGGTATGCATCCGCCAACAGTGAGCATCCGGTAACCTCGTGGTTTGCGGAACAACCCCGTTCGACTCGGGGGCGGGCCATTTCCACTGGCCCTCGCTTTTGCTTTTGCCTTTGATTTGATTTGAATTTTTCTTAGCAAAAGAAGTGGGCTTCGCCGCCGGTGGGCGTGTTTTAAATTGAGGGCTCGTGCGATACGCGACGTCGGTCGGAAGAATGAATGGAAATCTCAAACACACTGAGATATTACCGAGTACCCAGATAATACACACGCAACACTCATCACACACCCACCACCGCTACCGCAGATAAAGTCTACATCCAGATACATTAGTTAGTATACCCCCCGAACCTCCGTTTAGTTTTAGTCTACTTAAGCTAACGAATACGAAAACGAAAGCGAAAACGAAAGCGAATCACAACGGCCCCCACGCCTCCTCCCCATCCGCATCCGCATCCGCATCATCATACTCAGCGCGTCGCCGCCCCTCCCGCTCATGATAATCACGCTCCCGTTCATGATAATCACGCTCACGGAAATCCCCCCCACCCCCACCCCCACCCCTAACCCGAACCAACCCCTCCCTCTCCCCGCGCTCCGCGCCGACCCACCCCGCGCCGGCAAGCGTCCGGCGGAGGACTTTGGGCAGGTGCAGCGGCGCGCGGTCGCGTCCGCCTCCTCCCTCCCCCCCTCCTTCTCCTCCTCTTTGCCTATCCTCCGCATCCCGGTCCCGGTCCCAATTGCGCTCCCGTCCTGCGGAAAACGACGAACCCGAACCCGAATTGACGGACGAAGCCGACGCCGACGCCACGCGCCTCTCCCGTTCCCCGTGCGCCGGTTGGGCGCCGCCATACGCCGCCTCGAACGACGTCGCGCGGCGGTGGGGGTGGATCGGGGGGCCTTCCGCTCTTTCGCCTCCTTCTAGCCCGCCGCCGGCCCCATAACCTAAGGGACCGGATCCATACGCACCAGATCCATACCCAAACGCCTGCTCCCCAAACGCAGGCGACGTCGGCGTGGCGGGCTGCACCGCGAGCGCGACGAAGCTGCGTGCCGTGGGCGGCGCGGTGCGCGGGTAGGTTGGCGTGTTCGTGGTCGTGTTCGTGTTGGCGTTGTGAGTGGTGTTGAACGGGGAGCTCGAATGCGAGTGTGCCGAGGAAGACGCGTAGGAAGAGGACGAAGACGCGCTCGCGAACGGCGAGTTCCACGCGACGGTCGCGTACTGCGCGTCGGGCGATCGCGGGGCCAGGGGGGACATCGAGGCTAGCGCGGAGCCAGAGGTTGACGTCGACGTGGATGTGGACGCGGATGCGGGGGTTGTGGGGGCGGAGATGGACGAGGCGCGCCGCGGCGGCGGGGGCGGGGCGCGGAAGGGGTTGAGCGTGGCTGCTTGCGTCTGTGCCTGTGCCTGTGCCTGTGCCTGTGCCTGCGTCCGCGGGGCCGCCCCGCTCGAGATCGTGCGCGGCCTCGGCGCGGGCATCGGCGCGCCCGCGCCCGCTCGCGCGCCGAAGGTGAGGTTCGTCGCGGACGCCGACACGGAGGCGGAGGACGCGCGCGCGGCCTGCGTCGCGGCGCGCCGGAGCGGGTGCGTCGGCGGCTCGGCGAGGGGCAGCGGGCGCGCGGAGAGCGAGGAGGAGTACGCGTGGCCGGCGCGCGAGAAGGATGATGATGCGGATGCGGATGAGGCAGACGTCGATGCGGAGGACGCGGAGGCGGAGGAGGATGTGGCGCTCGGGGCGCTTGTTTTGCTCGTGCTCGTGTTCGTGCGCGTGAGGACGGGGGAGGTGGGTTTGCGCGGGGGGAGCGGAGGGCGTGCGCGCGCCTCGGGGGAGGGCGCCGGCGTGGGCAGGAAGGGGTTCGTGCTGCTTGCCGGTGCCACGGAGGTCAGGACGGGTGCTAGGATAGCCATCGCGATAAGCACGCGGGGTCCGTCGGGTCAAGTGCGGGGAGGACGTAGAACGGACCTTGTACGAATGCCAGGCTGCGCTCTACCGCCCGGCCTGCCTGCGCATGCAGCACCAGCCTCAGCGCCGCGAAGAACTCGCCCCCGGAAAGCTGGGGCGCGGGCGCGAACAGGCGGAGGATCTGAGGTTCAACATCGATGCTGTGAATAAGATACGAGTCGGATTGGAGAGCTCGAGGCGCACCTCCTCGACTGGCCCCGATCCAAGAGCACTGTACCGCCCACGAATCCAGGCACGCGCTTCCCGCACACTGACGCTCGCGTGCGCCCAATCAGCGTGAGATCCATCGTCGATGAGCTCGGCGAGGCTGGCGGTGAACAGGGCGTGTTCTGCGTCGCTCAGCGCGGAGGGGTGCAGCGACAGGCTGCGCGAGGAGGACGAGCGGCGTGAGGACATGGGAGGACGGAGGTAAGGAGCGAGGCAGCGAGGTGTGGGGTATCCGAAAACATACCGTCAGCATCTTCACGATGACGCCCCGAACGGATCCGATCCCCGTGCCGAACACGTGCCGTGTTCAACTAGCTTCCGTATTTAGATTTAGCGTTTAGCTGTTAGCTGATAAAATCGGAAAATAGCATGACCCTTGGATCCAAGCTCTCACAGAGCAAATTTATTCTGGTGAAATTCAGGCACAACCGGGTCAAATAAAGCGGCCCGATGCTTCCTGGTTGAATAAATAGCAGGGGGTCTCAGAGGCTCCAACGCTATCTTGCACGGTGTGAATTGACCAGGTGAATGCATGCATTTATGTATATGCAAGAAAACAATAGGCATCTTCAGTCTCTGTCAGCAATGAGGCACCAAAAAAACGTACTTGAAGGTACCTGAAAGCCTGACCCCGAGTCGAACAGGGATCATCTGCCAAACTCAGATTGTGGCTCCGAAATTATTGCAGATGCATTCCACATGCTACCAGGCCTCATATCTAAAGCCAAATCCTCTGTTATGGGCTCCAATTTTCCTTTGTACGCAATTAGTCCCGACTGGTTTAAATCAGGGAAATGTTTTTCTGCAGCTTGAACACAAGTCTTCAAACTTCAAGTACAGAAGAAAAGTCAGAAGATCACTATGAGCCTCCAATATAATCACACTTACCCTATACAAAAATGTAACGGTTGCAAGCGAAGGCTTGACCCCGAGTCGAACGGGTGGTCTGCCAACCTTCGATGAGATCATTCATGAATTGCAGATGCATTCCACATGCTACCAGGCTTCATTTTGCAGCCCAATCCTCTGTTATGGGCTCTAATTTTCTTTGGTCCACAATTAGCTCATCTTGAATTAAACGATGTGAACAGGAAAATATATGCACCCTGCACACAAGTCTAGTGCAGAAAACACTGCGAGTCTGATAACTGCAGTGACCCTGTACAAAGACACTGTGACCTTGTGCAAAAAAATCGTTCTTTGGACGGTTTTCCGCCCACTTTACTGGGTGTCCGGAGAAGGAAAAAATCGAAAAAGTCGGCGGGAAAGAAGGGATTAAAGAAGGTATTGATGAGATTAGAAGAGACCTCTAATCACTATGCTCACTGGTGGAACGGGAGTGCAAAAACAAGGATTTTCGGGCGCGCTTCGCGCGCAATATCCACAGGGTGCATTGAGATGAAGGGGAAACCCTCCAGTATCAATGCCATGTGGAACTCACGAGGACCTGAAATAACCAGAACTCTGTTTCCATGGCCCAACCCAAGATGCTGGGCAGGTAGGTAGGTAGGTAGGTAGCATTACACGGCACGGTCCGAATAACGAACGCCGGTTTCCAGGGATTATCCCGGTGTACAAAGCAAGTTAAAATACACCATCGCCCCTGGACCTCTCTCCGCCATCTAAGCCCCAGTCGCAGACCCCATGAGTTTCCCCATGCCCCACGGTAGACCCCAGACAACGAAAAGAAGCAGATAAGATGACCTGGAATAGTTAGCTTCCGAAAACCCTTCAGACATCTCTTGACCTGGATGGTACACTGGAACGGCGTAAAATTCCTCAAGGACATCATGCACGAATTTAGCAACCAGAACAATGGTGGAGCGCTCGTAACTCATGGCTTTCAAAAACTCAACACTTGAGATTTCAGCCAATTGTGTTTGCATTTTGGGTACTGCATGGAAAAGTTTGTCAAGGAATACACTGCTCATGTCGAGAATAGCCGATGAGGCCTGACATTCTACTAGTGCATGTTCTGGACTTTCCACAGCACCCAAGACAACAGAGGCGCTCGTCTTGAGGAACTGATTGATGTTCGTGATTAACATACCACAACCTCTCTAAGGCAAGTAAATGGGTCAACAACATTATGGAAGTCAGTGCTTCACGATGAGCTGCGTCTTAACCATGTACAGATAATGCCTCATAGACAGAGTTTTTTGTGCGGCAGGCCCGTCCTTTTGGGGTTCGCGTCGCCCACTGTGCAGCAGGTAAAGTTTGTCTGAGGAGTTGACTTCGTGCTGCAACCACTCAAGTGCGCATCTTTCAACACATTTTCAGTAGGCTTCGATGCTTTGCTCTGTTGCAGTACTGAAGTTGAGAGGCAGACACTCGAATGTCAATTCTTTGCGGCTATCAGCACATCTCCAGCCCATGATTTTTCCCAGCCGTTGCAAGTTCAGTTGAACTGTTGAGACTTGCGCGTGCAAGACGGGATAATTTCAGCGACAGGAAGTACTGCAGATAAGCCAGCAGCAGCAGGAAGTGTCGAATTCGGAGCGGCTTAATCCCGGTTTCGGTGAAGAGTACTCTGACCGTAGAATTATGAGGGAGGACATTCAGTATCTGCCGGAGAAAATCAACCTGGGTGCCACACAGTTCTCTGACATGATCTTCTGCACAGTCTGGAGAAACTTCGCATCCATCGATGAGGTGGCAGTCCACTCGGGCCATTTTCAGGTCCTTGAACTGTTTCGGGTCAACCGGCCAGTTGAATGTTCAATTCCCATAATCCTATGGGCGCAGTACCTTGTTGTACTTGCTTTTGTCTTGTAGTGCTCTTCGAACATATTTCGAGTGTCTGAGTTGATCCAGATTATTTAGCTTCAGAACACCTGTCAGACATTTCTTCTGCCTGTACATTACACTGGGTCGAGTTAACTTCCTGAAGGACTTGATGCACATTATTTCACAACCAGAAACATAGTGTGTACTCATGAAGCATGGCCTTCAGTAGTGCACTGCTAATGAGTTCCGCCATTTTGTTCCGCATATCAATTGTGTAGAAGACCAGAAAGTTGGACTTCCCACCACTGCAATGCAAAAACCATGGAGGCACCTGTTTCGGACTGGCCATCGGCAGTTGTGCATGATAGTTCCGCGGCTTTTTCAAGGCAACTTGCTGGGTCGACAACTTGATGGAGGCCAAGGCCTCCAGATAAGCTTGTGTCTTCACCATTGTCTTTCGTGCGGTACGTTCGTCCTTTTGGGAGGCACATCACCCGTGGATCAGGCAGGTCTGTCAGATGG
Organism: Mycena galericulata; assembly: GCA_029289565.1. Taxonomy (NCBI): domain Eukaryota; kingdom Fungi; phylum Basidiomycota; class Agaricomycetes; order Agaricales; family Mycenaceae; genus Mycena; species Mycena galericulata. The sequence continues at coordinate 609,219 of JARKIA010000034.1, forward strand.
GTTGACTTCATGCTGCGACCAATTTTTGTGGCTATCATTGTGTCTTTGGCTCAGATTTGTTGCCTATTAGCTGCAGGTTCCATTGGGTCGTTGGGACTTGCGCATACAAGCAAAATGGGATGATCTGAGCAAAGGGGGATAATGTAACCGACCAGAAGCAGCAGGAAGTATCAAATCTGAAGCGGCATAAACCGGATTTCGGTGCAGAGTATCGCGAAGACGGAACGAGAATTAATATTCGGTACTTGCCGGATAAAGTCAACCTGAAGCGCAAACATTTCTTGGACGTGAAGATGTGCACTGCTGGGAGAAACCTGGCATCCACAGATGAGTTCACAGCCCACGCAATCCATCCGAAGGTCCTTGAACTGTGTCCAGGTCACCGGCTGGTCGAATATGAATTCTCGTGATCAGATCCAAGCAATACCCATGATGTACTTGCTTTTGCCTTATAATCATAATTTTGAAGGATGTGTGAAGGGTGAAAATGAAAATGAGTCTTGAAAGGCATGAGCAATTGAGGAGTCCTTCTCGCCGAATCTGCCGATTATTTGCGACATACTCAGATCATGATTGTGGGCCACAGTGCAAAGGGAATCAAAATAAATCCCAACAGGCAAGTGAGCTGTGGTCGCAGACACGCTCAGTTTTGCTCACATTACGCTTCAAGTTCGAAATTGTCAATCTTTGTAATTCGGCCCTCGGGTCTCCCGGTCCGTGCGCTGGACAGTTGCACGTGATCCCGCTGAGTAAGCACGTCAACAAGGAGAGGCCCGAGGGGCGGGAGCGGCGGACGAGGGCAGAAGTCGGAGAAAGAACATCCCCCAGAGCTCGAAGAGACTCCATCTGTCTGCCTAAAGATCCTAAGCAGGGAAATGCCCAAAAATAAAGGAGACAATCGGTGGATTGGCGCCGTCCAAATTGGATGACGTCGGACTGCGCCTGTTACTTTCAAGGCAGCCCACTTGCTACAGGAAGGCAAGCACTTAGCAGTATCTGGGCCAGAGAGGGGCCAGAGAACATGTATACATCATCTACACAATGTGCCCCGTTGCAGAGGAGAGAGAACTACGAAATCGACAATCATCGACGTTGGCCGAATCGCGCAAAACGCTCGTACTACTGGCATAGGACTCTTTGGTGGTGATTCAAACACCTGTTAGGACTCTATGGCCAGCTAGTAGGAGGGTGTACGGCGAGGGAACGACGTGTATCGAGGATTTCGAGTTTTGATGGTGGTGGTCGAGAATGATGCTGGAAATCCAGCAACAGATCATGATGCAGGGTGGAATAGGGGTCAATGCGTAGACAGCGCAATAATGTTTGAAAATATTTGGGCCTGTAAGAATTTAGGACCTCCTGCAGTGGATTTATGAGTCCCAAATGGCCAAAAGCTCATGAATAGGAGAGGAACGAGCAAAGAAATTGGCGCGAAGGAGAATGATAGCCGTGATTGCACGTGACATGTTATCTGCCCCCACCTCTTCTTCACAGATTGACTCCCTATAATTTCAATCTGAGTACTTCCGAGTCTTTCTCAGATACATACAATGCGTCCACATTATTCTCATGAATTTACACGACCTGATTCTGGCTTTATTAGCCAATTTGGCAGATAGCATCACAGCCACCGGCAGATAACAACCCAGCACAGCCGGCGGTAAACCTTATAAAGTGAATGGTTAGCAGACCACCCGTTCGACTCGGGGTCAAGCCTTAGTTCCTGGTCACTGCATTTTTGCACAGGGTCACTGTTATGGCATTATTTATCGTTTTTTATTCCCACTTTTTGTGTTGAGTTCTGGATTCGTAGTCCCTAGTTTTGATGCAGGTTTTCGCTCCAAGTCTCAAGTCCTGGTCACGGTTTGATCTCGGGCCGAGACATGCCGAAACGGGAAGTTTGCCCCCTATCTCCAACAGAATCTCGATGTAAAATCTTTACAGGGATTTGTGACAGGTAATATGAATGAAACCTAGCCATGGACCTCAAAATTGTCGTTTCAGCGTGAATCCCTCCGAAATACTGCATCAGGGACTAATAATTGAACCATTTGCATATTGATGTATTTCCAGATTTCTGTGACTTTCGAATCGCAGAAGCACACCAGAATTTTCTGAGCACATCAAAATTGGATATTGATTCACCGGAGTCCAACAGAATACACTTGTTGTGTCCATCTGGGACCCATTTGGTACACTACTTCATGGAGGAGCATAAATTGTGTCCTGTCAATCAGGGTATTGAAATAGAGGTAGAATATGGAAAGGAGGCTGTAGTAGACATGTACCTCTTCAGATTCATGTACAAGGTTATTTTTCAGAGTCATCCTGGGGATCCAATGTGTTGAAGAAATTCAAAAGATATTGAGGATTCCAGCCCATTGATGATTGCACATGTATACAGTTGGAATTGACTACTCATGCGGACTATACAAATCGAGGAATTTTTCCGGCAGTAAATGATGCTCACGGCCTCAGTTGTAGAAAGCGAAAAGATATTTCAACGGAAAAGGTATGCGTGGGAATCATTCGATAGCCGTGATGCCGATACTCACGATCAAATTGATCATCAATATGACTTGTACGGACTTGGATCTGTAAGTTGGGATTCCGCCAAAACCTGGGACTAATGACTAGGATGTAGCCAGATTCTTGGGACCTGGCCATTGGAGCATTAATAAGCAACGAAAAAAATCTCATACACTGTGGTTATATTGGAGGCTCATAGTGTTCTTCTGACTTCTCTTCTGCACTTGGAAACTTTTGTGTGGGCTGCAAATAAACATTTCCCTGTTTAATTCACACCAGTCAGGACCAATTGTGTACCAATAGGAAATTGGAGTCCATAACAGAGAATGTGGCTCTAGATAAAAGGCCTGGTAGCATGTGGAATGCATCTGCAACGATTTTTCGAGCCACAGTATATTTGGCAGATGATCCCTGTTCGACTCGGGGTCAGGCCTTGTGGTCCAAAGGGTTTACCGCCGGCTGTGCTGGGTTGTTATCTGCCGGTGGCTGTGATGCTATCTGCCAAATTGGCTAATAAAGCCAGAATCAGGTCGTGTAAATTCATGAGAATAATGTGGACGCATTGTATGTATCTGAGAAAGACTCGGAAGTACTCAGATTGAAATTATAGGGAGTCAATCTGTGAAGAAGAGGTGGGGGCAGATAACATGTCACGTGCAATCACGGCTATCATTCTCCTTCGCGCCAATTTCTTTGCTCGTTCCTCTCCTATTCATGAGCTTTTGGCCATTTGGGACTCATAAATCCACTGCAGGAGGTCCTAAATTCTTACAGGCCCAAATATTTTCAAACATTATTGCGCTGTCTACGCATTGACCCCTATTCCACCCTGCATCATGATCTGTTGCTGGATTTCCAGCATCATTCTCGACCACCACCATCAAAACTCGAAATCCTCGATACACGTCGTTCCCTCGCCGTACACCCTCCTACTAGCTGGCCATAGAGTCCTAACAGGTGTTTGAATCACCACCAAAGAGTCCTATGCCAGTAGTACGAGCGTTTTGCGCGATTCGGCCAACGTCGATGATTGTCGATTTCGTAGTTCTCTCTCCTCTGCAACGGGGCACATTGTGTAGATGATGTATACATGTTCTCTGGCCCCTCTCTGGCCCAGATACTGCTAAGTGCTTGCCTTCCTGTAGCAAGTGGGCTGCCTTGAAAGTAACAGGCGCAGTCCGACGTCATCCAATTTGGACGGCGCCAATCCACCGATTGTCTCCTTTATTTTTGGGCATTTCCCTGCTTAGGATCTTTAGGCAGACAGATGGAGTCTCTTCGAGCTCTGGGGGATGTTCTTTCTCCGACTTCTGCCCTCGTCCGCCGCTCCCGCCCCTCGGGCCTCTCCTTGTTGACGTGCTTACTCAGCGGGATCACGTGCAACTGTCCAGCGCACGGACCGGGAGACCCGAGGGCCGAATTACAAAGATTGACAATTTCGAACTTGAAGCGTAATGTGAGCAAAACTGAGCGTGTCTGCGACCACAGCTCACTTGCCTGTTGGGATTTATTTTGATTCCCTTTGCACTGTGGCCCACAATCATGATCTGAGTATGTCGCAAATAATCGGCAGATTCGGCGAGAAGGACTCCTCAATTGCTCATGCCTTTCAAGACTCATTTTCATTTTCACCCTTCACACATCCTTCAAAATTATGATTATAAGGCAAAAGCAAGTACATCATGGGTATTGCTTGGATCTGATCACGAGAATTCATATTCGACCAGCCGGTGACCTGGACACAGTTCAAGGACCTTCGGATGGATTGCGTGGGCTGTGAACTCATCTGTGGATGCCAGGTTTCTCCCAGCAGTGCACATCTTCACGTCCAAGAAATGTTTGCGCTTCAGGTTGACTTTATCCGGCAAGTACCGAATATTAATTCTCGTTCCGTCTTCGCGATACTCTGCACCGAAATCCGGTTTATGCCGCTTCAGATTTGATACTTCCTGCTGCTTCTGGTCGGTTACATTATCCCCCTTTGCTCAGATCATCCCATTTTGCTTGTATGCGCAAGTCCCAACGACCCAATGGAACCTGCAGCTAATAGGCAACAAATCTGAGCCAAAGACACAATGATAGCCACAAAAATTGGTCGCAGCATGAAGTCAACCCATCTGACAGACCTGCCTGATCCACGGGTGATGTGCCTCCCAAAAGGACGAACGTACCGCACGAAAGACAATGGTGAAGACACAAGCTTATCTGGAGGCCTTGGCCTCCATCAAGTTGTCGACCCAGCAAGTTGCCTTGAAAAAGCCGCGGAACTATCATGCACAACTGCCGATGGCCAGTCCGAAACAGGTGCCTCCATGGTTTTTGCATTGCAGTGGTGGGAAGTCCAACTTTCTGGTCTTCTACACAATTGATATGCGGAACAAAATGGCGGAACTCATTAGCAGTGCACTACTGAAGGCCATGCTTCATGAGTACACACTATGTTTCTGGTTGTGAAATAATGTGCATCAAGTCCTTCAGGAAGTTAACTCGACCCAGTGTAATGTACAGGCAGAAGAAATGTCTGACAGGTGTTCTGAAGCTAAATAATCTGGATCAACTCAGACACTCGAAATATGTTCGAAGAGCACTACAAGACAAAAGCAAGTACAACAAGGTACTGCGCCCATAGGATTATGGGAATTGAACATTCAACTGGCCGGTTGACCCGAAACAGTTCAAGGACCTGAAAATGGCCCGAGTGGACTGCCACCTCATCGATGGATGCGAAGTTTCTCCAGACTGTGCAGAAGATCATGTCAGAGAACTGTGTGGCACCCAGGTTGATTTTCTCCGGCAGATACTGAATGTCCTCCCTCATAATTCTACGGTCAGAGTACTCTTCACCGAAACCGGGATTAAGCCGCTCCGAATTCGACACTTCCTGCTGCTGCTGGCTTATCTGCAGTACTTCCTGTCGCTGAAATTATCCCGTCTTGCACGCGCAAGTCTCAACAGTTCAACTGAACTTGCAACGGCTGGGAAAAATCATGGGCTGGAGATGTGCTGATAGCCGCAAAGAATTGACATTCGAGTGTCTGCCTCTCAACTTCAGTACTGCAACAGAGCAAAGCATCGAAGCCTACTGAAAATGTGTTGAAAGATGCGCACTTGAGTGGTTGCAGCACGAAGTCAACTCCTCAGACAAACTTTACCTGCTGCACAGTGGGCGACGCGAACCCCAAAAGGACGGGCCTGCCGCACAAAAAACTCTGTCTATGAGGCATTATCTGTACATGGTTAAGACGCAGCTCATCGTGAAGCACTGACTTCCATAATGTTGTTGACCCATTTACTTGCCTTAGAGAGGTTGTGGTATGTTAATCACGAACATCAATCAGTTCCTCAAGACGAGCGCCTCTGTTGTCTTGGGTGCTGTGGAAAGTCCAGAACATGCACTAGTAGAATGTCAGGCCTCATCGGCTATTCTCGACATGAGCAGTGTATTCCTTGACAAACTTTTCCATGCAGTACCCAAAATGCAAACACAATTGGCTGAAATCTCAAGTGTTGAGTTTTTGAAAGCCATGAGTTACGAGCGCTCCACCATTGTTCTGGTTGCTAAATTCGTGCATGATGTCCTTGAGGAATTTTACGCCGTTCCAGTGTACCATCCAGGTCAAGAGATGTCTGAAGGGTTTTCGGAAGCTAACTATTCCAGGTCATCTTATCTGCTTCTTTTCGTTGTCTGGGGTCTACCGTGGGGCATGGGGAAACTCATGGGGTCTGCGACTGGGGCTTAGATGGCGGAGAGAGGTCCAGGGGCGATGGTGTATTTTAACTTGCTTTGTACACCGGGATAATCCCTGGAAACCGGCGTTCGTTATTCGGACCGTGCCGTGTAATGCTACCTACCTACCTACCTACCTGCCCAGCATCTTGGGTTGGGCCATGGAAACAGAGTTCTGGTTATTTCAGGTCCTCGTGAGTTCCACATGGCATTGATACTGGAGGGTTTCCCCTTCATCTCAATGCACCCTGTGGATATTGCGCGCGAAGCGCGCCCGAAAATCCTTGTTTTTGCACTCCCGTTCCACCAGTGAGCATAGTGATTAGAGGTCTCTTCTAATCTCATCAATACCTTCTTTAATCCCTTCTTTCCCGCCGACTTTTTCGATTTTTTCCTTCTCCGGACACCCAGTAAAGTGGGCGGAAAACCCTTTATAACAATGAATCGCAGATGCATTCACATGCCACCAGGCCTCATTTCTGAAGGCAAATCCTCTTTTATGGGCTCCGGCACTGAAATCGGCGCGGCGCATAGCTGGGGATCCCTTGATCTGTGTCTGTATTGGGAGTGTTGTGTCGTGCACCGAACCTCGCGGAATGCAAGCTTCGGGACTTTTCGCCGGCATACCATTATTATTACCAGAGCACACCGGCGAAGAAACTTGTCCTTCCCGCCTTGCGCCGACTGCGGTTTGGCTATGGGACAGTGATTTTCATGGCAACCTTGAAGTTTATCACGGGCTTGCGGATGCTTCTCCTTCAGTCATACCGCGTGTCATGCTCATACTGTATCTGATTATTTTCTTGCGACGTTCGGCACCCGCTTGAGACCCTGAGCATGGTGCATATCAAGATCAGCATGTTCGAGTATCTCCAGCTGGACGAATGCCACCGACCGTCACGCACGTGAAACTTTACTGACCACCCTCTTTTTATCCGAGGGAGAAGCGTGGGCAGAACCAGCTCTCTGGGGTTCAGGCAACAGGTTCCGGGTCGGAAGGATATTGGACAACCAAGCGAAATTTTATCTCCCTATGATTCATTGGATGCACTGCACTTCTGTACCAACGCCAAACAACCCGTCCACTCGGCGCCTTAGCTACGTTTGTACCACGGAATGCTTGGCCCCCATTGCCCAGGGCAGAACGATAATTTCCCAGTCCGTTCTGGCTGTTCTCTCTTCGATCATTAAGGATCCCCTCGCCCGTCTTTTGTTAGTTCAGGTGACAATTTCACATGAATATATAGTTATGTTTGAAGAAAGAAGTGCCTGCGGCGCGAGTGAGCAACTAGATACTAGGCGATATATAATGTAGGCTACCAGTCCGTCGCGGTCAAACTACCCGGTCTACAAGCTGTTCCAACCTCACCAATCGCGCGTCCATATCCTGAATCGCTGCCAACAATTCCCTGCGATTCGTCTCAATCGCAGCCGAAAGCTCCCTTCCATTCGCCTCAATCGCCGCCAGCAAGTCGTTGTTATGCACCGTTTTCCCCTCAGCGATTGCCACCGCCACGAAGAAGAAAACGAGTACAAGTATCCAGAAAACCACGATCAAATTTTCCCGGCGTGGTACGTAGGCCTTCCACCAGCCGAGCGGCTGTTTCAAGGGGATGGGATCCGTTGTCGAGTCCGAGTCCGACTCGTGGTCTCTGTCTTGAGCGGCGTGGCTGTCCGCCTCACTCGGTACCTCCGTCAAGGTGTGCACCAACTCCCAGCCAGGAAGCGGGTCGGGGGCAGGGTCGGTGGGATAGTCTGAACCGTGGTCTAGGAGAGGCAGACGGGGGCGGGAGCCTTGCGACATCGACATGGGGGTTGTTCGCAGGTCGCAAGTACTCCTCTTACTAAGAGCCCGTTCGGCTGCCAGATGCGAGATGCAGATGCAGCCCAAATTCCCTTATACGGGGGGTCGTGGGAAGATGCACTCGCAATTGCATCTTCCCACGACCCCCCGTATAAGGGAATTTGGGCTGCATCTGCATCTCGCATCTGGCAGCCGAACGGGCTAAATGTCAGTAGTGGTGTCTCACTCTGATCGCCCCTTAAGGCCTTGGGCTTATTATGTTTCCTCTGGTGTGCAAATGCAGAGTGTACGTTGTCGTGCAGTGGATCGCAGCAAGGTCGGAGGAACAACAAATTTCTCCCAAGATTCCTGGGAGGATGTCCAAACCCTTCAGAGGGTGTTGAAAGGCTTGCGCCCAGAGCCCCGCAACGGGATCGAGAGGTACATTGTGGGATGCATGTGGGTGCCAGACTAAATAAATATTGATCCAGTCGTCGCTGGAACTCCTGGGGACGACGAATTTTGTATCGGAAGTTGGGATGATGATGTTTATTCAAGTTGGAACTCGGAAGAATTCGACGTTGACGAAAATACGGTAAGAGAGCGAGAGCGCGAGATAGCGCAAGTACTAGCACGAGCTGAAGGTGTCCATGTGGCACTCAGGGTCTTTGTTACCAATCTGGGGCTTGATTCAACAGCGCGAAATTGCTGTAATTCCGTGGAATCCCAATTCAATGAAATCTACAGCTTCAGTACGATGACGCAGCTGGATGGAGATGAATTCGAAATCGGCCAAAGCTGTATGGACTGCGCAACATAGAAAAGCCCAAAAGTCACGATATGCAACGATTCAACGAATTATGAGTTTGTTGACCAATTGTTGATTATTCAACCTGAAGGCGGTGGCGGAACAGCTGATCCGCCGGTAAACCCGGAGACACGCCCAATGGGGATGAGGCCAAACTATAACAACCATGTCGAATTTCGACCCCAGACAACGATAACATTCCTGCCACTTCGAATCCATACCACAATGACCGACAAAACCAACGATTCCCCTGTCTTCTTGATCACCGGCTGCTCCTCGGGGCTGGGTCGGGCACTGGCTCTTGGTGAGCGCCGACGTTACATTTGCCTTCGTCCCAGTGATTCTGAGGTTGAACCACACAGCGGCACTGGAGAGCGGATTCCGCGTAATCGCGACCGCGCGGCGCCCGGAGACGCTGTCTGAGCTCGAAACTGGTGGTGCCAAGGTACTGGCTCTGGACATCACGTCGTCTCCTCAGGAGCTCGCGGACATTGCCGCAAAGGCGATCGCGATTCAGTAAGTTCAGTTTGGGTTGTTGATCCTAACAGACGCTGAAGTGACCCGCACAGCGGTCAAGTGGACTACCTTATTAACAACGCCGGGTACGCGCGGAGCGGCCCCATTGAGGCGCTCCCGCCCGCAGATGTGTTGACGCAGTTCAACACGAACTTCTTTGGCTTGGTGAGCAATCCACGTACGAATCTTCTATGATAATCTCATATATAAACTGGACAGGTGAACACCACGAACGCCTTCCTCCCGCATTTCCGCGCGAGGCGGGCGGGGACGCTCGTGAACATCAGCTCAGAGATAACGGCCCTCGCCGCGCCCGGCGCGGGAATCTACTGCGCCACCAAAGCAGCGATCGACGCTGTCTCCGACACGTGGGCCCACGAGCTCGCGGAGTACGGCATCCGCTCGATCTGTGTCAAGGTGCACGAGATAGAATATAGAAAGTAAACTCGACGCTGAATTTGCTTATCCAATCCACACCAGCCGGGCTCTTTCCGCACACAGATCTTCCACCAGCCGGGCACGTGGGCGCCTGCGAACCCGATCGATGGCTACGAGGGCGTGCGCATAGGCGCGGAGTACGTGCTAAAGAACTACGAGCATCTCGTGCGCGGGGATCCCGTCAAGGGCGCACGTAACATCATCAAGATGGTCACCCAGCCAGGGCAGCTTCCGCTCCGCTTCGCGGTGGGCGACGACGGGTTCGCGCATTTGAAGGAGTTTTATGAGAAGAGGCTGGAGGAGTTGGAGGCGTCAAAGGAGCTGAGCACGGGGACGAAGATTGATGCTTAGCGTAAAGCGCGTCACTTAACAGGCGTGTGGAGTCGGAGGATTCAAAGTCTCGATGATCTTACTAGATTGAAATAAAATAACAACAAAATGAACGACCATAGGTCAACGGCCACTAAACCCGGACTAAACCATGGATTGAAATAGATGAACCATTACAGATGCATTCCCCACGCTACCAGGCCACAGTTATGGAGTCAAACCCTCCAGTATTGTCTCCACTGATGGTCTCAAATCTGTCTAAGTGAGATGTTAGGTAGCGTTACGCGGCACAGAAGTGATGCCCATGGCAGATATCTGGGTCCCATCTGGATGCCGAGATTTTCAACTAGATCACCTTATTTACCTCTGAGATATGAGAGAGTGAAATAGAATCTAAAGAAGACACCAAAAATTACAGGTTGAAAATACGTCGAACAGAAGAGTTGATCAGAGGTTACAGTTGACAATGGAATAGGATACAGCAGCGGGGCCAAAAGAATATCTCCTTCACACTCACACTATTTTCGTCCCGTCCATCAGCGTACAACGGGCCTCAGCAGCAGCGGCATCTGATTCCCAGCCTCGCGCTCGCTGAGGACCATCGGGCGTTGCACGAGAAACGTTGACTTCTTTCCGATATACTCCACGGGCACGGCCAGTTCAAACTCAAACGCTCGTATGAGGGTGAACAACAGGGCCTTGGTCTCGACTACGGAGAAGCGGTATCCGATGCAGCTTTTGGGACCACCGAGGAAGGTGAGCATGTGCCCCCAGATGCCGGGGATGGTTCTGGCAAGGGGCGGTTCGGAATCCCAGCGTTCAGGTCTATAGTCGGAAGGAAGTATAGTAATAGTATCAGATGGGATTCGGTGGAACTGGGCCACGAAAGCGGAGGGAAACACGCACACAAACTCCATGGCGTCGGGGCCCCAGATCCCGAGGTCCCGGTTGAGCGCGAGGATGGGGGATCAACACCATTTCGCCCTTGCGGATCCTTCAAACATCACATGTGGATCCAATTAGTCAAGGGGGGAAACAAACGGGGCACGATGCAGCAGTAGGCCTCACCGCAGAGTTTCGTGGACGGTCCCGTGTGTATCCGTGTAGGGGGTCCCGAAAGGGATGATATCGTCCTGCACGGCGATGCGCGCTAGACCACACGGTTCCAGATTAGGCCTCTCAAAAAGAAAATGGCAACAGTGGGAAAAGAGACGCACCGGAAACGGTGGCTGGCGCGTGCACACGGAACGTCTCGCGCACTGAGAATTGTTGGTCCTCGTCAGCAAAGGGCATGGAGCAGCGCTGACGCTGACTGAAATGTAAGTGGAACTCGCCGACGCAATCCAGATACTTGAGCTCGTTGAGTTCATCCATGGTCGGCTTGTCCGTGGAGACGCTCAGCAGCTCTTCCCTCAAACGCGTCTGGGCAGCCACGTTTTGCGTGAGAGAGAAGAGCGCCCATGTGAGCGCCGTGCTGATGCCCCGAAGTATTAGCATTCATTTTCCAACCAGAATTTGCATTTTGCGCTTGTGACACGTACCTCGTAGTTTCATGTCCCGCAACGAGGTATGTGGGGACCTCTATCCACACCATTTCATTGTGTGTTTTAGCCTGTAGATAGGAAAGCACTCACGGGCGATCACGTCCTCATCTGACATTCTCTGGCTGACTGGAATCTCTTTCGAGGTATTCGCGCGCACGAGGAGGGTAAGCAAGTCACGTCCATTCCCGGTCTCAAACGTCCCATTCTCCGCAATCTCCCTCTTGCTGTCCGCTAAGAGCTTCATCCCGATGCGGGTAAGGGTAGCCTGTGATTCCTTGGAGGCGATGTTGCTCTTTGTGGGCTACAATCATAGATACGTCGTGATTAGTGGCGGGTACGCACACTTATTAGAAAGAACGAACGCACCAAGCAACGGAGCAGCGGGATCTTGATCTGCAAGAGCCGGAGGAAGGTAAAGTCGGTCTCGGCGGTCAGCAAGGCCTGGAACGCGCTCGTGAGCTCGTCCGGCGGGGCGCTGTCTTCCCTCGCCAGCGCATTTATTCTGTAGTTGAATCCTACATGGGAAAGTTCGTGACTCCTCCTTTATTACACGCAGGGGCAGAAATTGAAAGAATGTACCTGCCAGGCCAATGATGTCCAGGGTTGCCTTGTTGAGCCACGGGATGATCTCTACACGCGCGACGCCGCCGTCCTTGGGCACCTGAGCGGCCCAAATATCCCTGAGCTGTACGAGGGATTTCAGCTATGGCAGCAGCTCGATCCTTTCCCAAAAAATATATCAACGCATACCTGGATTGACGTGTCCACGAAAATGCTGGTCAGTGCACGGACTTGGGGAGCCCCAAATGCCGGGTTCTTATCAGAGGTGGTTAATGGAGTTCTGCTGCGCACCAAGAAGACACTACCATGATTTTACGCTGCCAGAGGTATCAAGTTAGTTTGTCTCGCGCATTTTCCTCCGAAGAAAGCAAGCAAACCTGTTGCTTATGCTGCTCATTTTCGACAACAAGGACACCTGAAGGATCACGGGTTCGCGATTGAAAAATGCCATGAGAGGTAAGTCACGTACCTGGTCCGACGATACTGCCGAGCGTAATCCGCGCACCCGGCGGCTTCTGGTAGATGTCGGTTCTGGAGAGGATGTGATGAAGCGCCTTTGTATCCGTTGTAAATAGTTGTGGCCTCCCCTGTTGACCTTTCTTAATGGCATTCCTCCACACGAACGCGCCGCCGGACTCACCAGAAATTGATGAAACTTGAGCGTCCGTCCATATGTTTGAACCCAGCCTTCCTGGAGGCCGAGATCCTCCTGGCGATGAGTGGTTGTTCAAGTTCAGGCATAGTATATAGGGGGAGGTGTATGATACGCACGTCATCCCTCAGTTCTCTCATATTCCCATGGAACCAGTGTGAAGATTTCGGCCCAGGCAGATTTCGGAGGGGTGAAGCGCGCTGACCGTAGAAAGCCTTTAGGATCTTGTACAGCACATAGGCTGTGAAGGCCCAAAGTAAGGATGGCCCGAGTTTCGCTGGCACTAGCATGGTAAAAGGGAGACGTGTAGAACAGCACTAGAGCTGCGTATGTCGTGGTCAAGCAAAGCTCGGCACAGCGATGACCAAGTTTGATTGCCGTGGCCGACGGGGTCATTGACGCTTACGAACTCCAATTGGGACGTTTTGCTTCAGGTCCAGTCAGCTGGCCTTCTACAGATGTGGCGCCGCGTACGTTAGAGGAAGGCAGAGGAAGAGAAACTCATAGTATCCCCTTTTTTACCCCAATGATGGCGGTCGCGGTTTGCGGGAAGAAGGCAGGAGTCAGGACCCAGGTGCACACCGCGCTAACGGCCTCAGAGAGATCCTGAGACCATTCTGTTCGTCTCGAGGTTTCTCGTCTTAAATTATTCGGATTTGTTGTACGTCGATCGGAACTGAGAGGACATATCGAAGAACAGGATGAACATCCCGCATCACGACCTGCCTCCGAATCGAAGGGTGTTCTGTGTGCAAGCAATCGCCATCGGTCAGAATAATTGTTGGCCAATTGGCAGGTGCGCGCCAAACTCTAACAGGTCTTATTCACCCTGATTGTCTCTGAGTTGAGTTAATTATTTTGTTCTATGTTCGGTGCTCAGCGCGAGTCTTTAGATCGTTGCACCCCACTACATGTTTGTCTGAAATCAGAGTGTAAGCACAGTGTCTGCTCTGCATTCATTCGTAGTTCCACAATTTTGGGACGTTGCAAAGGACATCCCGGAAAAAAATGACCAAAGAACTTAAGCTTAATGACCTGTCCCCGAATTGAACGGGTGTCCTGCTTTCACTGGAGAGAAGTCAACATAGGTATAGTCGGCAGGTGCGCGCCACGCGCTAACTTGAACAGGTCTTCTCTTCCCTCAGGGTGTCTTCGAGTTCACTCAGTTATTTTGTTCCCCTCAGACTCTCTCCTTGCCCCTGTCCATTTCAAGTTTTTCTGTCTTAAATACTGCATACTGCAAGTATGGTGTCCGAAATTACTGAGAGTTCCGAGGTGTACAATACCTGGAAGGTGGAACTGAGGGGAACTACCGAAGACCAAAAGAATTACATTTTGTCAAATAATGACCTGCCCCCGAATCGAACGGGTGACCTGCTGACATGGATACACATCACACAAGGGCATAGTCGGCAGGTGCATGGCACGCGCTAACGGGTCTTATTCACCCTGATTGTTTCTTTGGGTTCACTCGTGAATTTTGTTCAACTCAGACTATCTTGGCGTGAGTCTTGAGATTGTTGCGTCCCAAACTCCTGTTCATTTTCTGACTGCTCTGAGATAAGGTTCAGAATTATTCGGAGTGTTGTACAGTTTTCGGGACATTGGAGAGGATGTCCTGCCAACAAAAAAGAACTTTGAGCTGATACCCATATGATCCGCCCCCGAATCGAACAGGCATCCTGCTTTCACATACGATTTGTAAGAATAGTCGGCAGGTGCACACCAAGTGCTGGCAGGTCTTATTTTCCCTTGGGGTGTCTTTCAAGTTCACTCAGTTATTATTTTGTTCAAATCAGACTCTCTCTCTGATCTGTGGGCACCAAGAGAGATCCTCATTTCAATCTGTTCGTTTCAAGTTTCTGTCTGAAATCAGATTGTACATACACTAGTGTCTTCAATTTTTGCGATGTTGGAGAGTAAGTCCCCCTAAAAAAAGGATAATGTGTATGTTACATTCATGACCTGCCCCCGAATCAAATGGGTGGCTTGCTTACAGGCATGGCATTGGGATAATATAGTCTGCAGGTGTGCGCCATGCACTAACAGGTCTTATTTGCCCTCAGGCTGTCTTCGATGTATTGAGTCATTCAACACCCATCATAATTCGTTTTTTGTTCAACTCGGACTTTCTCTCTCTGCATGGTGCCCAGCAAGAGAGATCTTCATTCCAGGTTTTCTGTTGTATGTAAATTATTGTACAATTTTTGGGACATTGGAGAAGTCCCGGAAAAAAATATTCCAGTTTGCATATGACCTGCCCCGGAATCGAACGGGTGCACTGCTTTCATGTACAACACTGGAGAAACATAGTCGGCAGGTGCGTGCCACGCGCTAACAGGTCTTATTCACCCTGATTGTATCTTCTTGCTGACCTAATTATTTTGTTCAACTCAGACTCTCTCTCCCTCTGCATGGTGCTCAACAAGAGAGATCTTCATTGCAGATTTTCCGTTGTATGTAAATTATTGTACAATTTTTGGGACGTTGGAGAAGTCCCGGAAAAAATTATTCAAGTTCTCATATGACCTGCCCCCGAATCGAACGGGTGACCTGCTTTCACATCTGAGGGGGATGAATAGTCGGCAGGTGCACGCCACGTGCTAACAGGTCTTATCTGCCCTCAGGCTGTCTCTAATGTATTGAGTCATTCAACACCCACCATAATTCGTTTTTTGTTTGACTCATACTCTCTCTCTGCATGGTGCTCAACAAGAGAGATAGATCTTCATTCCTACCTACCAACTTTTCTGCTGTATGTAAATTATTGTACAATTTTTGTGACGTTGGAGAGGACGTCCCGCCAACAAAAAATATTTCCGTTGTCATTGCATGTGCATATGACCTGCCCCCGAATCGAACGGGTGTCCTGATTTCACGTTTGTGGGGAAGCATAGTCAGCAGGTGTACACCAGGTGCTAACAGGTCTTATTTGCCCTCGGGGTGCCTTTGAGTTCACTTGGTATTTTGTTCAACTCAGACTCTCTCTCTGCTCAATGCTTAGTATATTATCACACTCCATGCCCTTGTACATTTTTTTAGTCAGCTGTGAAATAAGATTGTATGTACAGTGTCATTCTGCAGAGTTTTCGTACAGTTTTTGCGACATTGGAGAGCCCGAAAAAAAGAGACTGTGGTCGATTATGACCCAATTATGACCTTCCCCCGAATCGAACGGGTGTCCTGCTTTCACGCCTTATAACCAACAATAGTTGGCAGGTGCGTGCCATGCGCTAACAGGTCTTATTCACCCTGATTGTGTCTTCGAGTTCGAGTTCACTCGGTTTACAATTATCGTCTTCAACCAGACTATGTTTGGCGCTTGGCCTGAATCTTAAGATCGTCGCACTCCATACTCCTGTTCGTTTCAAGTTTTTCTGCCTGAAACCAGGTTGCATGTACAGTGTCTGCACTTATTCAGGGTTTTGTACAATTTTTGGGGAAAAATTTGGTCTGTTTGGCCGTGATCATGACCTGCCCCCAAATCGAACGGGTGTCCTGCTTTCACTTGGGATATGGCAACAAAGGGTATGCATAGTCAGCAGGTGCATGCCATGCGCCAACAGGTCTTATTTACCCTGATTGTGTCTGTGTGTTGACTCGGTTATTTTATTCAATTCAGACTCTGTCTCCCTGCTCTGTTCTATTCAAGCTTTTCTGTATGAGATACTTTATACCAAAAGTACGGTGTCTGAAATTACTTGGAGCTGCGAGGTGTACAATACTTGGAAGGTGGAACTGGGAGGAACTTCCCACGAAAAAGATTGATGATATCCCAAATCCGAATGACCTGCCCACGAATCGAACGGGTGTCCTGATTTCACTGGAGATATGGCACCACAGGCATAGTCAGCAGGTGCGCGCCACGCGCTAACAGGTCTTCTCTACCCTCTGGGTGTCTTCAACTCGACTTGTGTATTGAGTCATTCAACACCCACCATAATTCATTTTTTGTTCAACTCAGACTTCCTCTTTCTGCTTGGTGCTCAACAAGAGAGATCCTCATTCCAGGTTTTCTGTTGTATGTAAATTATTGTACAATTTTTGGGACGTTAGAGAAGACACCCCACAAAAAAAAGATATCTTCTTGGTCACAGCGCATGGCCTGCCCCCGAATCGAACGGGTGTCCTGCTTTCCATGATGGATAAAGTATACTTGGCAGGTGTGCGCCGCACTAACAGGTCTTATGTTGTCTTCAATTTATTGAGTCACACCAGGGGCAAAGGCCCTTGCATGTCAAAGCGACATGCGTGGTTCGCATGTCATTCGCAGGCCGTCGTGACGGAATCACGCCGTCTTTGTTGGAATCCTCTTTGTAGTTAAGTAGTTACAACTCATAATTAACTAAGATGCAATGAATGTCCAATGGTATTTTAGAATACTTAGCTTGTATTTCCTTTGTGTATGTACTGTACGTGAGGAATTTGCTGCCGCAAGCCGCGGGTAAGCGGCAGATGCCATCGAAGCTATGGCAGGTGATGGCCTGATAGGGCCGAGTCACCTTGCCCACTGCCGGCCCCACGCCGCCGCGCCCTCGTGACGAGCTGACCGCCGCGCATTCATTTGCCCCGCCCACTGCCGATGTGACGTAGCTGCCCGCCTCGCGCCCATCCCACGCCCCGTTTGGCAGTGCCTGCCTGGACCCCGTCACACTTTGTGCACGTCGCCTTTGTCGCGCTGTCACCCGACCCGCACGTCGCCTTTGTGGTGCTACAGCCCCACCCGTATGTCGCGTTTTTTGGTCCACTACCCCATCCGCACATCACCTTTGTCGGGCTGCAGCCCCACTCGCACGTCGCAGTTGTTGGTCTACTCCCACACCCACACTTCGCCATTGTCGGGCAACCAGCCACCCGCACTTTCTCGGCACGTGGCCTTTGTCCATGCGGCAGTCCGAGTCCACCTTTGTCTCCACAAACACCTACAGTCGGCCCGACCCTGCCCTTTCTTTGTCAGCCCCACCCTCCACGTGCAAGTCAGCGGTAGGGTGTGTGTTGCGCGCCATCCCCGACACCGTCGCCGGCCTGGGAAAGGTAAAAAAATCCGCTATCTGTCGTAGGATGCGAGAATTATTGTGGGGCGACGAGCTGCATTAGATGCTTGAGTTCAAGGGCACCTAGAGGTAGGCAGTGAGTCCAAGAGATGCCACAGAAAGACGGGATCAGTTTCAGCCAGAGCCCAAGCATGGAATGAATGGCGTCCGCTTCGGCTCAACTCGACGGTCAAAGCGTGAAAAAGGAAGGCACGTGCACCGAAAACAATTCAAATTCAACAACTCCAAATACCCGCGGGTCCGTGCATGCACAGTGATCCCGACAAAGGCAACATCTGGGCAACATCTGGGCGGTGATGTCTGACCCGCCGGGTGGGGTAGTAGACCGACAACGGCGACGTGCGAGTGGGGCTGCAGCACGACAAAGGTGACGTGCGGATGGGGTAGTAGACCAACAAACGCGACGTCCGGGTGGGGCCATAGCGCGACAAAGACGACAGGCAGGTGAGATAGCAGCCCGACAAAGGCAATGTGCACAAAGCGCGACAGGTCCAGGCATGCACCGCCAAACGGGGCATATGATGGGCGCAACGTGGGCAGCTGCATCACATCGGCAGTGTACAGGGCAAATGAGTGCACTGCTGGCAGCTCGGCTCTAGAGTGTAGCACGAGTAGCGAATATCACGAATATTCGTGCCTGTCCATTCGCGAATTGTGAATATTCGTATTCGTGAATCGCTGTGGCTGTGCTATTCGCGCGAATGCGAATATCAGTTTTCAGGAAAGTTGATATTCGCGAATATTTGTGGCTGTAATACACAGCGAAAATTTCAATCAAGCATGGTAAATTTGGGTCTGTTTAATAAATCTCCTCTCTGGAATCATAACACACTTCATTTACACAAACTAGATTTGTAATTCATATGCAAACCAACCACTTTAGAGACATCTTTGCTGTGGCAACTGCGTGACAGGTTGAACACAGCAAGTGTGATGGTCCATCAAATGGTTGAACATGCAAGACAAGGGCTTGTATGAGTCTTTGACAATGTTTAAACTCACATAAAAGTGTCCTCAGCAACTCATTGGTGGCTACTAAACCCCCGAATTCTCAATATACTCATTGAATATTCATATTCACGAATATTCGTGAATATTGCTGACTAAGCAACGAATATTCGCCATCAATATTCGTACGAATGCGAATATCAATTTTTAGATTTCGGCGAATATTCATATTCGCGAATATATATTTGTGCTACTCTCTACTCGGCTCTGGCTCGTCACGAGGGTGCGACTTGCCATTGGCTTCCTCATGCCGTGGCTTGGCCGCATCTGCGGCTGACTTGCAGCTCACCACATCAAACTGTTCAACTAGGCCTCATAATTCCTGGCTGGGCGTTGAAAATTCAAGATAAGTATTTTGAAACAATACTACACATTGGTAGAATCTGAGTTAATAATCTGCTGTGCATACTTAACTACAAAAAAGCAGAATCTAACAAAGACAGCGTGATTTCGTCACGACGAGATATGAACAACATGCGAACCACGCATGTCGCTTTGACATGCCTGGGCCTTTGCCCCCGGTGTCATTCAACACGACTATAATTCGTTTTTTGTTCAACTTAGACTCTCTCTCTGCTCAGAGAGAGAGACTCTCAGCCTAATCTGTTCATTTCAAGTTTTCTGTTGTATCTACTGTGCCTGCACTCATTCGGACTCTTTGTACAATTTTTGCGACGTCCCGAAAAAAAGATCCCAATTGGAGGTCATGACCTGCCCCCGAATCGAACGGGTGACCTGCTTTCACGTGTGTGGGGAAGCATAGTCCGCAGGTGCACACCAGGTGCTAACAGGTCATATCTGCCCTCAGGCTGTCTTCAATGTGTTGAGTCATCCAACCCACCATAATTTGTTTTGTGTTCAACTCAGACTTCCTCTTTCTGCTTGGTGCTCAACAAGAGAGATCCTCATTCCAGGTTTTCTGTTGTATGTAAATTATTGTACAATTTTTGGGATGTTGGAGGATGTCCCGAAAAAGATGCAGTGGTGTTTTATCATGACCTGCCCCCGAATCGAACGGGTGTCCTGCTTTCCATGGTGGATAAAGTATAGTCGGTAGGTGCGTGCCACGCACTAACAGGTCTTATTCACCCTGATTGTATCTTCTTGTTGACCTAATTATTTTGTTCAACTCAGACTCTCTCTCCATGCTCTGTTCATTTCAAGTTTTTCTGTCTGAAATACTTACAGCTCTTTGCGGAACTTAGGGCGCGGATGATTTTTTTCTGTTTTTGAGTGTTTAAATTTAGGGCAATTGGGGGTGAACTACTGATGCCCCAGCTGTCCTGCCCAGAAATGTCCCAAAATATGCTTACCTGAGACCCCCACACCGAGTAGAAAATGTGAGGAAACAGAAAACTGCGTATTTCAATTGCAAATCGATTGGGCCTACTCCGAAGGTAAACGGACAAGAACTGAGGGCGCTAGGAGTGTTCTCATCAAAACACTCAAAAACAGAAAAAAATTGTCCGCACCCTAAGTTCCACAAAGAGCTGTAAGTTAATCCTGCAAGTAGGGTGTCTGAAATTCTTCGGAGTACTGAGTTGTACACTACTTGGAAGGTGGAACTGAGAGGAACTACTGAAGACAAAAAAAATACTATTTGCCCTCTCACACATGATCTGCCCCGAATCGAATGGGTGTCCTGCTTTCACTGGATCAATGGCGACACATGCATAGTCGGCAGGTGCGCGCCACGCGCTAGCAGGTCATATCTGCCCTCAGGCTGTCTTCAATGCATTGAGTCATTCAACACGACTATAATTTGTTTTTTGTTTAACTTAGACTGTCTCTCTCTGCTCAGAGAGAGAGACTCTTAGCCTAATCTGTTCATTTCAAGTTTTCTGTTGTATCTACTGTGCCTGCACTCATTCGGACTCTTTGTACAATTTTTGCAACGTCCTGAAAAAAAAGATCCAAATTGGAGGTCATGACCTGCCCCCGAATCGAAGGGGTTTCCTGCCTTCATTGGAGATTTACCATAAAAGCTAGGCAGGTGCGTGCCACGCGCTAACAGGTCTTCTCTTCCCTCAGGCTGTCTTCAATGTATTGAGTCATTCAACAACTACCATAATTGGTTTTTTGTTCAACTCGAACTCTCTGTGTCACGATTTCGATCGTTCCAACGCCACGTGACCAGGACGATATCGATGCGGGTGAAAGGGGTGCACGGAGGTATCTTGCCAGCCGGTGAATGTTGGGAGCTGGTTGGCAGGGGACTCTAGATTCGAAGGCACATCGTAGGGCGGTGGATCTGATGGAAGGGATGGGGGCACGTTGGACTATGACATCATAGGCACATGGAAGGAGAGAGGCGCTGCGGCATGAGGCCTAGGGACCGCTTGCGTTGTACATTTAATTATATACGACAGGTTGATCGGTTTCATGATATTTATAGAATACATGCAGAGTACATGCACCACTGTAGAATAGTATAAGTAGTGTAGCTTGACGCTGTATTCTTTAGTCTTTTATTCCAGTTTCTTCTTCGCTCCTCTTACCCTCCACCCCCCAATCCCTTGTCACTCTGACTTGGGACGGAGACTGAGCCTAGTTGTGACATAATAAAAGACTACCCTTCTTACCTTCGTACTGCCCCTCACCCGACCATCCTTTCCCTTTCCCCCTACCCTCTATCCACTACTTGGACTCTTGTATTTGAAGATCCATCTTTCCCTATTCCCCACCTACCGACATTCTCCTTCGTCCACTGCGAAGTAAAACAATTGCAGTGCCAACTGTTTTCGGTCTATCATACAGACAGACGCTAGGCCACAGGAAACGTTGAGTCCGTCCCAAGCCACATAGCAGTCGTAGGAGTGCCAGCCGCACCTTCGGGGAAGACTGCCTCAGTATTGCCGGGAGGGTTGTAGAAGACCCGGGATAGTTCTGTTGCAAGTGATCGTTACAGCCCCACCCACCACTCCGTGCAAATACAGCACGGCCCGTCGCAACGTATTGCGACACTCATACCCCATCGGACACCTCATCCTCATCATCTCGATCCTCATCCCCACCATCACCCCTATCCCCATTCGAACCCCGACCCCCCACACCACCAAACCTGTATTTTCCTACACCTGTCGTAATCCCCCTTCGGCCCGCCATGCCGAGCTCCAAAGTCATCCTCGCCAACCCCCCGCCGTTCTTCAACGGCAACAAAGCCAAGTGGAATAACTTCCACGACACCCTCAGCACCTACATCGCCGCATACGACGATGAGTTGGACACCCAGAAGAAACGGGTGTTCTTCACCATTTCGTTCCTCCGGAACGAAGACGGCTCGGACTGCCTCGCGGCAGACTGGGTCCGAAACTGGAAGAAGCGGACGTTTGTTGCAGGAGTCCTTCCAGTCACCTACACCCACTCGGCACTGATGGCCGACTTGGAGAGCGCGTTCAAGGATCAGAACCTTGTGCAAGTGGTGCACCAGGAGCGGAAGAAGCTCCGAGCGGCTCAGAGGAGCCGAATGTTCTGGACACCGGCAGCTAAGACAGCCCCGGTCGTCAAGGGGAACAGTCCAGGTTTCGGCTCGGCGCCAAACTTGGCAAAGAAGATCGGATCGGGGGAGGTTGCTCCGATGGATGTGGACAGGGCCAGGCAGAATGCCCGCCCTTTTATTTGCTATAATTGTGGCAAGGAGGGCCACATGAAGCGGGAGTGCCCAGAGCCTCCCAAGAAAAAATTCAATATCCGGTCGATTAAGGCCGAGGACTACTCGCAGGAGGACTTGGAGGCCCTGGCGGCCATTCTCCGTGAGAAGGGTTTTTAAAGGGGCCCCCGCTTGCAGCCAAAGCGGTGCCCCCTGTTCCGAAATTCGAGCGCTATTTAAATATTGACAATGTAGTTACCAAGGACTCTGATGATGATGATATATATACGGATGTAAATGCTAGTCTACGTAAGAGTATAAACGATTTTCTAGTAGCTAGTGTAGAAAAGCAACAAAAAATATGTATCTTGGAGAATCAGAATCGGAAACGTGATTTAAAAAACAAAAAGATGGATGAGAGGAATAAGGAGTGGAGCTCCTTCAAGAAAGCGTTCAAAAAGGCCCCTGGAATCCAAACCAGTGAGAAAAATAGCGAGACTAAAAAGGGCGGCGATGCCGCGAGGGCTCAATCCCAAACGAGGGAGGAAGCGCCCAAGAAGAGGACGGAACGGCATGGAGCAAAGCTGTTCAAGGTGCCGTTCAGCTTGAAAAAGGCCGAAGCGGCAAGGTGGTTGGCCCGGAGGGCGATGGGAATATCGGAGAACAAGCTCAAGGAGGAGCTTAGAGAACTCCAGAAGCAGAGGAAGCATCATGAGATGCTGGTCCCCATTACGTTAACAGCGTTGGACACTGGGAAGACACGTACTGTCAAGGCTCTTCTCGATAACGGTTGCACCACCACGTGTATTGATCGAGATTATGCCAAGGCAGAAGGCTTTGAACTCAAGGAGCTTGATGTGCACATTGTCGCCCGCAACGCTGACGGAACGGAGAACTCTCGGGGCAAGATCACTCACTATGTCGAGTTGATCATGTCAGTTGGACCCCACCATGAGCGCCAACGATTCCTAGTCACAGGACTTGGAAAGGCTCGTGTTTTCATTGGGTACGACTGGTTGTTCAAGCACAACCCCGAAGTGGACTGGCGATCACAAAAGATCACTTTCTCACGCTGTCCATCAGAGTGCAATATGACGGGGACGGAGTTTAGGACCGGAGTGGGGAAGGAGGAAGCGATTGAGGAAGGCGAGTCGATCCTATTGGTTGACTTCGCAGAGGCTATTGATTTGCAGTTGAAAGAGACCCAAGCGCAGAGGATGGCAGAGGAAGCCGGGAGAGAGCGAGAGAAGATGACGGAGGATCAGATCCCGGAGCAATACCATGAATTCATAAAGGTGTTTGCAAAGGAGTCCTTCGATGCGCTCCCAGAGAAACGGCCATGGGATCATGCAATCGAGCTAAAGCCAGGATCGAAGGCTGTAGATTGCAAGATCTACCCGCTGTCTCGAGAGGAGCAGGGGAAGCTGACCGAGTTCTTAGAGGAGAATTTGGCAAGTGGGAGGATCCGGCCGTCCAAGTCACCGATGGCCTCGGCATTCTTCTTTGTGAAGAAAAAGGATGGCAGCCTACGACCTGTGCAGGATTACCGGAAGCTCAATGAGATGACGATTGAAAATCGTTATCCACTTCCGCTAATCTCGGAAATAGTCAATAAACTCCGAGGTGCCAAGATCTTCACGAAGCTGGACATCCGCTGGGGCTACAACAACGTCCGGATCAAGGAGGGAGATGAGTGGAAGGCAGCATTCCGAACGAACCGAGGGCTGTTTGAGCCCCTCGTAATGTTCTTTGGACTGACGAACTCGCCGGCAACATTCCAGACCATGATGAACGACATCCTTCGCGAAGTAATCAATGAGGGAAAAGTCATCGTCTATCTGGACGATGATACGGCACACTCGGGTGCGGCCGTGAAATAAAGAGTCTAACTCAGCGAATGTAGTGAGCGCAAGTCTCAACTCTAGTCACTAAATCAAATCCAATATATCACAACTTCAATCAAGTACTCAGTGTGTGTGTGTTCGGGGAGGTGAGACAGGCGTATCGTCTATCAAGAGCGCACAATTCAATTCAAAGATTCGGTTACTATTCAATAATCAAGAGTTCACCCTGATAGAGTGACTAGTCGAGTAGTATGATTTCAATAGAGGTAGTAGGTAGGGGGGTCCACACCGAAACGAAGAACTTATAGTTCACAAAAGGCGAGTATAGTCAACCCGGGATTGACACTCAAAGCCAGTCATCGTCTAATGTCTCAATTCGAATCAATATATTCTCAGCTTCCCAAACTCAGAAAGGCGGGTTCAACAAGTTACTCTAACCCAAGCACCGACTTAGGCAAGTTAGTGGCGGGCGGCCGACAGGTCGCTCCCAGCTAAGCTTTCGTAGTTGTATTTCTCAAGCACAATCTTAGTCTTCAAACTAGTTCTCAATCTAATCTCAATTCAGGTCTTCTGAGTCAACTCTATATTACACCAATATTGAACCATTTGTGGGACGTTGGAGAAGACACCTCACAAAAAAAGGATATCTTCTTGGTCACAACGCATGGCCTGCCCCCGAATCCAACGGGTGTCCTGCTTTCATGTGCAACAGGGAAAAAACATAATTGGCAGGTGCGCGCCACGCACTAACAGATCTCGTCTCCCCTCTGAGTGTCTTGAAGTTTGTATTGAGTTGCAACATCCATCAATTCGTTATGTGTCCAACTCAGTCTCTGTCTCTCTCTGCATGGTGCTCAGCAAGAGAGATCGTTTTCTGTTGTATGTAAATTATTGTACAATTTTTGGGACGTTGGAGGATGTCCCGAAAAAAATGGAGTGGTTTTACATCATGACCCGCCCCCGAATCGAACGGGTTTCCTGCTTTCATTGGAGATTTACCATAAAAGCTCGTCAGGTGCGTGCCATGCGCTAACAGGTCTTATCTGCCTTCAGGCTGTCTTCAATGCATTGAGTCATTCAACACCGACTATATTTCGTTTTTTGTTCAACTCTGAATCAGACTGTCTCTCTCTCTGCTGGGTGCTCAGCAAGAAAAATCCTCATTCCAGGTTTTCCGTTGTATGTGAATTATTGTACAATTTTTGGGACGTTGGAGAGGATATCCCGCCAACAAAAAAAATTTCCCTTGTCATTGCATGTGCGTATGACCTGCCCCCGAATCGAACGGGTGTCTTTCACGCCTTATTACCAACAATAGTTGGCAGGTGCGTGCCATGCGCTAACAGGTCTTATTCACCCTGATTGTGTCTTTGAGTTCGAGTTCACTTGGTTTACGGTTATCGTCTTCAACCAGACTATGTTTGGCACTTGGCCTGAATCTTAAGATCGTCGCACTCCATACTCTTGTTCGTTTCAAGTTTTTCTGTCTGAAATCAGGTCGCATGTACAGTGTCTGCACTTATTCAGGGTTTTGTACAATTTTTGGGGAAAAAATTGGTCTGTTTGGCCGTGATCCATGACCTGCCCCCGAATCGAACGGGCGCACTGCTTTCATGTACAACGCTGGAGAAACATAGTCGGCAGGTGCGTGCCACGCGCTAACAGGTCTTA
The DNA here is from genome assembly GCA_029289565.1 of Mycena galericulata. Lineage (NCBI taxonomy): Eukaryota > Fungi > Basidiomycota > Agaricomycetes > Agaricales > Mycenaceae > Mycena > Mycena galericulata. The sequence goes on from JARKIA010000034.1 coordinate 635,273, forward strand.
TTCACCCTGATTGTGTCTTCAACTTCACTCGGATATTTTTGTTCAACCCAGACTCCGAGTCTCTCTCCATGCTCCTGTTCCAATATAAGTTTCTCTGTCTCAAATACTGCATGCTGAAAATGTGGTGTCTGAAATTACTCGGACTTCTAAGGTGTACAATACTTGGAAGGTGGAACTGCGAGGAACTGCCCAAGAAAAAGATTGATGATATCCCAAATCCGAATGACCTGCCCCCGAATCGAACGGGTGTCCTACTTTCACTGGATCAATGGCGACACATGCATAGTCGGCAGGTGCGCGCCATGCGCTAACAGGTCTTATTTGTCCTCGGGGTGTCTTCAATGAATTGAGTCGTTCAACACCTACCATAATTCGTTTTTCGTTTGACTCATATCTCTCTCTGCATGGTGCTCAACAAGAGAGATCTTCATTCCAAGTGTTCTGTTGAGTGTACACTTATTCGGAGTTTCTGTGCAATTTCGGGATCCCGAAAAAAAAACAGATCCAGCTAGATTATGACCTGCTCCCGAATCGAACGGGTTTCCTGCTTTCACGCGTGATGAAGCAAACATAGTGGGCAGGTGCACACCAGGTGCTAGCAGGTCTTGTTTTCTTGTTGTTGTCCGAGTCTAAGTGCATTGTGGGCATCCCTGCATCTAGTGAAAACACAATCGAAATCTTGCTCAGAGATACGTATGTTTTGCGGAGGTGCTCGTTTTGGAAGAATGGGTCGGAGGCGTCAGAAGAGTGAAGATTGAAGCCAAGCCTGGATGAAGGCGAAAAAGATACATTGTTGCAAGCTATGACCAGCACCCGGGTCGAACGGGTGGGCGCCTTTGAGGTGTTGTGCGGATCGAGTTTTATACGCGGGCGGGCGGGCCAACGGGTCTTACCACTACCTTCCAGTGTTCATCCTGCATCATCGACGAGCATTCAGATAAGTAGATATCTTTTACCTACCACTGTAAGACCCAGACCAGGTTTTTATCACCCGTTCACCGGATCAACTTGCCAATTCACCCAAACCAGGTGAGCCCGAATCCGATTCGGGTGATATTCTATGCTTTGAACATCTCAGATCCAGTCCTCCTCGAACCGGAAATAATTAAAACTGCCCATGATGCAGCATGAATGAATCAGCGTTGGAAAAAGGCGGAGAAAAACGATCTGCAACACGAATTATGACCCACACCCGAGACGAACGGGTGCGCCTTTGAGGCGTTGTGCGGATCGAACTTTATACGCGGGCTAACGGGTCTTGTTATCTATTTTCTGTTCCGCCCAACATGGACCAAGATATATGTTTGAATTTCCCCATGAGCATCTGAGATCCAACTTGCCCTCCGACCTCGAACCCGGAAATGAGCTGCCCATGGATTGTGTGTACAGTGTCTGGATCAGCCGGAGTTTTATTGGAAATTTGGCATGTTGGAGAGCCCAAAAAAAAAACAGACTTGTCGGCCATGACCTGCCCCCGAATCGAACGGGTATCCTGCTTTCACTGGATCAACGGCGACACATGCATAGTCGGCAGGTGTGCGCCACGCACTAACAGGTCTTCTCTGCCCTCAGGCTGTCTTCAATGTACTGAGTCATTCAACACCCACCATAATTCGTTTTTTGTTCAACTTAGACTCTCTCTCATTGCTCGGTGCTCAGTAAGAGAGATCCTCATTGCAGCTTTTCCGTTGTGTGTGTATTATTGTTCAATTTTTGGGACATTAGAAGTCCTGGAAAAAATTATTCAAGTTCCCGTATGACCTGCCCCCGAATCGAACGGGGGTGCCTTGCTTTCGTGTGCAACGATAGAGAAACATAGTCGGCAGGTGCGTGCCACGCACTAACAGGTCTTATTCACCCTGATTGTATCTTCGAGTTCACTTGTTATTTTGTTCAACTCGGACTGTGTTAGGTGCTCCTGAGCGTGAGTGTTGAGATCGTCTCACCCCATGCTCCTCTGTCTGATAAGACTGCATGTACAGTGTCTGGATTAGCTGTAGTTTTTGTACAATTTTTGGGATGTTTGAGAGGACACCCCTGAAAAAAAGTATTTGAGTTCCCGTCATGACCTGCCCCGAGTCGAACGGGTGTCCTGCTTTCCATGGTGGATAAAGTATAGTCGGCAGGTGCGTGCCACGCACTAACAGGTCTTATTCACCCTGATTGTATCTTCTTGTTGACCTAATTATTTTGTTCAACTCAGACTCTCTCTCCATGCTCTGTTCATTTCAAGCTTTTCTGTCTCAAATACTGCATACCAGAAGTACAGTGTCTGAAATTCTTCGGAGGTCCGAGGTGTACAATACTTGGAAGGTGGAACTGAGAGGAACTACCGAAGACAAAAAAAAATACTATTTGCCCTGTCACACATGACCTGCCCCGAATCGAACGGGTGTCCTGCTTTCACTGGATCAACGGCGACACATGCATAGTCGGCAGGTGTGCGCCACGCACTAACAGGTCTTCTCTGCCCTCAGGCTGTCTTCAATGTACTGAGTCATTCAACACCCACCATAATTCGTTTTTTGTTGAACTCGGACTTTCTCTCTCTTTCTGCTCGGTGCTCAGTAAGAGAGATCTCCATTCCAAGTGTTCTGTTGTGTGTGAATTATTGTACAATTTTTGGGACCTTTGAGAAGACACCCCGCAAAAAAAGAATATCTTCTTAGTCACAACGCATGGCCTGCCCCTGGATCGAACGGGTGTCCTGCTTTTACTGGTGTAACAAAGATCATACATAGTTGGCAGGTGTGCGCCATGCACTAACAGGTCTTATTTGCCCTCTACAGTGTCTTAGAGTTTACCAGGATATTCTGTTCAACTTAGACTCTCTCTCCTTGCTCCTGCCAGCGCCATTTCAAGTTTTTATGTCTTGAATACTGCATACTGCAAGTACGGTGTCTGAAATTGTTCGGAGTTCCGAGGTGTACTATAGTTGGAAGGGGGAAGTGAGTGGAACTACTCAAGAAAAAAAAGAATGAGGTCATTCGCCAGTCATGACCTGCCCCCGAATCGAACGGGTGACCTGCTTTCACATACTAGTTGGCAGAATAATAGTAGGCAGGTGCACACCATGTGCTAACAGGTCTTACTTACTCTTCCTTCGAGTGCGTTGTATTCGTACATCCTTTCATCTATAAGTAAAAACACGATTGAAATCTTGCTCAGGGATCCATGTAAGTATACCTTGGTCGCATCGGAGGCTTCCGGAGAGTGAAGATTGAAGCCAAGCCTGGATGAAGGCGAAAAAGATTTTCGTGGCCATTTTATGACCCGCACCCGAGTCGAACGGGTGGGCGCCTTTGAGGCGTTGTGCGGATCGAATTTATTTTATATGTGGGCGGGCTAACGGGTCTTGTTATCTATCTTCTGTTCCGCCCAACATGGACCAAGATATATATTTCGTATTTCCCCATGAGTATCTGAGATCCAGCTTGCCCGGGAAATGAGCTGCCCATGACGCTGATGTGCGGCAGCATGAATGAACCCGGTGTGCGTTTTTCATTCACACAGACAAGTTGCTCCGGGACCCCGGATCGCGAGGTGGACAGCTGCAGGTGGCGAGGAACTCTAACTTAAAGTCGCGGTGTCGATCCTTCGAGTGCGGAGGCAGGCAGATGCTGATCCCGCGGCGGATTTCACGTGGATGGGGCAGTATGAACGAGAAACGAAAACGAAAACCCGGCAGCATACGGCCCTATCATCCGGCTGCTGAGGCCATCAAGTCAAGCTTGTCACACCCGCTCGGCTACGTCCGACATCTCCGACGTGTTGCCCACCACGTCTTGGCTTCGCGCGCTGCTGTTCTGCCCAGATTTTCGTAGTTAACATGTCCTTTCTGGCTGTGTGCAATACATTATTTGTGCTTATTCCATTCAACCTCGCATATTTTGCTAGCAAATATAGCATGACCGCTGTCAACGTACCACCACAATTCTCAAACCATACAAGCCCTTTACGACTTTCTTTGTGATCAATTTCAGGCTAAGATGGCGAACTCATGTCAACTAAACGGAGAAATGGACGACCCTGAGGAAGGAATACCATAAAATGGGCCATAGACAACGACTACACTCACTTCCCTCACCTAGGGCTGTTCACCAATATACCTGTATCACACATAAGCATCATCCTTGGCTTTTCTGTCACTCATTTTCTGCCTACAACTGATGCTTTTGAGCTCTCATACTCCTCATCTTATTTTTCTGCCTTCTTCCCCGTCTAGTTGACTGTCCTGGGTGAGTTTTCTGGTATATTTCTTTATTAGACAACTAATATGTTTGCTTCCAGCTCAATTATATACTCCTGTTCACATTAAAATGGCTGATTTCTTCAGTCTTCAGGCTGCACTCAATTCGGACATCATGAGCCCGACTTTGAAGCACATTGTCAAGGATCATCCCACGTATGGGGTGGATAGTGACGATGAAGTTTTAGCATCTGATCCTTATCTGGTTGGATAGTATGTTCTCCCTGCGCTACATACATTTATTAATTTGGTTGTATATTTTTCGGGAGCCACCTCATATGATAGTGCAATTAATTGAATATTTTCTGCTATCAAAAGCTGCACCCGTTGCACCCGGATTGATGATGTCATCCACTGAAATACATACTTGCCAGTTACAGCTCCGGCAATATTTCCCAGTGCTGGAAATTTGGGAAACCTGGGAATTTGATGTGAACATTGAGTACAAACGCCGAAGCGATCTGTGAGTAACAAATCCGGTGATGGCCCCGGCTGGTCCCGAGGTGACTTTGGTGACCGGCTCATCCGCGGCCATCATCCACGGCCATCGCTCGGCGATCTATATATATATGTTTTCGTTTTCGTTTCTTGTATATACTCTGGATGGGGATGGGCAGGGTCGGATTGGCGGGCTTGGCCCCTTGTATTATTACGCAAACCACGAAACGCGAGATTCCTGAACTCGAGCATCGCTGGCATTATCCCGAGAATTTTCCCAATGCTCCCGGACGGAGGTCCTCGAGATCCCCGCGCCGCCATATCGCCGTCCCGGGCGCAGTCGGGGGCAGTACAGTAGAGAAGCCTGAGCTGCGTGTGAAAACACGAGGCGCGTCGGACCGGGATCAACGGTCACCTGATCGTGATGCATGGTTTCAACGCATCACATTCGCATCAACTCGACCCTAGCCTGCTGTCCCTTTCCTCCCTTCTCCTCCTCCCACCATCCTACCCGCGTCGGTTGGTGTCGCCCTTTTGTCCAGGTACGTCCAAGTTATCGTGTTCTCAAGGAATTGACGTTGAACTGCTATTCATTGAAGACTCGGAGTACAATGGCCATCTCGATCCCCCTTGTCGACTCGTCCAACGGCACCAGCGCCCGAAGCGGCTTCACGACGCAGAAACGCCCCCCGCCCACGCACGCCCACGCCCACGCTCATTTCCGCCCCGCGCACACGCCCCCCGCACTCCGCAAGTCCCCCCCGACGTGCACCCTCTCCCTCGCCTCGGCCCACGCCGACGAGCCTGCGTCGACGTTATCATCCCTCCTCGACTTCCCCGCACCCGCGTCGTGCGTCCCCTTCCCCCAAGCCGACCTCGGCGAAGACGACTCGGGCTTGTCCTCGTGCGGCGACGGCGACGGCCCCCCGCCCCCGCCCCGCCCCCGGGCGCGCACCTCGCACGTCGCCACGCCCAAACGCGCGCCCCTGCCCTCCGGCACCCCCAACACCCGCGCGCCCCCGCGCACGCGCCGCCCGAAAGCCAAGCCCACGAGCGCCGCCGCCTCCGCCCCGACCACCCCCGCGCCCACATCCGCAGACCTCCGCCTCGCGGCCCTCATCGAGCGCACCATCTCGCAGCGCCTCGCCTCCCTGCCCCTGCGCTCGCCGTCGGATGCAGACCCGCACTCCTCCGCGTCGCCGCCCAGCGCAGCAGCCCTAGACGCCCAAGACGCCCTCCTCGCCGCGCGCCTGCGCGCCCTCCTGGGCCGCCACCGCACCCCCTCCCCCTCCCCTTCGCCCGCTCTCTCTTCCTCTCCCCCGCGAGCCCTAGCGATCCCCGCGCGCCCCCCCTCCGTCGGCGTATCGCTCTTGTTTTCTGGCAGCGCCGCGTCCCCACCCGTCGAGTCCGCTGCCCCGAGCGCACCGCCGCCCCTCCCCCTCCGCGCCACCTTCGTCCTCGCCACACGCGCCCCTCGCGAGCGCTCCGGCAGCGCCTCCAGCGGTCTCGGCAGCACGCCGCCCATGCCCATGCCCGCCCTCGTCGCGAGCTTGATGCTCCGGCGCCACGGCCACGGCCACGGGCACGAGGGCCGCGACCGGGGGCGGGAGCGCGCGGGCGCCGGTGCTGGTGCGCGGACGAATATTAACACGGGTACGGCTGGTCCGAATTGGAATTGGAATTCCGCTGGTTCGCCGTCGTCGTCGTCGTCGCCGTCGCCGCTCCGGAGCGGCTAGATGGCTGGCGCGAGGTCCGCGGGTGGGCGGGCGGTGGGTGCTGCCCACCCTGCTGATGGTGGTGGGCCCATATATAGGCGCACAGGTGGTGCGTGGGTAGGCTGTGCAAACAAACTCCTCGAGCGAGTCTCGAGTGGAGTTGGTTCCCCCCCATCCCCCTGGTATTCTATCCCACCCAGCCCAGCCCAGCCCAGCCCAGCTCACCTGCATCAAACGACAGCTGGCATTGCACGACGTCTTCGGCCCGGCCCGGACGCATCGACGCGCACGAACGCATCATGATCAACGCCGCTGCGCATCGACGCATCACATCGACGCACCTCGAACCCGCCGAACCGCACGATACGATACGATACTTGCACGCATTCCATTCTATCATCCTTCATCCTTCCTCTTTCATCCTTCATCTTTCACGAACACTTTTCACGCCCTGCGTTTATTCTCATCCACGCCTTGACCTTGACGGACCCTTTCACGCTTAGCTTTCACGCTTTCACGTTTTCACGCCTTTGTGCTTTTACGCCGCATCCCATCCCATCCCACCAATCCCACATACATACTTCTATCACGGACACCCCACCCCACCCCACATACATACTTCTTCCACATCCACATTCACGCTCTGATGCACGCACCCGGCACGGCACGTTCAACACGTCCCCGTCCCCGTCCACACCCTGTAGCCCTACCCCACCGTACCACCCACCCCACCCGCCCGACTTCCCGATTATAGATGTACATCCATCCACCCACCATCCATCCATCCACCATCCACATGTATATAAACCTACCGTCACTGCCACTGTACATACAACCTACGCACCGCACCGCATGATACGACCCGATAGCATTCGCACCTCGTCTGTACACCCCGCACCCACCGCACCCGCACGTCGCATTGCTTTGCTTTGCTTTCCGAATATCGAATATCGAATATATTTTTCTTGCTTTTTGCTTTCTGTCGCCTAGTACTTGCCTGCATACGAGTCCGGCCGAGGGAAGTCAGATTTGCTTAGATCTAGAGTCACAAGCAAGAAACAGGAAGTGGAAGGTGGGTAAGACGACCTGTTGGCGCGTGGTGCACACCTGCACACAGTAACGTGCTAGTAGTTCAGTCCTCTAGAGAGCAGGGGCGCCCGTTCGATTCGGGGTCAGGTCATTAATTTGTACAACTCAACAAAAAGCAAAAATTTTGTACAGTTCCTCCATGAGCAATTTTTGCTTTTTGTTGAGTTGTGCGGAGCCTTTTTTTCGAAGGAGGTCGGAATGCAGAGAATGAGATGGAAGCAGGGAGGAAGACCTGTTGGTGCGTGGTGCACACCTGCACGCAATAATGCCAATGCCATGGTCTTGAAGATCCCGACAGAGCAGGAGCGCCCGTTCGATTCGGGGTCGGGTCATTTGTACATATCTTCGACAAATAATTTTTGCGTTTTGATTCGTGCGGGGCGCTTTTTCTTCAAATTTGTGTGAATGCAGAGAATGAGGGAAATGGAAGCAGGGAGGAAGACCTGTTGGTGCGTGGAGCACACTTGGCAACATGTAAATGTCATGCAGGAGAACCTGTTCGATTCGGGGTCAGGTCATTTATGGCCAACAAGATGTTTTTTTTTGTGCTGGACCCGTTTTTTTCAACATTGTGAGGACAATTGCAGAGGGAGAATGTGGATGATAAGTTGATGGGAGAGCCTGTTCGATTCTGGGTCAGGTCATTGCCGCACTGAATTGACGGTTTTCTTTTTCTTTTTCTTTGTGCTGAACCCTTTTTTTTTCAACATTGCGAGGATGATGGGGCGGGAGGATGTATTAAATACATGATAGAATGAGGGAAATGGAAGCAGGGAGGAAGACTTGTTGGTGCTTGGAGCACACCTGCTTACTTTGTAGTATCCAGATGGGGGAGAACCTGTTCGATTCGGGGTCAGGTCATCCAAGTTTTCAGACATTGAATTTTTGCTTTTGTTGAGTTGTCTGGAGCCTTTTCTCCGAATTTGTGTGAATGCAGAGAATGAGGGAAATGGAAGCAGGGAGGAAGACCTGTTAGTGCGTGGAGCACACTTGGCAACATGTAAATGTCATGCAGGAGAACCTGTTCGATTCGGGGTCGGGTCATTTATGGCCAAAAAGATTTTTTTTCTTGTGTGGAGCCCTTTTTTGTTCTAAACTGTGAGGACAATCGCAGAGGGAGGATGTGGGTGATAAGGTAAGGGAGAGCCTGTTCAATTCCGGGTCGGGTCATTTAATTGCAGCACTGAATTGACGGTTTTCTTTTTCTTTGTGCTGAACCCGTTTTTTTCAACATTGCGAGGATGATTGGGTGGGAGGATGTATTCGATACATGCTAGCTATTAGAATGAGGAAATGGAAGCAGGGAGAGAGACCTGTTGGTGCTTGGACCTGCTTACCATTATCAAGCATGAAAGAAATCATATGCAGGAGAACCTGGGGTCAGGTCATTTGCCTGTGGAGACTGTTTTCTTTATGCGGAGTCCTTTTTTTGAAAATTGTGAGGATGACTGCAGAGGGAGGATGCAGGTATGTACGTGATAAAAAAAAGGTGAATGGAACTAGGAAGGAAGACCTGTTGGAGCATTGTGCACACTTGTCGTAATATTGTCGCGCAGGAAAACCTGTTCGATTCGGGGTCAGGTCATTTGCGTGTCGGTCCTTTTTTTTTTGCAAATTGTGAGGATGATTATGGAGGGAGGATGTGGGTGATAAGAAGACAAATAGAAGGAGAGGAAGACATATTGGTGCTTGGAGCACACCTGCTTACCTTGAGGGAAGTATCAGATGGGGAGGAACCTGTTTCGATTGAAACTGGGGAATATTTTTTCTTTGTGCATTTAGGAGCCTGGGGAGTCTGTTCATTTTCATTTATTGCCCATGAGGAGGGGGAGAATAAAGCTGTGGGTCAGAAAGATGAAAATGAAGTGGAAAGGCACAGCACATTTATTGCGGCATAGATTTTCTTTTTGGCAAAATGCTTCGGACAGTTTGTGCCGTATTAATTGGCGTAATTTCATATATACGTAAGTTACATGTAGTTGTTGGAGTGCAGGTGGAATACATGGCGTACACTGATCTAGATTAATCTCGCGGTCGTTATACATCAAAACTGGGATGATTTCCTTTTATTTCTGTAGCGAGCTCTGCTTCACTTTGCCTGTCTTCGACCTCCGTTGCAAACATCATTGGGTTTGTTGGAAGAGACATTGCGCCCGGGCATGTTTGAGTAAGATCAATGTGGAGGCGGATATGGATGAGCATGTTGGATACTCCGCCTATGACGGGTATGCAGTCGATAGCAATGAATTGGATGTTGGAGCCGAGTTGAGAGCTCACGATATGGAAGACACCCCAGACGCTGAAAGAGGATTAGTTCTGGAACGATTGTATATAGAACGGGATGGACGAACGCAATTAATGCGGCACTGTCAATAAAGATTTCAATGATCGGCTGTTCGACCAGCGATGAAAAAGTGAACAGAGGGATAGGCCGATAGACATACACTGAGGCTGGTGATTCCCAATGACTTGAGCATCCGACCAGTATTCCAGAGTTTATACCAGATGAATCCTGAACTCGCCGTGAGTCGGTGTCGGATGAAAAATAATGACATACCTGTCGTATACGTAACCGTACTGAAGAATGTTGAGAAAGAGGAATCACTTAGAAGGTCGGTACTCACCATACGCTCAAGAAGCAGATGCCCGTGGTCCATCGTCGAAATGCCCCCTTGAAGATACTCTCACTAGAATTATATGTCGACAACTGGTATGTGAGGCCGACGCCAAATGCTCCGGGTTGTCAGTCAAGTCAGCTGTCGGATAGAAGATAAGGAGCATTTACCAGTGAACCCCATGAGCGTGATTCCTGGGACAATTATCATTCGGGTACGGAATGCCCAAACGGTCCAGAGACGATGGATCTTCGGTTGTATAAATCAGTCCCAGAGAGGAAGTACCATGGTAATTGAATGACGTACGACAAGGATATCCCCAATGACGAACGATGCAACAAAGAACCCGTATTTGAGAACTTCTGTAATATGGGAAAAATCGGAATAGAAATTAAGGGGTCCGGGACCATCTTCCCACTGGTGAAAGGCAATGAAGAGTCGAGCAACGTTTAGAAGCCAATGCTGACATTACATGTTCGGTGTAGGATGTGCGACGGAAAAGGGGGAACGTACCGCAGTAACCGTGATAAACAACGTAAGCACTCCGAATGCAATGGGGGACGGAATTTTCAAGCGAGGGCCTGTCGAGCTCTTGTCGCGATGATCGCGGTTGCGTGTCCGAGTCACTAGGAGGTAGAGAGCGGAAGAGGACAGGGTAGCGTATACTCCATACAGAAGGCTTCCAAGCACTACAACAGCGAGATTTGCACTAAGGAGTGAAACGGGGGCCATGAGGTTCATGCGACAGCGTCCCCGATGTATATGTACGTGGCCACGTTGACAATCATCATATCAAGGCAATGCGGCAGAACTCCAGAATGCAGGTGATGCCACTGAACGGCTTCGGTGCCCGAATTCCAGGACTGACGGACGAGGACTCCGAGTCGTAAGACTTCCATTGTGCGACATTGATGCTCTCTGTTGCAATCGGTGAGGGAAAATCGAAGCGGCAGTGCCAGCGAACGATATCGATATGATGGATGCGTTTGGAGCCTCGGGCAAGACAATGAGCTCCCGATAAGTTGCTGGGAGAGTCTTGAGGGAAAAATGAGTGCGATCAACAACCAGGTAGAAATGTAAAAATACATCACTAGTGATCGGCACGGGTCGGGGGACCCGCGGCGGGCCCCGGGTACGGGTCGTTCCGGGTACGGTACGGGTCTGCCTCAGAATTTCCGCTGGACCCGCCGGTACGTGTGAACCTGTGTGTCAAAGTATTTTGGCTGCAAGCAATGTTCCATGTAGTATACAGACCCAATTCCGTGCACTGTAAACTCATTATAAGTGTTCCCCAGACCCCTAAGGTCCATTGAAGGGTATGCTCACCTGTATTGAACTTAGCCGAGGCTGCTGGATCATCATTCCATTTTAGGCAAGAGCTAATATTTCAACTCAAAAATTTGCTGGGCTCATTAGTCGCACCCAGAGGGGCGCAGGAAAGCAGCAGGGACACCAACAATTAATCCAGGACTGAAAGCTTCAATCAGAAAGTACATAGCTTCTGACGGGTTGCGGGTCACCTTGGGTCACCCCACCGACCCGGACCCGTATGTGCGGGTACGGGTACGGGTCAACGCGCTGATACTCGCGGGAGACCCGTGCCGATCACTAGAGCCAATCCAATGTGATCGGATATGAGTCATGAAAGGATGCTCCGGAAGCCAACAAAAGAAACGGTCGAGGTATCCCATGCCGAAGATGACTGTTGTGTACAATTGGACGTGTTGTACATAGGTACAGTACCTGCTTGTCCCTTATAGGGACCTCTGCAGTAATACTATCTCCTCCTCCTCCTCCTCCATGCCGGGCACGAACACAATGATCGCTGCACCCGCCTTGCAATGAACGAGATGAATGATATCATGATATACGCCCGCGAATGCGATGCAATTATTGTGCTATCGCTGCGAGCCTCGGGATGGGAATCTCAGATATAGTTATAACCAGAATTACACGAGTAGGAAATGCGGCAAGGCTAAAAAAACTCACAGAACGACACCGCTCCTCAATGTTTGAGCCTCAAACACTGAAGGGAAACTATGGTAGACATTTTTCGGTGCAAGCAGGCGGAACTTACTATTGATACTGAGTTAGCGAGAGGGCTTGTGGAAAATCAGAGATGAAGACAAGGTTGATGGAAACTAGGATTGTAGTCAAGATTTACTTGAGAGATTCAGAAGAGAATGCCCATAAAACCAGGTGAATGGAAGGAGAGAGGATAACCTTTTGGTACTTGTGAGTACACCCATGGAATTTGGGATGGACACCAAGTTACGTGGGACAACCTTGTTTGATTCGGGCTCAGGTCATATATAAGATGGTGGGGATAATTGCGGGAGGGAATTGCGTTGGACGGTTAATTCACCCTTCATACACAAAATGTGCCGTATTAATTGACCGTAATCTTATATATACGTAAGTTAGTTGTTGGAGTGCAGGTGGAATACATGGCGTACACTGATCTAGATTAATCTCGCGCTCGTTATACATCAAAACTGGGATGATTTCCTTTTGTTTCTGTGGCGACCTCTACTTCACTTTGGCTATCTTCAACCTCCGATGCAAATATAATTGGGTTTGTTGGAAGAGACATCGCGCCCGGGCGTGCTTGAGCAAGATCAATGTGGAGGCGGATATGGATGAGCATGTTGGATATTCCGATTATGGCCGGTGCGCAGTCGGTAGCAATGAACTGAATATTGGAGCCGCATTGATAGCTCACGACATGGAAGGAACCCCAGACGCTGAACGAGGTTAGTTCTGGAACGATTATTTATATAACGGGATGAACGAACGCAATTAATGCGGCACTGTCAATAAAGATTTTAATGATCGGCTGTTCGACCAGCGATGAAAAGGTGAACAAAGGGATAGGCCGATAGACATACACTGAGGCTGGTGATTCCCAATGACTTGAGCATCCGACCAGTATTCCAGAGTTTATACCAGATGAATCCTGAACTCGCCGTGAGTCGGTGTCGTATGAAAAATAATGACATACCTGTCGTATACGCAGTCGTACTGAAGAGTGTTAAGAAATAGGAATCACGTAGAAGGTGGGTACTCACCACACGCTAAAGAAGCAGATGCCCGTGGTCCATCGTCGAAATGCCGCCTTGAAGATACTATCACTAGAATTATATGTCGACAATTGGTATGTGAGGCCGACGCCAAATGCTTCAGGTTGTCAGTCAAATCAGCTGGTGGAAAGAAGATAAGGATCATTTACCAGTAAACCCCATGAGCGTGACGCTTGGGACAATAATTATTCGGGTGCTGAATGCCCAAACGGCCCAGAGACGATGGATCTTCAGTTGTATAAATCAATCCCATAGAGGAAACACCATGGTAATTGAATGACGCACGACAAGGATATCCCCAATGACGAACGATGCAACAAAGAACCCGTATTTGAGAACCTCTGTAATATGGGAAAGATCGGAATAGAAATCGACGGGTCCGGGACCATCTTCCCACTGGTGAAAAGCGATAAAGAGTCGGGCAATGTTCAGAAGCCAATGCTAAGATGAACGTGGTCATTGCATGATATACGACGCGAAAGTGGGAACGCACAGCGGTGACCGTGATAAACAGCGTAAGCGCTCCGAGTGCGACGGGGGACGCGATTTTCAAGCGAGGGCCTGTCGAACTCTTGTCGCGACGATCCGTTCGAGTCACTAGGAGGTAGAGAGCGGAAGAGGACAGGGTAGCGTATACTCCATACAGCAGGCTTTCAAGCACTACGACAGTGAGATTTGCACCAAGGAGTGGAACGGGAGGCATGAGGGTGGATTGTATGCGACAGGGCCTCGATGTATATGTACGTGACCAAGTCTGTCAATTGTCACCTCGAGGCAATGCGGCAGAACTCCAAGAATACAGGCGATGCCGTCGGTGCCCGAATTCCAGCGCTGACGTTAGGACTTCCATTTGTGCGACGTTGATGCTCTCTATTGCAGTCGGTGGGAAAAAAAAGTGAAGCAGTGCCAGCAAACAATCCGATGGATGCGTTTGGAGCCTCGGGCAAGACAACGAGCCCGATAAGTTGCTAGGAGAGATGCGCCGGTCTTGGGGAAAACGAGCAAGATACGGTACTCGTCAGCTCCAGAGTGATCGGACTCAACTGACCGCAGTCGCCTCCGAAACGATGAATCATTAGGAAGCCAAGAAACATATCCCGTGAACGCAATGATCGCTGCACCCGCCGAGACGAATGATATTATGATTTACACCCGCGAATGCGATGCGATTTTTGTGCAATCGACTGCGGATTCGGGATGGGAATCTCAGATGGAGTCACAATCAGAATTTACACGAGTGGGGAATGCGGCAAGGGTAAAAACTCACAGAACGATACCGCTCCTCAATTTTTGAGCCTCAAACAAAGACGTGGTCATTAATACATTGAGCAAGATGTATGAGAGGAAGTCGAGATACAGATACGGGGCCAAGAGTTGCACATCTACGTGTTCATGGAAACTACGGCAGCTCGAGTCTATGCCTCCCAGGAAACTGGCAGGTCTACTTGAAGTCCCCATACTGCCAGTTGTAGCAGTCCTGCGATATGTAACCATCAGCCATCTAGTCGAAAAAAAATTTAAAGAGACGAAGACCACTCACGACACAATCCTTCTGCTCGTCGAGCGCAGGGACCTCTACCCCGTTCTCAGGGTCCCAGTCCTCGTTGAGTAGCTTCTCGATGATGAATTGGATGCCGTGCTGCCGAGAATCAACAGACCATCGGCGCTTCGTGACAGTATCGTAGAGGATGCGCTGGCCGAGGTGGCATCTAGTGTAGTGGGCGTTAGCGGAGAGGTGAGTGTTGTTTAAAGTGGCCTACTGGGACTCAAGAGCGAAGCCACCAATGGCGCAGGTTGAGGTCACGCCGGTGCAGGTTCCCATCGGGATGGGCTAGTGTATTTTTTTTTTGATTAGTGAAGAATCAACCAGAAAGGTATCGCAAGAATCGTACATCGCCTGTGTGGTAGACGTGAGTAATATGGTGCGTCGACGGCTGTGGCACTCATCCGTCAGTTTACGCAAAGAGATATGACGACATCTACGTACAGGAGACGGGAGGTGAAGGCGTGTAGCAGCCATCTTCTCGCCGGGAGTCTCGAACGCCACGACTGGGACGCCGAAGGTCGCACCGAGTAAAGCTGCCAGCGATCCGCCAAGACTGTGGCCTGGATTCATCATCAGTCAACGGCTTCCATGAGTACCAATGCCACCCACCGGTAAGCCAAATATTGGCATTCGGGTACATGTACGCGACGTCATTGTAGAGGTTCTGGAATTCTCAGAATCAGTCGATTCGCCTCTCGTACGAGCACAGTAAGGCTCACCGTGCCGATCGGATAGAACAAGCTATCGTCGACCAGCGCTTGCTCAACGCAGTTCTGGTCGCACTTGTCACCACCTGCGTAGCAGTCGCACACGGTGTACCAGGTTGGCCCGACACGGGCGCAGCAGCACGAGAACAACAGATTGTCATTCAGTTTGTCCTTCTTCTTCGTTGGGCCCTCGCCGCCCGCCAGCCACGGTGCAGATGTGCCTTTGACGGAAATGACGACGGTGCTGTTGTCCTCGCTCACGAAAACGTGCCCACGGAAACCATCCGCGTCGGGCTCCCATCCAAACGGTATACTCTAAAGGACAAGTTTGAATAAGTATTCTGAGATAATACATAATAAGCAGACGCACCGCGTTCCACCCATTTAATGGGTACCACGACTTGTGGCCTGGCTCGCCGTAGTACGAGTTGGACGTCATTTTCGCGAGTTGCAGGAGCGTGTCGCGCTTGCTAACGTCCGGGCCATCAATCTGAACGCTATCCCAAGCAAGAATCGGGCTCTGAGCATGCCGCATGGACAGAAGGCGCGCGTCAGAATACGCCGACGCGGATGGAGGTCGGTGAGTCCTGATATTCTTGGTCGATATTTCGTAATAGTCGCCCAGAAATGAAGTAGGGACATCAGAGAAAACGCTCCTCGATCCATTGGCTACCGCATGCTCGTGTCGTAGCTGGAATCGTATTGAGGATGGAGTGGCATTATCTGGTCCTTCAGACCATAGAAATGCCGCCAGAACCAAGCGGAGAGTATTGGGCAGAGCAGTCCACATAATTACAAATGCACTGAGAGAGGATGGAAGTTTTAGATCGTTGTGAACGTTGGCAGAAGACAATGAAAGTGGTGGTTGCGGTGAAAGAGGCGTGCACGTGGTGCTGCGTAATTGTTCCATAAATGGTTGGACGCATCGGATCAACCGGCCCGCAGCTTGCCTCTCACTTCAAATATGCCACGATATTCGGAGCTATGTAAGTACACGATGCGTAGCTCCCAACTCACCAGCTATTCCAATTCGCATTAATCCATCCTCGCAGTCAACTCCTCAGATGCAGACGTGGTATTCCAATCCTGCGACGGTGTCCTCTTTGGAATCCATCGTGCTAACTTGCAAACGAACACAGAAGGATTCCCCCCACCGGAAATCGCAAATACCGATGAAACCGTTCCACTCTCCGAATCATCCTCAACTTTAGAGCTACTCTTCCAATACATATATCCTCGTCGGCACCCCGCGCTGGACGAAATTCCGTTCGCCGATCTCGCAGCCTTGGCAGAAGCGGCAGAGAAGTACCAGGTTTTCTCAGCCATGAACATCTGCCGTATACGAATGAGGTGGGTGAGAGATTGGTGGAGACAATCTCAGACCCCTGAATCGCTTTCAGGGACGTTCTTCCAAATCACGCTCCTGAAATATTGGCCTACGCCACGAAGCACCACTACCCTTACCTGGTCTATGAAGCTGCACCATTCACCTTCGACGTCCCTCTTGCGGACGTGGTCTCCATGCTTCCGGAGAATTTGATCTTGCCATGGGTATGTCTTCCGTCTTCCCCTCGCCACGTTCTCAAATTAGCAGGTGAAATACATCGATGCCTGGAACAAAGTCCTCCACGATGCCATCGCAGTGAGACAGCGCTCACACTACAACAGCGCCCAAAACACCCAGTGCCGTTTTTGGAAGACAGAGCGGCCCGCGATCGCGCAGCACTTCGGACATTCGCTGCAGTCCCTGCGGCGGCTCAACGTTATTTTCGCGGACCAGGGCCAGACAAAGCTTTCGGCATGCTGTGAGGAGGCAAAGGCGTCGTGGCGGAAGGAGATCGAAAATGCGATGGCGCAGATTCCGGAGTTGAGGAGCTTTTTATGACCCGGGAAACGTTTATTTCCTCGAGTTGTCATTTTGCTGATCTCCTGAAAAATATGTTTCGGCGAGGCAGCGATTTTCCTTCCTTCCCTCTCCGGTCATCCGTGATCCTTGGATCCATCCAAACCTTCCTCACCTCTACGGTTGCGCACTCAAAATATCTCAGCCTCCGCGTGGTTGACTTGGTGAAATGGTACCCCATTTATTTTTGAAAAATTTGGGGCCCATATTGCCCATAGATCAACATTTTCTGATCTCTCAGAAAGGGAGGGTTGGGTAGTGCTCTCCTACTGCTCGGCCGGGTCAGATTAAACTAAATCTTTGATGCCTGCCCGACGTGTTCATTGTCACTTGCCGCAGACGCTACGTATCCCATCCTGATGGTCGGCTAGGATACGTGGGCGGTGGCGCCGCACCTATGAGATCAGATTTACAATAGGTAATATGTACGATTATTGAACGAATTAAGTAAGGTTGGAGCATCATCGAAAGCAAATGAAGATCAAATGAACGAAGGTATGAAGGTGCATCAATGCACAATGCAAGCGGTACATCGAAGCTGGTATGTACCAGGGTCCAAGAAGACGAGATGATATGTACACGCAGTCATGACAGGGACATCAGGCAAACGCAACCGTCTGTAGAATTTCGAGTCCAGGGCTCAAGGTCCAAGAAAGGAGACGCCGGTTCAGACTTTGTCTGCCGGGATGGCCGAGCTGACGTCGATGTCGACCCACTCTGATTTTCCCTCAAGTGTCAAATTGCTCGAACTGTCGCTGACAACCTTCGGTGTCGGCCATGAGAAGAAGCGAGCAACACCGCGCTGGCGGAGGAGGACGAGTCCATAGACGACGCCGAACACGACACACTCTGCCAGCCCCACGGCGAGAATGTGCAGCACAAGTCTGCCGGGGTGGCCATCCGGGGCCATGAACGAGTAGGCTGTGAGAAAGGTGGGTGAGCGGAATACCTTACCAACGAAAAGGGAATGATACATACCGTAGAAGCCCTGGGTGGCATACGTGATGTAGATGATTCCAACGTAGCCGAGGAGGAGGATCGTCGCGAAGGGCAGAAAAATCCAAGAGGCCGCGGGCGTGTTCGTGAAGAGGATCTCGAACAGGGCGAACACGGTGTTGAAGAGGTGGAAAGAGATGGCCGACCAGGCTGCGTCGGTGGGTCAGATCACCAGGCTATGCCGAGGCTAAGATAGAAATAACTACCGTCAAAACGGTTATCGAACGTCGAGGCGTTCGCGATGACGCCCCAGAACACAATAGACACGAGGATCGCTGGTGCACGGTAAATCCAAAGACACGCAGTGTCGTACATGGATAGCGCTCACGAAAAACAGTGATGGTGGACAGCAGCGCCAGGTGCAAGAACCGCCAGGGCTTGGCCCACCGCTGTAGTGGGTACGCCTTCTGCCCGTGCCGCGCATATAATGCGGTTTGGATCCCTGCAGCGAAGAAGTAACCACAGATTCCGGTGTAGGTTAAATGAGTGAAATATGAATAGAACCTAGATACGGTGAACAATGGATGTATGGACCGTGTGAGCGCCGCATCCCTGAAGTCAACGTGGAAAGTACGTACCCCGCGGCGTCTTTCTGGACAACGACGCCCCAGACGATGCTGAACATCAGCGCAACAAAGGTGTATATCGCCACCGCAAGACGGATCGCGGCCAGCACACGCGAAGAAAAGAAGGCCGACGTGACGAGGGTGTGTTGGACGTCAAACGGATCCAAGCGCAGGCGAGCGGAAAGGGACAACATGTTGAGCGGGAGCGAGAATCGATGAAAAAATAAAGGAACGAAAGAAAGGGAATCGATTCTAGCTCGAGGTAGCCTTCGCACAGCGGGGTGGGGAAAGGTAAGAGAGAAAGCTGTTTTTCTGATCACGATCATGTTTGGCAGCTCGCCTGCATACCTGTTGAAAACGCCGTGATCATGGCGACCAACAGTGATCGCCGCATTGCCGCATTCTGCCGACCTCACTAGTTAGTGCACACGACAGCTTGGAACACACTCAATCCTTCGGCGAAGAACTTTGAATCTAGCCATCGGAATGTGGTCCTCAATGCAAATCCCCCGTATTTTTTGAGGGCTCAGAAAATCCAGATCTATTTGAATAATCAGGTGTAAACCCGCGGGCCCGCGCATGGACTATCCGTCAACGCGGATTCCCCAGTACTGAAACAACATGCATTGAAACCCCGTCTCGGCGGTGCAAATTGTTCCAGGTAACCCGGGTGGGGGGAATTAATGCAATCAACTACGAAGGTCATATCAGATATCTCCTATTGGTAGTGGTAGTTCAATAAAACATCTTGTGTACAAAACAGATGTTATCACTGAGTCTCATCGGCGTCGACGGGGCTTCAAGGACCCCAATAACAAGACGCCGTCAGGATTAATGGAATTGCAGCCATCGTTGTGTCCGTGGTAAATACAGCCAGCTAAGTACGTATAACAGTACTTAGAAATGCACAATAAATCCACTTAAACTAGCACCTCGGCTGCTCCGCAGCCAGCGCATCCCATGGCCAAAAATCGGTATCCTCCGCATTGAACATAGAGTTCAGAAACATCAACTCCACGTCCGCGAATTGGACTTCTGCAACTTGCGGTAATGGTAACTGTTCGTGTACTGGGGAGGACACCACAGGTACAGGAATCACCGGATCCTCTGAAGCCCCTTGCGGCCAGTAATGGAAGTTGGATTTCTCTTTGACTTTGTCCGCTGGGGGCGACGGCGTCGAGTATGAGGCCCCCGTTTCGGCGTCGCGCGCACCCAGTGCCTCATCCCATTTTGCAACCATAGTCTGCATAAGCAGCGCACACCGCTGCGCCGCGTGGCCCTCCCCGCACGCCGCACCCACCCGATTTAGGTGTCCCGTAGTCTTCGCGAGCAGCAGGTCCGTCGCACCGAGGAGCGGGCGCCCCGCGCCCGTGCGTAACATCAGGAACTTCACACCGATGAGGTACCCCGCTGCGAGCGCGACCATGCTGAAGAGCGCGTCGGGCGCCGTGCGGAGGCTCGGACTAGGGAGGGCGAGCGCGGAGACGAGCAGGGATTCGCAGGTTTGAATCATATCGCGCGCCCACGTTCCGAGGAGGCCCTCACCGCCTGCGTACGGCATGAATTGGGAGTGCCAAGGTTGTCCGAGGGGTATCTGTGGTAGCGAAGTACGCGCCTCCAAGAAGGCGTGGTATAAGAGTAAGAGCGGACAGATGTTTTGATAGACGTGGAGGGCGTGGAAGTAGACGTTGTCCGCTTCAAGGACTACTACGCTTGGAAGTATATTGAGAGCGAAACGATGGCTGCGAGACAACAAACCCACCGGGAAGGGGCATGAGGAGACGTCTCCCGCCTTTCATTCGTTCAAGAATGCTGGGCAAATATACAGTAAGATGAAACACGGTCGCTTCCAAGGTAGCTGTTATTAGAACACACCTGTTCATATGGTTAGCCCATTCTTCCTGATCGACGCCGGGATGGAGACACAATTTGTGGCCTTCCTCGAAGAGATCAAACTGCCGGGCGACAAGTCCGGCCCGCACATCGCGTAAATCTGTCTGTCCGTCCAACGCCATCGGAAATTGAATCAAATCATAATCCTTTGGCATCCTGCAGGATGATGGCGGGTGTTTTGTCCCGAGACACAACCTATGGATAATCCTGAGCAAAACCACAGTATGGACAACCGAAAGAAAACCGACATGGATTCAGCATTGGTGAGGGCGACCCACTGGACATACGGTAAGGAAGGTCGAGAATTTGATGACTGGAATGACGCACCAAGCGTGCCCGCTCAGCAGCCTCCGCTAAAGTGGCTATATCATCGGGGGATGTACGCGTGCGCATTTTGTCCACCATCGCAGACGCATGGTCAAGCCGCAAATTCAAAGCCATGCGGACCGCAACGGAAATGAGAGACTTCGCGTCCCGTCCTTGAATCTCCGGCACACCGAACGGCCCCCAAAGCGATGATATGAGGAGGCACTGAACAGCTTCCAACGAGTCTACTGCGGCTGGCGAAAATACCATTTGTGTAACGGAATCGCGTGCGAGTGCCTGTAGACGTAACCGCACCTCCGCTCCAGCAGGGCCTTCAAGGTGTCTTGCAGCTACGGCACAACACACTATATCGACAAGCGGGTTTTTGGAATGTCGGATGGGCTCGAGATTGAGCCACGGTGCATATTGGTCGTGAAATCTGCTTTGAATGAGGCAAACTCTACGAGGATGAGTTGATGGATACTTACAGTTCGGTTAAGTCATGAATGCGACTCTCGGCCAAAATCATAGACAGCGAACAAACGTTGTTTACAAACGCTGAGGGGAGGGGATTCAAGGTGCCAGAGGGGGTGATCAAATGCTGGATCGCCTGCATGGGAGCGGACCAGTCGAGGCTTTTATTTTCAGGTGTGACGAAAGACCAAAGCCGCCTGCTAGAATCCGTGTTGTGGTGAGAACCAGGTGTGGGGTTGCGACTAGGCGTTCCGGAGATACTCGGCGACGGGTGTGACGGCTGGGGACAAGCCGTAGGCACCTGGGTCGTCTCGTAGGAACACTCGATTCCAAGCGCTCTACAGCGGTGGCATCTAACAGGGATTTTACTGGGATCTGTGGACGCGAGCGTGAATTCCGCCTCAAAGATGAAGTCGAAACTGGAGTCGAGACAGATGATTACTGACCAAGAATCTCGCATCTTGTTTTGTGCTTTCTGCAACTTTGACAGGCCTGAATGGTCTTGGATCTTTTCGCGGTCCTGGACATGGGGGCGGGGGCGAGATTTTGGGAGTCTCCATTTTGCGCGAATACGTTTATGATCAAGTGTATGACGTTCACTTTGTACATTTAATAAATCGCGCAACACTTAATTCGCGCGCACTTTTGTCACAAAATCACGCATAACCTTTTCCCTTTTTTCGCGCGCTTCTTGGGTTACTTTCTCGCACGCACTTTTGTCATAGATTCGCGCGCAACTTGTTCCCTTTTGTTCACGCACTTCTTGGGTTACTTTCTCGCACGCGGTTTTTGGCAGTTTCACGCGCACATTTGGACTTGTTCGCGCACGCTTCTTGTAGCTATTTCACGCAACACCATTGACCAACGCGGTCACCGCCCTGTCTATGATCTCCTCCTCCCTCTTCAACACACTCTTCCTCTCCGCAGTCTCCTTCAAGGTGTTGCAGGTTCGGTTATGACAATCCCTTGTCATTCCACCGACCGAGTACGTCTCAAGTTTGTCGTGTATGTCGGAGCCTGGAAGCTCGTCCTTGAGAAAGGCCCCCAACACACCCGATACAGCTGTCCACCCCTTCTCCCACTCCTGGGTACAGTATGGCAGGTTATGGCACCAGTCTGAGTGCGTCGGGGCAGGAGGACAGACAGCAAGGGTAGTTCTGTGGTCTGCGACTTCAGCCTGAGTTCTTGCCAATGCCCGGTAAGCCTGCCATCCCATGAGGGCCTCGTCAACTGCAGAGATTTCCGTAATGGGAATGGTCATTAGCTCGTCAAATGCTTGCCCGATCCAGTGAGTGATCTGGTAATCACATCCTATCCTGAATCGAAGTGCAGCGCCTAGAGCCGGATGGTTCTCAAGATGATGTATGGCGTATTCGACCCCAGTCTCTACACCAAAGAAGTGGCTTGTTTTCAAGACGGCGCAGAGGGTGTCTATTTCAGGGACATCCGGTGACCAGCTGAGACGATGGACGGTGAGTTGGCCTCCAGAGGCAGAGAGTCGGGCTCACCCATTGGTACTAAAGATAAACTCCAGAAACTTTTCGCATTCCATAGCCGTAAATTGTGGGGGAAGCTGTACGGCCTCCTGATCACCGAAGCCTTCAAGCTTGGCCTTTCTCCCGGTCTCCACCCACTCTTTGCTCGTCTCTGTCAGGGAACCCAGAGGCCGTTCTGGAATGGGCAAGGTGAGCATCCCGTTGAAGCAATCACTCAGGGTGATGAGGTGGTGTCGATAGACATTGTAGAGGGTCCCATCGCCTGCCTGAAATAATTTAGATTATGAATATAACAGTGAAAAAATGCTATACCCTCAAAATCAGGGTTCCATCCGAGAAGTAAAGTGTGGGATGCCTGGCCATTCCTTCAGATTTTTTTTTTGCGGAGTCAAGCTATGCAGATCACATGCCCCTCTCCTGACGCGCCATGGAGGCCTACGAATTTCCCGAAACCATACCTCCACTCCCTCCTAATGCCCATCCTTGGACAGCAAACATTGTTACTGCCCACCAAGTCCTTGGTAACGCGTATGTCCGAACGCTGCAAACCATCCGAGGGGAGGACAGCGACCCTCTCCGATACCGGCTTGCGTCCTCTCATATCATTGACAACATGGTGCCCATCCTGGAAGCATTAGAGACATCTGTGCCTAGGCCGTGGATTGACGAATGTGTTAAACTTTTTGGCCCCCTCGTTTATGAGCTCCAGGTGTCTGCGTTTGCAGCGGAAGGAATGTAAGTTGAGCAATTCATCCTTGACTAGTATTTACTGAATATTTCCTCAGTGAACGCGATGACATAGAATTCTTGCAGCCTGTTTCGCAACCACAGACAGGGAAACGTGGTCGTCCAAAAAAACATATTGACCCGGAATATCTCAAGGAAGCAGCCGCCGCCAACAGGAACATAAAAATCGGTACACTTGCTGCTGCTCTAGGAGTTCACCGCCACACATTGAGGAAAAGAATGCGGGAGCTCGGGGTTACAAAGCGGTTTGACGACCTCGAGGATGATGAGCTGGATGCTATTACACGGGAGTACAAGGAACGAAAGCCTACATCTGGGCTGCGCTATCTTCGAGGGCATCTCCGCCGCCATGGACTCAGAATCCAAAGAGAAAGAGCCCGACATTCTCTGAAACGGGTAGATGCACTGGGTCAGGCGCTACGAACTCACCTCGTTCTCCGCCGCCGACGTTATAAAGTACCCCGTCCAAATTATCTTTGGCATTGTGACGGACACCACAAGCTGATCTGGTGGGGGATTGTAATACATGGGTTTATTGATGGTTACTGCAGAACCGTAAGCACCATTTATAGCAGTGGGCGTAGTGTTCTAATTTATCAAAAGGTCACTGGCCTCAAAGCCAGCACCAACAATTTAGCGTCCACAGTTCTTGAGGTCTTCATGGCAGCTATTATTGAATACGGAACACCGTCTAGAATGCGGGGCGATCGTGGTGGGGAGAATACAAAGGTTGCTATCTGGATGGTAATGCGCAAAGGGCCCGGACGTGCATCTTTCATGTGGGGCTCGTACGTTTTGACTTTGGTAGCTCTTCGTCCCATTGATGTATTCTCTACAGGTCGACTCGCAACACTCGGATTGAACGATTGTGGGTGGAGGTCGGCACCCAGTTTGCACGCCGATGGAGAGCATTCTTCACGCGGCTCGGGCGTCTCCATCATCTGGACCGGAAGAACCCCAGTCATTTGTGGCTGCTGCACAAGTTGTTCCTTGAGGAATTGAATGATGATTGTCGCGAATTCCAAGAAGAGTGGAATCTGCACCCAATATCTGGTCGGATGACCAGTGACCAGAGTCCTGCGGTGAGCCTAGAAGCTCCCTCACTGCAAGTTAGGTTACTAATTGAGTTCCCCAGGACATACGTTTCCTCGGGAAGACAACAGAGGGTGTATATCGTCGAGATGTACTCGATGGCATACACCCGAATGCTATCAATCGTTATTATGGTGTTGCAGGACCACGTCGGCGACGTGCTCGCCACCAGACAGGGGCCGGACTTGCTTCGGATGACGAAGAAGAAGATGAAGGAGAAGAAGATGAAAATGAGCTTGAGGGGCCGACAGAAGAACAACTCGAGAATCAGATTGGGGCCGATTTGGCACAAAACATACGCCATCAACCGGTCAAAGTCGCCAAGCATTGTTGCCCATTCAAGGATGCCGAAGCAGAGACCAGTTTCCTGGAGCTCCTTCAAGAAGTGTTGACCGACGCAGAACTTCTGCCCGAGGACTACGGGATTCTGGAGGATGAATGGGAGGACAAAGACTACATCAGTGATAACACAATTTCCTTTTTGGTCTTTCATCACTTTTCTGTCTTGTTTCGCTTGGGCGCAAGCTGGTCAGATGAAAAAGTGGCGCAAGGGCGACAAGAGAATCGCATATTCCAATAAATTAAATGCAAATTATAACATTAAAAACTCGTGAGTATGATGGTCGGCGTAGCGATTAACAAAAAATGCTCGAAAGACATCAAGCGAGTAAGAGAAGTGAAAGTCCTCGGGCAATAGAGAGGAGCCGTACACTGGAAGAAGATGCGCCCCCCGCGCAATGGAATTCAGCTGCACGACGGCCAAGCTCTGCTCCCCGTTGCCATGAAATTCGGGGGTAACCACCCACAGGCCGGTATCTACATCCGGTGTGGGACCGTGGCGGGGAAACCACTGCACGAGGGCACATGTGTAGTAGGTGTCGCGATGGGTGAAGGAGAAGAAAAGGAATACGCGCCCGATAATCATCCCGAGCATGCCAGGCAGCTCGGGATCGACATTGATAAGGACGGTGTCTCGGCGAGGATAAGCACCGTGCCATCGTGGATTAGATCGAATCCGCTCGCGGTACATCCCACCAGAGCCGCAGAGGTCGCTCGGGGCATAAAAACGGGCCGTCGCAGAGTGGTAAACATTGATTCGGCTGTCGAAGCGTGGGCAGCTTTCAAGCGGGACGTCGGAAGGGTCGATGTCCGAGTCGGGATTCAGCTGCTCGTACAGAAAACGACGCAAGAGGTCGGGAAGCTGAGGCTGATGGATGTGGGCGGCAAGTTCTGGGAGGCGGGAGGGATAATCACGCTCTAAACAATCATCAGACTACGTACGACAATCTTGAGAAAGCCGACGACAGAACCACTCACCTCGCGTACGAGCTAGCTCGATAGAAGTCAGGCTCTTGGGGCCCGCGACAGGACCATTGTCGTCGTCGTCGTCGTCATTGACTTTGCTGGGAGGTTGAGGAGCTTCGCCTCTGAGGACCATGGCCGCGTACGAGGAGGTCGATCCAGCCATCATTCCCTGAATGGCGAATATGGCGCGTAGCGCGGCCATCTTGTCGAGACGAGAGATGATGCGGAGCATCTGGATAAGAGCTTTGTATCGGCTGGAGCGCCTCCAGGGTTCTTTAACGGCCTTGATGTGTTTTGACTCAGTGATCGAGGAGCATAGGCCATTGGGGGAGCCGAAGAGCCGGATGGAAGGAAGGTAGTGGATGAGAGAGTGTTGACGTGGGAGGGAGATGTCGACTCGGACTCCCGTTTGGATGAAGATGTCGCGGTGGATATGGAACCGGTCCACTGCCGCACCCATCTCGATCATCGTGTCGGAGTCGAGAGCGTTGCGCCGGGCCAAATAACAGAACTCGAGAAACGCCGCTATGCACTTCACCATCTCGGATGGGACGTGACCTGCGATGGCAGAGAGGTAGACCTAGAAGTATATTACAGCGATGAATGATCATGAACATAATAGTGTACCTTCATCAATGCTTTGGAGTCATTGCCAGTCCACTGCGAAAAGTCCCTGCCGTCAGGGAAGCGGCGCAGGCCCGGGAAAGATGGCACTGCAGCAATCCTGCATTATCGCATCAGCAGGGAATACCAGTGATACATCCGGGAGCTCACCGGTGGTCGATGTCGGCGATGATTTCAGAGGCCCGTGCCTCCCCGTACGTCGTTTGTAGATATTGATTGACCCATTCCACCAGATGGTCTTTAAAGGTGCCTTTGATGACTTGATGCAAAAGATCGGGCGACAGTAACTCGTGAATATCAGCGCGGGGAAAGTTACGGGTGAAGGGCTTGAGTAAAGGATGAATAGGAGACGTCACACATCACAGAATCAGACTTACAATAACATCGCTTCGGATCCCAAAGTCGTCCCACAGAGTTCCCGGATCGAAGCATGTTACCAGGAAAGCAGTCTTTGTGTCTTTTCGTCGTCGAGCTCCGGGTGCATCAAGGTTACTGGGTTTTGCATCGCATCTATGAACAACGATAAGAAAAAAACTCGAAGCACCATTAAGGGAAGAAAAGGACATACTTCGGGCACCAATTCTGGACGATACAGGCGAGCCAGACTTGCTCAGGGTAGTCAGCGATATATGGGCCGAGCCCATAGACGATACGGCGAAAGTGACCATCAGGGCAACGGACGACTTCGGGTGTCACCATCGCTGCTTTAAGCGGCTCGAAAACACGGGCCAGACAGGCATGGTACATCTGTCGAACGAAATGCTGGTATGCCGCTGTTTTCCGGTGCTTTTTTGTAGCTGGAATTGTATAAGAACATGTAGAATGGAGGTACCAAAGACATACTTTTGGGAATTGGAAGAAATGCTACGGGAAGAACGCCATTACCGTGAGCGCGGCGGGCAATCCCCGTCAGAACACCAGGTGACGCGTATACCGGATGGTATTCTTGATGACCGGTAGCCACGGAGACGGTGGTTTTATCGCTCCCTGCAACGACTGGGACGAATGTCGCGCCGTGGGTCGACTCGTCCTCCGCGATGAGATCCTTGGGGGAAAAAAATCAGAATGACAATGCCGCTAAGATATGAGCCAAATTGTAGCCTACCGCCTGTTTCCACGCCCAGTCCCCTGACATGAGATTTGACCAGACACGTTTGCCCTTCGCATTAAACTGGCGGTACGGTGCATAGTCGATCTTGTCTTGGAAGTCCGGAGTTGCTAGTTGACGGTGAAGAACTGTACGGCAGTCGCGCGCACACAGCTCATATTCTTCGGTCATCCATTTCGGAGGCAACCCGGGAGGTCTGGGACCACTGTAGCGCAACTTGTAGACCTTCCACGGGGCATCGCCATGCTGAATTGTGTCGATGGTGTCGTAAAGGTCTTTTGCCCCGCGCCATGGAGAGGTCCCGCCGTATTGAAGAACCTGTGCTGTCCAGAGGTCGAGAGCGCTGTTGATCTGGCCGGCCGAGCTCTGGACTTCGACGAAGTGAAAGTGCGCAAAGTCGAATTCGGTGCGCGACTCGAAAGGAAACCAGGAGCCCGGTGGTTGGGTATCTAGCTGGGCAGCGGGCGGCGGGGGTGTAAAGGGAGGTAGGTAATGGCCGTGACGATCGCAAGGAAGACCTGAAGAAGGGTCAGGTTGGCTGTCGCAAAGAATTGATGTACTTGACCATTTAATTTCGGGTGATAAAATGTCGAGTGCTTGTTCTCGTCCTCCCCATCTGCCGCAGGTGTAAAGTCGCGATGCTGAGCATTGCGGTGGCGTTTAAGGCCGCCGCTTGATCTGCAAACCTGGGGGCAATCGGGGCACGGATAGGATGGCATTGAGATGGTGGACCTGTAAAAATGCGGCTTTCCTGATACGAGACTGCGTGTGACTGAGGAATGGCACAGAACTGAGTAGTTTTATGGCTGGGTCACGACCCCTCCAAACTCTGCAAAAACACACAAGTCCGTTAAAATGGCAAAAAAAGCCCCAGTCGCCAAAGCCGCCCCAAAAGCCGCCCGCGGAGCCGCAGTAAGTTCTGTCAGTCTCTGGGAGCCTGTTTCTAACACACAGACAATCCAGAAAAAAATCAAGACAAAGACCGACACCAACTTTGTTGCGCCCGCGACAGCGAAGAAGAACGAACTGCCTCCCCGCCTTCCCAACCCTACCCGCGACAAGAAGAACTTCGACCCGGCTGCGCCGGATCTCGATCGCCCAAGGCGCACCCGCGAAGAGTCGGAGGCAGCTAACCTTCTCGAAGCGCAGGCTACCAAGGCAGCTGACCTTCTCGAAGCGCAGGCTACCACTCGCAAAGCACTGATTGCACTCAGGCTTGCAGAGCTCGAGGCCGAGAAAATTGCCATGCTCGCTGAGATGGAGCTGGACGACGAGGCAGAGGAGGCGAAAGAAGCGGCCGCCAGCGTTAGCTCCCTCTCTGACATCTCTGACATCCCTCTCGAGGACATCCAGAGGATGCCGACGTCTCAGTTCGCGGCTCTTGGCGGCTCCCTCGGCGACACCCCTGATGAAGATGACATCCCCGTCGATATCTTTGGCTTGGACATATTCGACCTTGACAAGGATTACGAGACGCTCGTCGCGGACAAGAAGAAGCAGGATGCACTTGAGTTGCACGCAAAGGTCGTTGCCAAAGTAAGTGCTCGTCGCTGCATACGGCAAAGTGTTCCCAGACTGATCAAATCCTAGGGGAAGAAGAAAAAAGGCGACACCAGAGCCGCCATCGACGAGGCTAAAGAAGAACTCAAGACCAAGAAACGCAAGAGTGATGAAGGCGAGGAGCACGGGCAAGTCTGATTCCCATCGATATTGTGATACACGTGTTGACTGTTTACGTAGCAATCCCAAGAAGCTCAAGCCAGTCTTTCCGTCTGGCTTTGTCAACAACTGGCGTGACCAGGTGCCCACCACTGTCGCCGCAGCCAGAACCAAGACCAAAACCAGTGTGGTCGCCGAGCCGAGTCTCCCGCTCGGAGGTCTCACCGATTTTGATGCAGGCTCTGTTGCGCCCACAAAGCTCAAGGGCAACAGACAGGTATGTACTCATCATCTTGTTGCGTCGGCATTCCTAATTCGTTACTGGGCCAAGGTCGTCGAGATAGTCAGTGACGACGAAGAGAGTGACGACGACACCCCCATCGGGCCCGCGAAGGCCAAGCTGCTGCCCAAGAAGTACGACCCCGAGGTTGCGGTGAAGGCTGAACTGCCGCGCCTCGACTTGAAGAACGTCCAACGTGGTCGCGTCGGAACCCCTATCACCACTGGCACCGTGACACCGGCAACCAACGTCGGCAACTCAGGCGGTAACACCGGAGGAGGACCCACAGGCATACCCAACTATGCGCAAGCGCGATGGGTCTCCGATTATCTTCCGACACTGGCGGCCAAGCTTGGCACCCTCGAGAATATGTGGGACCTCCCTCAGGGCGATGTTGACTTTGTCCAAGGGGTCTGGGACCGGGTTTACCCTCTCAGCGGGTACAAAGTGACGCTGGGTTGCCCTGTTTATCTCAAGGTGCGTTCGTATTTCCCTTGCGAGTGTGATTCTCATCTCTCGTACGCGTAGGCCAAGGATCGCATCAACGACAGGCGCTCCTTTTTTGGCAAGCGCGGGTTAGCCGTCGTGGATGCCTTCTTCCAGCAAAAGGAGTTTGTCGGTAATACCAAGATGATCGCCAGGTACGCCAAATACGCCCTGCGCGATGATGGCCCGTGCATCTGGGGAACTCCTGCTCCTGCTGGGGTGAAGAGGGGGGAGCCTGGCTATACGGTATGTCCTGCTGTTGGTCGTGATATTCATACT
Source organism: Mycena galericulata (assembly GCA_029289565.1). NCBI lineage: Eukaryota > Fungi > Basidiomycota > Agaricomycetes > Agaricales > Mycenaceae > Mycena > Mycena galericulata. The sequence continues at coordinate 665,926 of JARKIA010000034.1, forward strand.
TATTTGCTCGCAGACCCCCGAGGATGTGTTTACCTCGGATCACGTCGTCAACGTGTTCGCTCCGTTCATCAAGGCCACGGCGGGAACTGTCTACAACTACGGATATTTTCGTGGCGGGCTCGCCATGACTCTGACTGGAGTACGTCTACCCATTCTTTCTCTCGTCACCGCTTCTCATTTCATCCTCAGCTCGAGCGCGCCTTCATAATGTACCTCACGGGCACCAAGGTCAATGATGGATCTCCATTTTCACGCGAGCAGGTATCCACACTCGTGGGAGACTACTACAAGAGTGTCGATAGTCTTTCCAACCGTCGCTGGAAGCTAATCATGGACAAGTGCCGAGCCAAGAACCTGGAGGACGTAGCCGTCCCGCTGAGCGCGTCCACCATGGAGTCCAACCGACACCAGCTATTCACACCTAGCAGCCCGTAAGTCTAGTCCTTCTTACTCCTCAGTCTGCTAACTAACGAAATGACAGTTAATTCTTTCCCGCACTGCACCATCCCATCCACCAAGTTGTCCCGTTTCCATAACTGTCGTTACCTCATTCACCCGCCCTCTATTTTTCCTGGACCAGTGTCTGCACCCGTCGTTACCAAATTCCCAATTTCCCCGCACCCGGTTTTGTTGGACCTGTCCGCACCTGTCATTACTCTATTATCCACCTATCTTTCGGCCCGCATTGCAGATATCTATTTTTTTGGGGGCAATCGTAGCTACGCATCCATTGAAATAATACTGACTACTTGTGCCTCTTGTGGAAAACGGGTGATCTTGTCGTGACTTGTGAGGCTGGCGGCTGATTACTTGTCAATTTTTTGACATAGCTTGCGGTCTTGTCGACTTGTCGGCTTTTCTGACTCGTACAAGCTTGTACAAGCACCGGCAAGTAAAGTGTGAGAAGGCCGATGTATCCGGAGATTGAAGTCATCAGGCCAGGCACTAGCGGGAAGGAACTGGTCGTAATTCTCCCTCGGCAAAACTGGTTTCCAAGAGCTGCACGGTGGACTCAAGCATTGGATCTGCTGACGAGAGTCTTGGAAGAGCTGGAGGGTGAAGATGAGGGGCCTCTTTCAGACAGCGACTCGGATTAGGTACTGGATGTTCTCAGAATCGTTAATTTATTTGTTAATTTAAGTGTACACAATAGATACGCAAGGACAATTCAAGTACCGACTCAAAAAATGTCGGATGAAGGGGAGATGCACACAGACAAGCGTGTAGTGGTGCCCTGGAGGTCTTCAGGTACATTGAGCAGAGGATTTCCGGAAGAGGGGAGGCAGGTCCGGTACCTTCAGGAAACCCGTGTACGAATGACTGAATTAAAAGTGACTTTCAAAGTCCTAATATGGAAACACCTCTGCCGCAAAACGAAGTCGGCGACGCGCAAGGCCTCGGGTGGCGTCGTAAAGATCGGGGACGTCGATAGGATGCTCTGAGAGGCCAGGAGGTGCATCAGTTCATGACATTCGGGAAATATTTGACGAACTTACAGTGCTATCTTCAAACTCCAAGACAAATTCAAGTCACGCTCCTGTCGGCGGTGCTGATGACGCGCAAGCGCTCGGAGGCAGTCGTCCGGCTTGGGGGCGTCGAGAGGGAGTCCTTGGATGCCTGTAAGGGCTTTACTTCAAGGAACTTGGTCAAGAATTGACGGACTTACGGTCTTATCTTCAAACTTTAAGACAGATTCAAGTCATGTTCCTGTCGACGGTGCTGACGACGCGCAAGCGCTCAGAGGCAGTCGTCCGGCTTGGGGGCGTCGAGAGGGAGTCCTGGGATGCCTGTAGGTGCTTTACTTCGAGGAATTTGGTCAAGAATTGACCAACTTACGGTCTTATCTTCAAACTCCAAGACAGATTCAAGTCATGTTCCTGTCGACGGTGCTGACAACGCGCAACCGCTCGGAGGCAGTCGTCCGGCTTGGGGGCGTCGAGAGGGAGTCCTGGGATGCCTGTAGGTGCTTGACTTCGAGGAATTTGGTCAAGAATTGACCAACTTACGGTCTTATCTTCAAACTTCAAGACAAATTCAAGTCATGTTGTTGTCGACGGTGCTGACGACGCGCAACCGCTCGGAGGCAGTCGTCCGGCCTGGGGGCGTCGAGAGGGAGTCCTGGGATGCCTGTAGGTGCTTGACTTCGAGGAATTTGGTCAAGAATTGACCAACTTACGGTCTTATCTTCAAACTTCAAGACAGATTCAAGTCATGTTCCTGTCGACGGTGCTGACGACGCGCAAGCGCTCGGAGGCAGTCGTCCGGCTTGGGGGCGTCGAGAGGGAGTCCTGGGAGGCCTATAGGTGTTTTATTTCGAGGAATTTGGTTGACAATCGACGGACTTGCAGTCCTTTCTTCAAACTTGAAGAGGAGATCAAGTCGTTTCTTGTTGGCGTTAGTGAGGATGAGCAAGCATTGGGGCGCCCTCATTCGGCATGGGAGAGTTGAGAGGGACTTGTGGGAAGCCTTTAGGAATGGGAGTGCGTTTGAGACCCGAGGGCTTGAAGGTCGCAGAAAGCAAGGGTAAATTGCCTTTTCTGGACATCAACCAACTCATGCGCTGACTTCCACCAACACAAGTCGCGTCGCGTCCTCTCTTCAACATAACAGGTCTGTGGTTTGTGACAGTTCGCGTCGAAAACTGACGGATGTCCGTCAGTGTAAGGGAGTCCTCCACTGAAAGGTCTTACCACACCTGTCCCCTTCTGCGTACGACCCAGGCTTCCCATGCCCGAAGTGTTCGTGCCTGAGGATGTCGCGACATCCTTTCTGGCTTTCATGGAGGCTCAGGGCACTTTATTACCCCCGGCTCTTGTAGACTTACAAAGTCGCTTCGTAGAGGCTCTGGCGCGTGGAAATCCTGGCTCCCCTTCAACTCCCATCGTCGCGGCTCAAACACATTCTATTGTGACTCCAAGCCCTTGTTTCACTCGGCCTGCTCCCCCTCCCACTCTTATGGAGTCGCCACGCAGACCTACGCCTCGACATGTTGCTTTCACTTCCGGTACAAGACGTGCCCAGAGTGTACCTCTTGACACTGTTGGTATATCTAATGATTTTACGCGTCGTACGTTGCTTGCTCCTACAGTGGTCCTCTACTGATATTTTCTTCCAGTTCTCTCTGAACAACGAGCTAGTCCCTCCTCATCTCAGCCACACCAAAACGTGTTACAGATCGCTCTGACTACACCTTCAACTCTGCATGGACGAAGTGAAAGCCCTGAGCCAGGAAGCTCACCGACCATTCAAGGTAGCTCCCCTGCATCAAAAGGTACGTCTGGTTCATATTCTTTCCCACCAATACCACCAACATATGCTTTCTTTCCAAGTTTCAATATCGCGTCTGCCCTTATCCCCTCTTAGACTTGACGTCCTGACAACGGGCCCTCTCACTCCCTCACCTCCGACATCCCCTCGTGCTCCCTCCCGCCTCGGAAAGCGCAGGTCCTCCATCTTTGACCACGAGGACGACGAGGATGAAGATGAAGATGAGTCCCAGCCCCACACCCAACGCAGCTTCTTCATCACAATCCCGGCTCCGGGGGACCCACGTCGCATACGAGGAGCCCGGGCACGTCGCATAGGAGGAGCCGGGGGCGGTGACGACGATGGCGGAGGGGGTGGGGGGGGAGGGGGCGGTTATAATCCTCCCGCGCATTTATGGACAGAGGAGTGTTCTCGCAGAGGCGATCGTGAACGCGTTGGATCTGATGCAGATATCGGAAGCATGCCATGCGGCCAAGAGAACTGCCGAAGTTGTGATGAGGGAGACGGTGCGGAACACGGTGCTGAAACCAATGAGCAGCCTTCCGTACAGGGGGGTGCCTCCAGCTTGCAAAATAACTCACAAACTGGAAAGCGAAAGCGCCGGAAAGTTGGCTGGCGGGTCGATGAAGACGGAGGCCCTCCTATTACGGAGGGCGCCGGTCTGTTGCTCGGAAAGCTCCTGTCCATCTTTGGACGAGCTCACAGACAAGCTCTTGAGGAGGTTCTAGCGGGCCCTGGCCTTGAGGATGGCGGTGCAGGAGATGGCCATGATATGTCCAGCGTGGTTGCAAGCCTTCAACGTCAGTCCAAGAGTTTGAAACATGGCGAACTGCAATTCATGCTCAGCCTCGTTCAGCTGGCTCTAAATGTGGACAGGTATCTTTTGGCATTCTCACATCATCTATCGTGTTTATATCTCTTTCTCTTAGTCTAAAAGCTGATGCCAAACTCAAATACCTGCCACGAGTCACCATCGAGAGGTTGGCTGACCTGTACGCTAAGGGAACACATCGAAATACATTCCAGGACTGGGTAAGCTGGGGTAAGCGCCTTCTGTTGCTCTGTGCCGGAGGTGAATACATCTTATATTATCAATTTGGCGTATTGCTAACTTACTCTATAGGGACATTATATATACTACCTATAATAGCTGCTCTCGATCTCCGTACCCACATTACGAGGAAGTCAACGTCCGAAGCAGATATATTATCTTTGGCAACAGCATTGAGGAGGGCGAAGCGTCAGTTTTACTCTGCTCATTGTGATGCTTTGCTAATCTGCCGTCTTTTACATAGATGGGATGTGGCTTCCAATGGTACATCGTTTCATGGTTCCTGTGTTCCATATGCGGAGCTTGGAAGGCTACATCCAAACACTCCAGCTTCACTACCAGGTCCCTTTACCTGTCGGTCAGATCCCACGGTCTGTGTCGTTTGGGTTTCAAGATTGGAAAGAAAGCGATAGTATATTTGACAGGGTGGTCACTGAGTTCGTTCTTCAACCCCAGAGGCCCCCGTTGCTGGCTGATGAAGTCTAGATACCCCGTACTTGCAGAGCGATCTTCCGACTGGGCTAGTCGGGCTGATGAGTGGCAGACGCCATCACAGTGTATGCCCTCCTGGAAACCGCTGGAGGATCCACGCCGGTCGCAGCTAGCCCCAATTCGCTTGGTGAAGACGCCCCTCAGATATAAGAAGAGTCAATGTCCCGTTACTAAGAAGAATCGAGATCGTTGGACGGAGGAACAGCGCAAGAAGGCTGAGCACGCTATTGTAGCAGAAAGCATTGAAGATTTGGATACAAAGGTATCGGTTAGGGATTTATTGAATAAATGCAATACTGACGAGGGGAGTAGCTTGCAGATCTACATGAGGGTGGTACGACTAAGTTGGGCCAATACATTGAAATCAATAGTGAGATATTGGCCGGGTGAGCGTTTCCACGTTATTATTGTGCTGTGGTGCTAATCTTATGTACATTTAGGCACGCACTTCATATAACAGACGCTAATGGAAAGCTCCTTTCCTTGCTTTTCACTGTCCCTTTAGAATACCGTCAACAGCTGGCCGACGCCATCATGCACATCCATGCATGCATGCCGGGAGAATTCAAGGACGATGATTCAAGGCGGGAGTTTTTCAAATACTTGTCCTGCCATTACTCTTGGTACGCCCGATATGCTGAGAAGGTGAGCACTTGTTCTGGCCCGATTTGAGTGAGCCTGATTTACTGTCAGGGAACGACTGCCCCAAAAGATAGTCACCCCGACAATGTCCGCAAGGACCATCGTGGGCGCGTGAACTTTGAACAGAGATTTCCTCACGCATCTAAAGAAATGAGGAACACCGAAGAGTACGCCCTTCTTGCGGAGGCATATACCGATTTTTTTGAAATCCTTCGAGTCGCGGTATGTCTGTCTGTAATCATCTCTGAAACCAGTCTAACGTTCTTAACAGCTGAAGGAGTATCTCCCTGAAGAAACAGACGAGCTCAGCATCTACGTTGAGCACCTTCCGCTGGATGCGTCCTCGCCATGCTACCCTTTCGGAGGATTTGTTATAAATCTGAGTGCGTGTACTTGGGCTCACCGGGACAAAGGTGACAAGCGTATTTGCTTGGTTGTTCCATTTGGCACGTTCACGGGTGGGCAGCTCTGCCTCTACGAGACTGGCTTCTGTTTCAATCTCAAACCCGGAGACGTACTCGTGTTCCCCTCATGCGACTTGACCCATTTCAATCTGCATTTCAAGGGTCAAAGGGGGACCCTGGTGCTTCACTCGGATCGCCAAGGGGATAGCTGGGTCCGAACTTGTAATGGATGGTCTACTCATGTCGTTCGTCATTCTTAAAAGATCAGCCTTTGTACAAATAGAAATTATTTTGAATTAATAGTACGGAACAATCCTCCGATGCGCTAAATTACTTGAAATGAAAGAGAATAGAACACAGGTAAAGACGTTAGGGAAAACGGCAGAGGGGACTTGTAACGACTGTGGACAGGATGGAAGAGAGACACGTAAGGACGGTGGTGAGGATTGCGTAGATATAAAGCGGAAGATGATGCAGAGATGTATAGAATAAGGACAGAGATCACCACAGACAGGCAAATGGATAGCGAAAGTTCAGAGATTGGAGATAATCAGGAATAAATAACGAGGAAAGGGTATTGTCTGTATAGAAAGACGCTTACTCAGGGCCCATGGTCCAAGGATTCCGATCAGCGCGTCCCTTGCCCATGCGTCTAAAACGAGGGCGTTGCCCTACAGTGGCAGAGGATACTTCCGTACTGGTATCTCCGCCCACTCCTGACGAACTCCCGGCATCAGAAGTAGTAGCCCACACCGGTGTGGAGCCGGATGAGGATGCGCCTGTGGTCGATCCGAGTGTGGAGGAAGAGGACTGGGCGACGGGTAGGAAGAGAGAAGAGGTTGGGACGGACACAAAAGAGTCCAAGTCGAAGTCGTCAAAAAAGGTAGGTGGATCATCTGCCTCCGGAGATTGTGACTGAATAGGGGATACATGGGTCGGTGGAATGTTGAGGGGAGGGCTGAATGCGCCAGCAATGGCTGAAACAGGAGCGGGGGAACCGCCAAGCCCGGGTGCAGGAGGGAACTCCTCATCACTATCGCTGACAACAAGAACCTCGCCACCAGCAGACTCCGGAATGTCCTCCGGTGTGCTTTTGGGCATCATGTCCGCGGCATTATTCCACTTCACAGTCCCTGTGAACAGAGTTACCCCTGGTATGTTCAGACGAAACTGTGTTGGCATACCTGTAGAGAGACGTGTTCCTCCTGCAACTCCTGTCCGCTTCTTAGCCGCTTGCTTCATGTCTGTATCGTCAATGATTTCTTGCTTGACGGCTGTGGCAATTAACAAGAGGGAGTTGCAACCGATACTAATTACGCACCTGCCCTCGCCTTCCCTTTGTGCTTCTTAGGTGCTATATTAACTGTCATTGAAGGGGCGACTCCAGCACAATAAATGAGACGAACCAGGCTTTTGGACCTCGATGTCCTCTGAAGGAACGCTATCAACATCGCTCCCCAATTCATCAATCTCCATCTCGGATTCCGGATCCTTCCAGTTGAGGTAACGATGCGAAGAGATCTTGGCTTTGGAGACTGTAGAACAGAGTTAGCAGGGCGGAAAAGGAAAAGAGAGAAATGATGTGACGAACCCAAGTAAAGAACACGATCACTCTTCGCAGTGCCTCGAGTCTTCACATGGTCAGCAAGCTCCACGCCCGTTGGTAACGAATCACCAGCAAGCATAAGTTGCTTGCCATCCCTGGTGCAGGCAAGCCAGAGTTGCTTCTTGACCTCAGGCGAATCTCCGGGATTGCCTGCGTAACGCTGTCGTTCCAGATAGCTAATGGCATCTGGGACCCAGCGCTTAACCTCCTGATTGACGCGGCGGTTGCTCCAAGCGGTGTTAATAGCCAGTTGGCTATCTGGACTGCTCAGAACTACCAGCCCCGCTCCACGAAGCTCGTTTTGATACTGGGGGGAAGGAACTTTGGTTTGTAGAAGTAAACCACTCTGAGAATGAGGTCAGGAGAACGAGACATGATCAAAAACGATTGGGCCACTCACTTCAGAGACTCCGCCTGTCAAGAAGACCAGCTTCCCATACTCGACAAGCTTTCCGTTACTCTACAAACCGTCAGTAGAAAGAAATATGGGATAAAAAGGAACACTGACTTTTTCTTTTTCTTTTCCTTTGTCGGCCTTGGATCGTTTGGATGGAGGTTCAGTGTCAGTCTGAGACCTCTGCCTCTTGCGCAGCCCAGCATTGGTCTCTGCCTCAGCCTCTTCTTTTGAGGCCTTGGTAGAGCTCCCGATGAGCCTGCCTGCGTCCCGATATCGATTAAGAACAGAGTCAACAGAGGTCCTGGGTTCTGGGTGGGCGCTTTCAATGTGGCCGCAGCTTTTGCAGATGACTTTGTCGTCCACGACATGAGTAGCCGTGCAGCGCATGCAAATGCACTGGTTGCCGTCTGTGTCTCTGCCGCGGCACATAGTAGGATCGGACATGGTTTTGAAGGAGGGTGTAGTAGTTGTAACGATTTTTTTTTGTGACCAGGGGCTCTAACGCTGACTCAGAAATGGCGATTTTGCTTCCGTCGGTCACCCAGATACTTGAAAGGAGACGAATTAAAGACTTATGAGAGCAGCTTGTTGCAGGAAAAATCAATGCATTGATGTTACAGTACAAGGCACCCCAGATAATGCTTGGAATGGGCCAGAATGGCTGCAGAAACCCCAGTTCTTGAGGCGGGCGGCGGGAGGTAGAAGGTACAGAGATACATGGGCAAATATCCTAAAAAGGCAACTGTCCAAAGTGCGCGTGAATTTGCCTTAAAGTGCGCGTGAAAACACCCTAAAGTGCGCGCGAAATTAAATGTACAAAGTGAACGTCATACAAGTGCTGATGTCAACGCGATTTGTCGCGCCGACACACCTCCGACGGAGAGGATCCGGAATGATAGCTGATGGCAGTGATGCTCGACCTTGTCGCTGAGGGCTTCAAGGCCACGAGACGTCGAAAGCTGTTGCATACGATTAAATACACTGCCTACTGGTTCGGTTGAGACCTTACTTAATTTCTTGGTACACCCACAGGAGGCACTGGCACCTGGTCAGCGACGAACATCCAATTACTATTCCGTCATCCTTTGCGGCCCGCTTACCAGGCCTTCAATGGACGTTCGGGGTAAAAATTACATGTGGGAGATGAACAATTTCTCGTCTTGAATTCTTTTAGACGGTTGGGCAAAACTTCATTATGGGTAAGTATGCCTTTCGGACAGTTGAACTGCACGGCTTGATCCTTACTGCAAGTCAGAATTTATATCCTGTGAGTAGATATAAATTTCAATTTGCTGTCGCGTCGAGATGCTGTGGTTGGGATCTAGAGGAAACCCGAGAAAAATGATTGAACAGCTGAACATGATAATACCGGAGGTCACGTGACTGGACGCGTCCGCAACATGTCCCAAACAGGGACACATAATCGCCGCCGATCTGTACGGAAGAAAGAAACGGCGTAAAAGGTCATCTGTCACGTTTTTTGGCGTCCCAAGAACAAACAAATAGCAACGCCATGTAAATTGATTGTGGGGCGACATCGGACTAAATAGTTTTCATACGCTTCGATGCTCATTTTATTTATGTAAGCGCTGGACTGGCACGCGTGTAAATAAAGTAAAGCATTACAATAAAGCCTGCGGTGAGGTGCGCCGCATGCCATACTTTCTTCAATCTACTGTCATGAATCCACTCACTAGCCAGACCTTTTTTCTGACCGCTGGGAATGTAAATCAAGCTACACCATTGGATTTGATCAACGTTATTGGGTCGGATGGCCGCATCCGTCTCGTTGTCGGGTGAGTAGAAAATGCTGCTACTCAAGGGAGACGCCAGCTCTAACAACCCTTTCCGCACGCAATCCCGTCCTATTTCCGATGCCAGGTAGGCAATTGTCTCTCATCCGCCTTTCAACGAATATTCATCATCTAGGAGTCCGCAAGGCGATGTAGTTCACCGTAGCCTGCATCTCGGATCCAGGTAAAACACCTGTTTTCGCGTGCGGGAATAATACTCATTCCGATCTACGTCTTCAGTGTGGTCCCATCCAATGCTTCGTCGAGTTTCAATAACAATCGGCGTGTCCCAAGGCAGAACGCCGGCTCCATTCCTCTCGCAATTGTGGCATCAGCGGTACCGCCCTTGGCTGTCTCGGTAACTCCTTCCTTGACGACTCCCGCTCCCGATATGCCCTCACTTTACACGCCGGGAACACACCCTCCAGCGTATTCCTACGACATCCTGCCGTCAATGCCGGCACCGCGATTCCGGCCCTAATCGCTGCCACTACCTATTGTACATGTCACACCCGCCCCCGTCCAGCTTCCACCACCGGCTGACCCGCCGCCGAGTGGACAAGTACAAGTTTCTCGTATGCCACAGGTGGCGACCCGCGTTCTGTACGGCGCGCGCTCAGGGCGTCGCTCGAGGCCATGGCAGCCTCCAACTGTAGCGGGCCCAGGGATCTTAAGCGCTCTCTTCGATCTCGCACTTGATATGATGCCCGTCAAGGTTAAGCGGCGAGCAAAATTTCAGGAAGACGACCGATGCGTTAAACGGGAGACGTCTGTAATTCACGGAGATTCATCATTACCTGACACAATTATCCAGTTGGGCTGCGAAAAAAATGCTCATGTGTTTTGCATAATAGCAACATCTATTCAGACATACGAACACAGCGAATTTTGTCGTAATAAGAGCGGGAGATTTCCTGCACATAAGATGTCCCGGTTTGTACTGAGGATCTCATGTTTCGTCATTTAGATCCAGACTATCATGCAGTCCTTCCTCCTGCGTCTCCGCATAGGGCCACTATCTTGCAAAAATCGGACAGTATCAACTATTATGGTATCAAATCTTCGTTATGCGCTCACAGATAAGAAATGCGATATTCCGGGGGCAATGCTTGTTCCAGACCACAAGTTGAGTAACATCAACATAGCCTCGGACGGAATGTTGAGCTTACATAAATCCTACCTTTTGCCGAGCGTCCATTCTAGCTGGGCGAAACAATGAATTGAGTCGTGTGAACACAGTAGTGAGAGTTCTCAGCTTTCGTGTGAGTGAGTGCATTGATTTCCTAATATTATCTTCATCATGCGAACAAGCGCTAGAGTTGGTTTCCTTACGTCGAGAATCGTACATCTCAAACGAAAGGAGGAAACTATAAAGCCCAGCTCGTGATAAAAATGCGGTGACCAAGCTGGATTCAAAAAGCGGCAAGTTACTCGGCGCCGCCTGAATATACATCAGTGGAAAGTCGTGAATGACATGAAGCTGACTGACCCTTGACATTGTCGCCTCGTTGCCGATGGTGTCCCGACCTCGTGGCGGTTTTTGGAATCGAAGTCGTTGCCCAGCGTGGCGCTGCCGCCTCCGTACCCGCCGGACGAGGCATCCGCCGTGCGGGAAGGTCTGAACGACAAATCGTTCATTGGAGCCGGCTTTGATTTGATTTCATGGGTTAGTGTACCTGGCTACATGTAGCTAAAGCGACAGTACACTACGCAACGTAGTATGGGGTATGATGAGTAAGGTACTGAGTATGAGGAGGGACCTTTAGTGGAAGGAACACGTATTTTTGGCGATTTTTTGCAGATATAAGTAGACAGGCACGGGAGAAGGCGCCAACTGTGGCACGACCAAGGCTGTATCGGGAAAAAATAGCCTGGATGAGAGTGATTTTTGTGCGGGGCAACCGATCTGGTGAGGGATCCAGTTTTGGTGTGAATATATGAGGCAGGGAATGGAGAGAAGTGCGAGATAACTCAAGAGAAAAAAAATGTAAAGGTAATGTTACGAATCACGAACTTGGAAGCGACCGGTATCTTCAATAAACTTTATCATAGGGCTGAGAAGTTTGGGGTTGGAGAGCAATGAGGGGACATCGACGGCACCTAGGAGACCAGCCGAGTAAGATGCGGTCTGGAGGAAATCGTTCCCACCCAGAACAATGGAGGAGGTAGTGGGCTCGAGTTTCCGATGCGGCGCCGCATGCCTCACATGTAGCCGGCGTTGTACCTCGGGGAGCCGTTCTGGTCGTAACGGTCTGCAACAGATGCATAATGAGTTGATATCAAATCATGGGCGGGAGAAGTACTGACCGGGGTATTAACCCAGTGTTGTTGTTGTAGGCATCGTCGCTGAGGCCACTGTCACGGCCGAATCGGTTGTTGTGTCGCGGGAGTCAATGTGTGATGTAGGGTCATACGCGGTGCAAATAAGTTTGGAGTAGCGGCAAAACGTAGTCCGGCGCCCTGAGAAAAGGGCTCGGACAGCGAAAATTGCCTGGTTGCTCAGAAATGGCGCTAGAAATAAATGACGCTCATGAAATCTTTCTTTGCCTGGAGCGCCGGAGCTCGGATTCACGTGATCAGTAAGTTCAAACGGGAATTTCCGAACTTGGCACGAGGTCGAAGGGAAAAGATGGGATTTGGAAAGGACTCACCGAACCAGGGCTCGTCCGATTTTTGAACAAGTAGTTTCTACAAGTCGATTTTCTCCAGCTCGGAGTTGGGAACGAATTCACGCTATTGAGGAATATTATGTAACCACTGTTTACTTCTCAGGTCGGATTCTTGAAGGTGTTGGGTGATTTACGGATTTATCGAACAACAACACAAAATAAGAGCCATCTGACCACATCGCCGCCTGACATCTCGCATCTTTTGGTTTTTCGCACCAGATGAAAAACTGTTCCGACGCTTTGCTAATTGCCATTCTTTCCATGCGTGGACAATTCAACATTCTCTCAGCTGTTAAGAGTCCCGCTTCCCAGAGAGGATTACAAACTAACGATATCGTAAACAATTGATCCTCTCCATTGTATTCGTCTCGCGTAGTCAGACTGCTCGTAATTATATCGACATAATTTACAGTTGTACGGCGCTGCCACAGGTACAGGGGAGGCGGAGGAGCAGGCTGTATTGATGCGCATGCCTATGAATATCATTCTTTCAAGCCTTATCTTGCCATTGCCCGTTCAACGGATGCCTCCGCAAAAGCATGGTCCCGGTGGACAAGTACAGCGTCTGCGGAGACGTAAGCTCAGACGCAGGCTTCGTAAACGGAGAAGGATACCCAGGATACACATTTGGTTGGTACGCGTTGTTGAAGCTGGGGTCGTAAAAGCATGAAGTATACTCTACGCCATAGCCTGCCTGCTGTGGCGGAGGTCTCGGCGTCGAGTATGGGGGTGCCGGAGGAGGATAGTTGGAGGCTTGGGCAGTCTGCATATGGGCGTAGCCATAGTCAGGCTGCTGCCTGGCATGATGGTATTGAGGCTGCCCCCCAGGATCAGTATACTGAGCGCTAGGCGGGAGAAGTGTGAGGTGATCAGGAGGTGGAGCGCTCGGCGGGTTCAGCGAATAAGAACGCGAATGTTGACGAGACCCATGAGCCGGCCGTGGATTGGATGCATCATATCCGTGGGTTGTAGGCTGGTTCGATGGATTTGACGTGTAGGAAGGTGCCGGGGGATCTCTTCTTGGCGCTGGGGAGTGAGTAGGAGCGGAGACGGGGATGTATTCACATTTGAAGCCCCGTCGGACGCAGCGCTCACAGGGCTTGTCGCTGGATTCTTCATCGGTAATGCACTGTCCGCAGAGAAGTCAATCTACGACACAGAAGTCAAAGACAAGGATCACTCACTCGGACTTTGCGTTTTCGACAATGGGTGCATGCCATATAGACCCTTTGTCGCGTCGGTAAAAATTCCAGGGATTGGTTAGGTGGGCTCTGGTGGGACATGATTAGAGGAGAGAGATTCCTTGCAAAAGCTCGATTTATAAAACTCCAGCTGCATATCATATCAAAATTAGTTACTCTCGGGGAAAACGCCCATCCGCCTCCCCCCATAAATTGGAAACAAGGTAAAAGTTTACCACAGTAGGATTTTTGGGCGACGCGGGCAACAAAATTGAGTGAACAGAGACGTCAACTGAGGTTGATAGATACCCCCATGGGATTCCGACTCCCCCAAGGTATCTCGAGATCGGAAATTGTTCTTCAGGGCCATGAGGCGCATGGTGGTCATAAATTCGGTGCTAAGTACTTTTTGGTTGTGAAGTGACCTTGAGTCTCCGCAGCGATCTGAGCAACATTATTTTTGTTAGTTGGTTTGCGGCAGGCGGGAATCACTGTCGTGTTGGTTTGAGATTTGAATGATAAAAAAATGGGCGTGTACTGCACCTCTTTCGCCGGCATAAGATGCCACAAAAGCTCCGAATGTATCGATTGCGTTGATAAATCTTGTAATGATAAGGTAGTCTTCCAACGTGCTGACATTCCCAAATGTGCAAGGAGGCAATAGCACTGCCATTGACCTGTGCAGATGAGCAATCCAGAGACAAGTCCAGCCGATTTGAGATGATGAGATACACTGGTATAGCGAATATTTGGTTTATTTCTTCGGTTCAAAAAAATGCGATTGCTGCGAATTCGAAACGAAAACCCCAAATTGCTACAAAGCCGTGTTCTGACTCGGATGCCCCAGAGGAGATATCGCGGCATGCACAGAATCCAAACGTTTCAAGGCGTCCGAACAAGAGCATTTGACGAAGTCCCAGTTTCCCGGGCCGAACTGTGGTTCACCGTGACTCAGCGCAACTTTGATGCCCATCATGCCTCAGGCATGTATGCAGGGCATCAAAAGGCCCTGATTATCCCTTCGGAGGGTAGGTCCCGACATGGGCCGATCGGCCCATTGTTGTCCGGACAAATTTTGAGAGATTTGGTCGTTTTTGTTTCCGGCACGGATCTAGCCGAGGAATCCAAAAAGGGTAATTTTCCGTTCCCACGACCTTGAAATTCTGAAAATTCCGTCAGTGACCTTTTTTGATCGATTTTCGGCGGCGGCGTTCGCGTCATATTCGACTCAAATATGAATTTTGACGCGGTTCCCGGAAGAAAAAGCCACTTTCGAGCCGAAGGTTCTCTGTCAAAACTCGGCTGGCAACCCACGGATCTTTGTCCGGGCAGGACCTAGCATTTCCGCCCCGGACCCCTCAATTTTGTCCGGCCAGGACCTAGGTTTTCGGCCCAAAATCCTCTAATTTTGTCCGGCACGGGGGCTACTCTTTGAGGCTATTATCAGGGGTCCTGCATCAAACCGTGCGTAATACGTTGACTCCGGGCGTAACAAATACCGCCCGCAACCGTCAAGTAACCGTATAAATACCGCGCGGATACTTGGATATGTTACGGTGAGTTGGGACCCGTAACCGTCCGTTTACGCCCGTAAGTGGGTGTGTGCGAGGGACTGCTGAATCACTGCCATGTTTTTCAGCTCACAATTGGTCAAATTACTGCCAGGACTGCATCAGTATGTGAAGGATAGGCTCTGAGCCAGAATAGAGCTAATCCGTAGCACTCGCAGTCTTCTCCTCCTGATTAGTGTCGTCGCATATGAATTAATCCCCACCCACCATCCCTCTCATATCACTTACATCACATTCGGCTATCCTTACTACTCACTTTACCTCGCTACCCTCATGTCCTTCGTAGTTGGCTTGAGTCTGATCCATCCGGGCAGACCCGAGAGCTTTGGACCCAATTCAAAATTGTTCTCAAACTACTCGGTCCCTTCTTTCGTTCATCTTGTCCTCTCTCCCTCTGTGCAGGAGGCGACGAAGGTTAACAAGAATTAGTATCGCTCAGGAGCTTGCAGAGGAATCAATAAAACAACGGTCAGTTTTCCGAAACTCTGCCGGAAACCGGTGGAGTGGTCTGACATCGGATCGGTGGCAGCGTCTTCTGTCTCTGAGCTAGTCTTTCTTTGTGTGCACCACATCTTTTCTTTTGAGTTCTGGTCTCCTTCAGTGAGGCAAATGAAATTATTTGGTCCTTTTCCGGAGAACAAATACGAAATGGGAAGTCCGGCGATCATGTCCTGACGGGAGATTCGAGAATGTGGTCCGGCGGCACAGTCGGCATATTGATCGGAAGTCGGTTGCCGAATAAAGCGCGTCTGATAGCTTGTTCTCAATTCGAAGTCCGCCATGCCGCCGGTCTTTTTGATCCTGGACTGATTCCCGGACTTCCCATATACTTTCACCATTTCTGTCCCTTCTGCAGCATCAGACTCTCATTTTGGCCTGCCGGCGACTGATAGTGTGCACCAATTTTTAGCCATCTTTGTTGTAACTTGTTTCCCTTCGATCCAACATGTGCAAGGCTATGAAAGTCACCCAAAGTATTTCCAGAGAATCTACCTTCATTTCTGCACCACTTTACATACATACGAATAACTGTGAATCTTAATGAAGAGCCTCCGAGTCGGTGGGGCCACATCTGCTTTGATAGTTCTGGCATATTTGAGTCGGAAATTTGACGTGTCGCGGGTTCCATGTTCTCAAGCTTGTTTCTCTGAAGGCGGAGATGGGACACTCTGAAAGCTCACTGCATACCCAACTGACCTGAAAAACATGAAACGAAACGTAGTACTGATATGTGTGGAGCCAAAAATCACCCGGAGCGGAACATGCCGTCATGTTGACGGGATCAAAACGCCATCCGCCGCCGCCCGCGCCCGGGGATAACACTAAAGGCAAGTTTACGGGGCGGGAAAAAGGACACTTGTTTTCTCTTGCGGAAATAATCTGATCCATCTCCAGTGGTCCCAACCAACTCTTCGTCGAGTCCCAATAACAATTTTCATGTCCCAAGGCAGGACACCAGCTCCATCCCCTCGCAATTGTGGCAACAGCGGTACTGCCCTTAGCTGCAAGTGTCTCTGCGACCCCTTCCTTGACGACTCCCGCTGTCGATACACCCCCGCGTTACAAGCCCGGAACACCCCCTCCAGCGTATTCCTACGACATCCCGCCGTCAATGCCGGCACCGACACCCGATCCCGGCCTAATCCACTGCCACTACCTATTGTATATGTCACACCCGCCCCCATCCAGCTTCCACCACCGGCTGACTCGCCGACGAGCGGATAAAGCACAAGTTTCTTATGTGCCATGGGTGGCGACGCGCGTTCGGCATGGCACGCACCTAGCGCGTCGATCGGCGAGGCCCTTGCTGATGACAATCCAGCCGTTGCGGCCAGGGTCCAGGGATTTTAAGCATTCTCTTCGATCTCGCACTTGAGATGATGCCCGTCAAGATGAAGCGGCGAGCAGAATTATCCAGTTGGGCTGCGAAAGATGCCCATGTGTTTACAATACTAACATTTATTCAGACATACGAACACAGCGGGATTTTGTCATTTAGATCCAGATTATCACGCAGTACTTCCTCCCACGTCTTGGCATATGGCCCTATATGGCCACTATCTTGGAAAAATCGGACATCTTCGACCATTATGATAATGAAATGTGCCATGCGCTCACAGCTAAGATCTACGATCATCCGGTGGTAATGCTTGTTGCAGATAACAAGTTGAGTAAAATCAACATAGCCTCGGACTGAATGTCGAGGTTAAATCCGACCGTTTGCCGAGCGTCTATTCAGGCGGGGGAAAATCCGTGAATTGAGTCGTCTGGGCACAGTAGCGAGCGTTCGCAGCTTTCTTGTGAGTGAGTGCGCTAACTTCCTAACATAATCACCATCATGCGAACAGGCGCTAGAGTTGTTTTCATTATGTCGATAGCCTCTAGTACATCCCAGGTGAAAGGAGGAAACTATAAAGCTCAGCTCATCAAAAAAATGCGGTGACCAAGCTGAATTTAAAAAGCGGCAAGTTTCTTGGAGCTGCTTGAACATATACGTGGAACAAGATGGCATTAAGACTCTTTAAGAGTAGTACAGCTAGTAATCTTCTATCACTGTTAGGACGTATCACGCGGAAATACGATCAAGTC
This sequence comes from Mycena galericulata, assembly GCA_029289565.1. Classification (NCBI taxonomy): domain Eukaryota; kingdom Fungi; phylum Basidiomycota; class Agaricomycetes; order Agaricales; family Mycenaceae; genus Mycena; species Mycena galericulata. The sequence continues at coordinate 683,588 of JARKIA010000034.1, forward strand.
ATCTCTAATATACCACTCGGTTGTTAAGGTTGGCAGTGAGTCCAGGGAGTCCAGGGACCACATTCTTTCAACCCCGCTTGTCCACCCAGGGAAATGCAGCTTTTACACAATACGTCGGTGATAACGCCTGTGTGGAGCTGTGGCTAACAAATTCAAGGTCGGTCCTCGACCAACCCATCATTACTCGCTAACCGATACCCACTAACATCCTGGCTTGTCCAATCGGCAGGGAGTCTGCCTTCATCTCGGAGAATCCCAGCCCATGTCTTCAGCACTAGTGATTTTTTGAGTGCTCTTGTGCCATACTTAACTTTGTTAATAGATAGGCAGTCAATTCAGGCTCTGGTGTCATATATGGAACTGATCCAGGCCTAATCGGGCCTGGCCAGGCCGCATTTGGCCTGCCAGGCCGAATTAGGCCTGGCTCATTCCCAGGCCCCTATTCTACCCTGTATTCCAAGTTTTGCGTTGTTCTGCCTTGCTGGGGGATGTTTTAGGGTCCAAGTTGAGATTATATATGAACTGTTGCGCCACAGGCCCAAAAAAATGGCCTAAATTGCCCTCAGAACCACAGGAAATTCAATAAAATAAAAGAGTGTTTTGCACTGACTTTGGCTCGCAAGGGCATGGATAAATTTACTTAGGTCCTTGAAAGTGTCGGGGAGCGCCGCAGGCCGGAAAAATGAACCAAATTGATTGACACAGAACCTAAACTTGCGGGAGGAGTTGTGGAACACTGTGAACACAACAAAATCAGATCCACATCATGCATAGAGCTGGGAATTTGTGAGGAATGAACCTGAATTCCTTAGGTTCAGATAAAGAATGGGAAAAGTGTCTGCCGAAATTCCAATCTCAGGAATTGTGCAAGACAAAATTTACATCTTTAGGTGGTGTGCGTGGAAAACAGCATTGATTCCGGGAAGAAAAATGTATATAAATGGCTAAACAAAAATGGAGGGGAAAATGTAGGATGGTGAGGTCCATTAAGACCAGACAGAGCAAGAAACAAAATCGTCAAACGAAAAAGCAGAATAGCGTCGCTCGCGGGTTCGAACGTACGCGAAGGAAAAGAGATCACGCGATCAGCAAAATTTAGCCAAACAGCTTACCAACTGGACTAAAGACACTTGGATTGGCTATCTCAGCTGTGCACCCCAACCTACGTAAGGACTTTTTGAATAATCTTCTTTATTATAATATGAGGGGGGGGGATAACTATGATGGGCCAGACCTCCGGCATCCTCAGGATCATACCCGAAAACTCGGTAAAACCTCGATGCCGAGCCGAGCCGAGAATCGAGAAGAGGCCCTTTAGTGCCGAGGCACTGGGCAGGACTCGCGCCGGGCCGGAAATGCCGAGAAAGGCCACTGCATCATGCCGCACAGGATGTCGCTGCCGAGGCAGAAGCCGCAGATGCCAAGTGCAGTTCCAGCAACGCGGAGCCTCTGAGTCCACTTAGAATTGTACTAGCCAGGGGAAACTCTGACAAATGCTTGTACTTCCAAATGTGAACACAGCAGAATCAGGACAGGAAGAAAGGAGGTGGAAGTTAAGCATTTCAATGATGGCTGGAAGGTAAGGAAAAATAAAAAAATGGGGAGCATCCTCCAAGTCAGGAGCTGGCCAGGACTCAACAGCATACCAAGGCAAGAATACTTCGTAATGGGAGCCATACACATACCTGTCAATTTTTGATAGGCTTACATGCCGAGGTGCTGGGGAGGACTCAGGCCAGGAGGAAACGGGGTGAAAGAGCATTCATTATTCATTGCCTGGCAATGCCGCTGCCCAAGGAAGCAGATGCAAAGTGTGAGACTTAGGTCAAGGGCCTTCTGCATCTCATGGCCATTACACGGCATCTAACCCAGCGCGAGGGTCAGGAGCTTAGCAGGACCCGAGAACAGGTCGAGGACATATGCTGGCTGAGACTCACACCAAAAATTCCACGGAAGCTCGGCAGGACTCAGCATGCGCACTAACCCACGGGAACTTAGCAGAACTCAAACGCAGGTGCTTGCACCAGCCGAGACTTACACCGAGACCTCTACGGAAGCACGGCAGGACTCAGTGTGGGTGCTACTAACCCATGGGAACTTAGCAGAACTCAAACGCAGGTGCTTGTACCAGCCGAGAATTACGCTGAGACCTCCAAGGGAGTTCGGCAGGACTCAGCACGCATGGTGACCCATGGGAGCTTAGCAGAACTCGAACACGGAAACTCGTGCCTGCCGGGACTTAGGCCAAAACCTCCACGGGAGTTCAGCAAGACTCAGCATGCTGGGTAGAGCTCGGAAGCATGCCGGGGGTGAAACAAAAAAGTGTATATTGTGTGAAGTACTAAATAATTTGTCTCACTACTTCCCCGTCAATTTTTTGACGGGCTTCCACTAGTCTATCTATATAATAAAATGGGGTGGTATAACGAACATCAAAGAAGATTCTAAATCACACACCCACGGTCATGCTCATGCCGAGCCCAGGTCAAGAACGTGCCGTGCCGAGGCTCTTCTCGGCAGTGGAAGCATGCCGCGGGGGGGCCGAGCTGGGCCCAAAGAAGCCGCAAATTTGGTGGATGGTATACTTCGAAATACTGATGCTTGAAGTCGCCGAAAAGTGGTGGTGGGGAGTCATTGGGACTGATATGGCAATGGGACAGTTCGGGACCAATAACGAACAAGGTCAAGAACACACCAGGTGGAAAAGGGCATGATCATGCCGAAGCTAAGCCGGAGGTCATCTCGCAGATGCCGAGGGGAGTTTGAAGCTTCTGAGGGAGCAAAAACTTTATAGCAAGTACTTGATGTGAAATAGAGTGTGTATCCAGAAATTTCTTTAATGGAAGGGGTTCAGGGCAGCTTGAGGAAAGGGAGGGCGGAAGGGGAAAATGAAGGGGAAAAAAAGAGGTCTAAGAGAATGGTTTAGTGAAAGCCAGCTCAATGAATTTCTTTCAACTTGCCAAAACCCGTGAATTTATTCACGGGCTTGAGCTAGTTTTTGAATAATTTTTTTTTTGTTCCACATATGACACCAGGGCCTCAATTCACCCTTAATTCGCCGCCTAAATATACATCAGTGGAAACTTGCCGTGAATGGCATGAAGCTGACTACAGGTGAGAAGAAAAGCTTCGCCAAGACAAGATGATCTCACCGGGGGCAAAGACCCGCGCACGTCGAAGCAACATGCGTGGTTCGCATGTCGTCCACACGTCGTACAATGCCTCGCAAAAGGCTTTTGCTCAGACAAAGGGGGGCTTTGTCGGGCCCTGCCAGCCGACAAAGCCCCCGTTTGTCTGACCAAATATGCCTTACCTCATGGGGATGGCATGCGAACCACGCATGTCATTTCGACATGCGCAGGTCTCTGCCCCCGGTGTCTTGATCGCTCAACCAGCTGTATATAAGTAACCTACAGGAGTTCAACAATACGACAAAGAAAGACGAGGGGAGACAACTGCCGCGAGTGAAACAGCAGGTCCGTCGAGAGAACAGGACGACTCGGACGATATCGAAAAGTCTGCCCCATTTGCACCTGGCGTTCGACAGCGGTGAACGTCTGGTATATGGCCCCTGCGGAGATAGGTAAAGCGGCCAGATTGGAGACGATTGCCCCGAGCCGAATGCAAAAATCAGTTCTGGAACGATACCCCAACTTATTTTTCTTTGCTCACAAAGTTCAGTCGGACCAAAGTCGGACTCTCTTCATCCCACCCAAACATACACAACGTAGATGGAATGGGTTTGCGCGATTGGAGGAGGGGACATTAGAGCAGGATGGGAATCGGGAGCGACGCAGAGCGACGCGGGGTGCGGGTGACTTCGGTGTGCCTCCATAATGTTCTTCGCTACCTGCGCGTGAGGTGAGAGATGCGCGATTACGAACAAGTGGAGCAGAAGCAGATACATACTGGGTGGCAGGTTAAAAATTGTTTTGGGGAAGTGTCCGAGTGTCGGAGACGGCATCGGTGTTTTTGTCTCCTTTCTTTCGACTGCTTCCTCGGACTATCCTGTTGGCTCTCCATACCGGTTTCCGTCTGAATTTTTGCACAAATAAACCACACAGTTGCCCGAACTCCGCGAATCCTGAATATACCGTCGACATGCAACCGAATTTCACACACCGACTACTACGTTCAAGAATCCGGCCAAATATTATGCTATACTTTTTTAATCATTGTTTCTCACTTTTTTCTTCAAGCATAGCATATTCCGCGTCGATTCCGACTTCATGATCTCCCTGTTTTAACTTATTTGGCGCTCCATTCCCGCCCGTACATATGTTGCCGGTGGTGTCCCGAAGTTGTGGCGGTTGTCGGAATCGGTGTCGTTGCCGAGCGTCGCGCTGCCGCCCCCGTGCCCGCCTGACGAGGCATCCGTCCCGGAAGATCCGAACGACAAATCGTTCATGTCGTAGCCGGCGTTATCCATTCTAGTCGTAACCGCCAGATGTCTTCGAAGCGGTCTGCAACAGATGCATAATGAATCGATATCAAATCAAGTGCGGGAGAAGTACTGACTACCATGCGTATTCCCGAAGCCGTTGAACCCAGTGTTGTTGTTGTAGTCACCGTCGCTGAGGCCATTGTGAGGATGGGAGTATATACAAAACACCTACATTACATAGATTCATGAACCCGGTACATTCGAGGCAAACACGGTAGATCCCATCAAGGATCCCATCAATGTGCCGCTCTTTGAATCAAGAGTGTGAATCAACTGACCTAAGCTGAATACTCTATCCCCCCAACACACAGCGCCGGTCCGGGAATTAAGTAGGCATTTAAGTTAGGAACGCTTCTTTAAGTATGGTAAAACAAATGATTCGGCCCGAAACTCAATTTAATATATCTGATTTGGGACTTAACAAAAGTTAATTGTATTTGGTTTACAATACTTAAAGAAGTGTTCCTAACTAAAATGCCCACTTAATTCTTCAGGAGCTGCTCTGATTGGAATGCCCACTTAATTCTTCAGGAGCCAATCAGAGCAGCTCCTGAAGAATTAAGTGGGCATTTTAGTTAGGAACACTTCTTTAAGTATTGTAAACCAAATACAATTAACTTTTGTTAAGTCTCAAATCAGATATATTAAATTGAGTTTCGGGCCGAATCATTTGTTTTACCATACTTAAAGAAGCGTTCCTAACTTAAATGCCTACTTAATTCCCAGACCGGCGCTGTGACAACACCTCCAATATACCTGGGCGCTTAACCTAACCAAACCAAACTCCAAACTTACCCAAACCTAACTTTTCTAACCAAACTTAACCTCCAAACCTAACCCCCCACGCAAAGTGGATACAGAGTTCCGTTGTTGGCCGAGATCGGCAACGGACGGCATGTGGTATGACAATGTGCCGTGTTTGATCCAAAGGCGGTACATTTGTCCGAATGTACCGTGTCTACCGCGGAATGTACCGACGGTGGAATCTATGTAATGTAGGTGTTTTGTTAATCCCGCATTGTGACGGCCTGCTGTTGTCGCAGGAGTCAATGTGTGGTGTGCATGGGTTGAACAGATGTCGGATGTATGTAAAAAAAGTCGGCGGGATGGGGTTATCCAGGGACAATTATTTGAGCGATCTCATACGCGGTTCAGGGGAAGTAGCGGCAAAAATGTAATCCGGCGCTTGGCGCCCTCACAAATTGGGGCGGACAGCGGAAATTTTCTGGGTGCTCAGAAATTGCGCTAAAAATGAATGACGCTCAGGCGATCTTTCTTTGCCTGGAACGCGGGAGCAACCGTGGAGTTGGGTTGTCGGTCGTGAATCGTATCCACGTGATCAGTAAGTTCAGACGGAAACTTCCGAATTCGGCATGAAGTCAAAGAGGGGATTTGGAAGGGACTCACCCAACTGGGTTCGTCCGATTTTTGGACAAGTGATTTCTGCAAGTTGATTTTCTCCGGCTCGGAGTTGGGAACGAACTCACGCTATTGATGTAACCAATGTTTACTCCAGGTCGGATTCTTGAAGGTCTTGGTTGATTGACGCTTTTATCGAACAACAGCACAGCATGAGAGCCATCCACACACCTCGCCGCCCGACATCTCGCATCTTGCGATTTCTCGCACCACAGATCAGAAACTATTCAGACGCTCTGCTAATCGCCATTCTTTCGGTGTGTGGACAATTTAACATTTTCTCAGCGGCATGGCAGTGTAAAGAGTCACGCTTCCCAGAGAGGAGTACAAGCTAACAATATCGTAAACGATTCATCCTCTCTATTCGTCCCGCGTGACAACTCGGAAAATCGACATAATTTACATTTGTATGGCAGTACCACAGGTACAGGGGAGGCGGAAGAGCAGCAGGCTGTAATGATTATTCTTTCAAAGTTTATCCTGCCATTGCTTTAACGGATGCCTCCACAAAGGCATGGTCCCGGTGGACAAGTACAGCGTCTGCGGAGAGGTAAGCTCAGACGCAGGCTTCGTAAACGGAGAGGATACACATTTGGTTGGTAAAAGCTGGGGTCGTAGAAGTATGAAGTATAGTCTACTCCGTAGCCTGCCTGCTGTGGCGGAGGTCTCGGCGTCGAGTATGGGGGTGCCGGAGGAGGATAATTGGAAGCTTGGGCAGTCTGCATATGGGCGTAGCCATAATCAGGCTGCTGCCCGGCATGATGGTTTTGAGGCTGCCCCCCACTATTAATATACTGGGCGCTAGGTGGGAGAAGTGTGAGGTGATCAGGCGGTTGACCGCTCGGCGGGTTCAACGAATAAGAACGCGAGTGTTGACGAGACCCGTGAGCCGGCCGTGGATTGGATGCGTCATATCCGTGGGTTGTAGGCTGGTTCGATGGATTCGACGTGTGGGGAGGTGCCGGGGGATCTCTTGTTGGTGCTGGGGAGTGAGTAGGAGCGGAGGCGGGGATGTATTCACATTTGAAGCCCCGTCGAACGCAGCGCTCGCAGGGCTTGTCGTAGGATTCTTCAGTGGTAATGCACTGTCCTCAGAGAAGTCAATCTACAACACAGAAGTGAAAAATAAGGGTTACGCACTCTGACTTTACGTTTCCGACAATGGGTGCATGCCATATAGACCCTTTGTCGAATCGGTAAAAATTCCAGGGATTGGGTAGGTGGAGTCTGGCGGGACATGATTAGAGGTGAGAGGTTCCTCGCAAAAGCTTGATTTATAAAATTCCAGCTGCGTATCATATCAAAATCGGCGAAAGCAACCGCCATCTCTTGGTTTCGGATGCCTCGGCCTTAAGTACCTTCCTGACATTTTATTTAATCTCCGGAAAAACGCCCGTCGCCTCTCCCCATAAACGGGAAACAAGACAAGAGTTTACCACACTAGACAAGTTTCTGGCGACGCTGTGGAAACGAAATTGAATGAACCGAGACGTCAACTGTGGTTGATGCATAACCCCATGGGATTCCGACTCCCCCCAGGGCATCCCGACATCGGTAATTGTTTTTCACGGCCATGCGGAGCGTGGTGGTAAAAATTTATTACTTGGTTGTGAAGTGACCTTGAGTTTCCGCAGCGGTCTTGGGCAAGGCATTCTTTTTGTTAGTTAATTTTGCGGCAGGCGGGAATCAGTGTCGTGTCGGTTTGAGATTTGAATGATTGAAAGATGGGTTTGCTCCAGCAGCTCTTCGCCGGCACAAGATTCTCCGAGTGTATCGGTTGCGTTGATAAATCCCGTATGTGATGATAACTTGGGGCGCGCGGGCGGCGCGCACGCGCCGGTAGTGTACCAACAGCCTACAGGCTGACATTACCAAATGTGCGAGCAGGAAATAGCACTACCACTGCCCAGTGAGTAACCCAGAGACAAGTCCGGCCGATTCGAGATGATGAGATACACTGGTAAAGGCAGGGAGGAAAGATTTGATTGATTTCTTCTATTCAAATCTGCGATTGCTGCGAAACGAAAATGCGAGGTTGCTACATCAGGAAAACCGTAGCCGAGATGTAGCTATGAGCACTATGAGGCCCTATGCAGCACTATGCAGCACTGCATAGTGCCGCATAGTGCCTCATAGCTATGCAGCACTGCATAGGGCCTCATAGTGCTCATAGCTACATCACAGCCACAGGTTGCTACATAGTGCTGCATAGTACTGCATAGTACTATACAGGCATTTTGGTTTTCCAGATGCTACAGAGCCGTGCTCTAATTCGACGGATGCCCCAGAGGATATATCGAGGCATCGTGCATGCATGAGAGCGTTGAGAATCTAAACGTCTATAAATTTGAGTCATAAGCTGAGTCAGATCCCAACTCCGCAGTTTCCCGGGCCGAGTTCAAGTTGCCGTTCACCGTCGCAACTCTGGTACATCATGCCTCATTCCTCTCCTCAATTACACGCTGAACCTCCCTCAAAAACGCCCCACGGATGGCGGCGACGGTTATTGCGACCAGCCGGCGGTTCCTTTCTGATCCATCCGAAATCCGTCGCAACTCATTAGAGCGCAACAAACACCTCGTCCCGAAGATCTCCGCCGACTGCCCTTGGTAGTCACGGGCTCGACGGCTCGAATCTTTCACCCCAGTGCCTATTGCCCTCCAGAAGACATTGGACGCGCGTAATGGTTCACTCCAGATTCATGACGCCCGCTGTGCTGGCAGAGCGGTCAACAGAAGGAAACCCTCCAGACTCCGACATCGTTTCGCGCCGGAAGCGCTCACTACGGAGTGTAGCTTGGGACAACATGCCGCCCATGACGAGTATCCGATCAAGCTCGTGCACCTCTCAAGCTGGGCGACGAACATCAAATACAAGGGCGAGAAGGGCCAGTGGGGAGGCGAGGCGTGGCACACTTTCGTCCTTGATGGAAGTGCATTCAGCGCTTGGCCTCAAGTTAGGGAGACACCTTGGCAGTCTGTAAATGCAATGCCCTGGATTTACGTGCAGAGGCCCGGTTCGGGAGTACAACAACGGACCGTGGTGACGGCGGCCGAGCGCGACGCGAAGAATGGCCCGTCCGTGTTTACCCGTTCAATCAGGAGGGGAACATGGTCAATGAATGCGTGCGCCTCACCCTCTAACGGCTGGTGGAGTTGATTCAGCAGCCGAACTTGATTCGTATGGGACGAGAGAGGCGAAGTGGTTCGGCTTAGAGTCTATAAGCCGAACCACTTCGCCTCTCTCGTCCCAAATTTCCGGAAGATACGCCCTTTGATACAGAGGTGATGTGCATCTGATTCAGCCGACTTTGAACTCTCTGATCCCAAGCTGCAGTGGACCACATTTTTTTCTCCTTGCCTGTCGACTCCTCAATATAGGAGTCTACCGCGCCAACCGACGCTCGAAATCACGGCGATCGTTCAGCTATCAAGCTGTCCTCCTTTTGTTTCGAATGTGTGGGACTGTGCCTGTTAAGGGTTCAACGACGAGGCCATCGTGCTGATCTCGAGAACGGGAAAGAATCAATGAGCCAGGGCATGGCGCCACCATGAAACCCGCCGTCCGCAAGTCTTAAGGGATTGTGAATACTGACAAAGAAGCCCGTCGAACGCCGAACGCCGAACTGTCGCTGTGAGTTCCTCCGGATTTGTTCCTTTCCTGACGATGGACGAGCACGGGGCACTCCCACTGACAGCGGGGGCTATCAGTGTCAACTCAATAGCGTGGTTAAGAGCAGAGCCTACGGAAAATCTCCAGACCATCGTCGATTTCCCCCCAATGCACCTCCACCCCACTCTCCTCGCGTTCTCTGCCATGGCTCATGCGGTTTTCGGCGGCGCATTAGTGATCCTTTTACCCAGTGTCCCAGGCGATATTATTCACTAGATTTTAGGCGCCTCCCTCGGCCACTGAGGTGCTCACTGCGCCTCCTGCGCTCCAGCCGACGGAGGCTCCGAGTCCCGAACTGTCTTCCTCGCTCTCCTGCTGGTGTGAGACGATCCCGAGCCTAAATTTCACAAGTTTGTATTGTTCCGTCCTACTCGAACAAGGTATCTTATCATCCACTCTCAGCGTTCTGCCTACCGTGCTCGACCATCTTCTTTCCGACGGGCACGAACCGGCCTCCTACCACTACGGCCACCGGAACACAGTAGACTTCATCGGAAATCTTTAGCCTCATGTAGGCTATGTGAATCGCTGTACCGAGAATGTTCTGACGTGAGGAGCCCGATTTTTCCACATGACATTGAGAGATCGAGGTACGATGATAAATTGGCATTTCCAGACCGAGCGAAGTGTCTGCATCTATGAGCCCACCGTGGCCCAAGGTAGCCCAGAACGTAAACACGTACCAAGGTACACTGTGACTCTGGGGTCCAGAACTTATTATGCGTTCTCTTCTGATTCGTTTTTTGTGTTCGAAGAAGACATTAGCCGACAGGTGAGGTTGTCCTTGGCATCCGCGAAACGCGTCACCCAGGCCCTAATCCTAAGCGTGGCCATCCAGGGCCGTGTCTGATCCTCTTCCAATTGATCCATATCAATATATATAACTGTAAGAACCTTGTTCAATTTCTGACTGTTGCCGACAGTTGTATCCCTTTGTATCCGCGTAATTAGCTACCGAGGGATTCTCCTGAGCCGACCGACAGCACCAGGGCGATCACTGCGAATGTCCCTCGACGTCTGGCGAAGTATAAAGTCGAGCTGTACGATATCCACAGGGTAAGTCCCAACCCCAACCACCCATCAACTTAAATGATATTTCGCCCAGTCTTCATCGCGCTCGCCGCCCTCGCCCAGGCTGTCTTGATCAGCGCATCGGTTTGAACATTCCATAATCCATCCCTTCCGAGGCTGACTTAACCTACACAGGTGCCTGCCGCGGCGGCTTCGAGCGGCATCCCCTGCGGCTGCTTCGGGGACCCAATCAGTCAGTCCATGTTGGGTTTGCTCGAGGCTGGACCACAGGAAACTGACTGAGTTCATGTTACATTATCTAGCGTTCTGCGTTCCGTGCGCGACGACGGTAACGTCGCCGGTTCCCGGCCCCAGTGCCTGAGAATAGAATGGATATCTGCGACCTCAGTGGAGGACATTTGTTTCAATGAATATCTGTCACTGCTTGCATCGGTCCACACAAACTTTACGAGCCAAACGAATGCGTGTCCGAATACTCCAGAGATAACCCGACGACGGAAGTTCGAAAGCATTATATATTGAAGCTAAATGAGTGTGTGCATGATGACCGCCCCGTCCGTCCCTCACTCATGACTTCTGCGCCTCGCCACTTTCCGCAGACCTCCCAGACCCCTCACCGTCCAGATTGAACCACTGCGGTAACAGCCGCCACACCTCCTCCCGCGCGCGCGTCGCCGAGTTCGCAAAGTCGACCTTGCACGGATGACACAGCTTGAGCCCGCACTGCCGATGCCCGTCCGAAAAGTCCGTCCGCGAGAGCATGTCCACCGCCTGTACGAGCGTAAAGAGCGGGTCCGCGTCGCGCCCACATGCGATGCCGCCGACAGAGCGCAGCACATTGAGCATGATGAAGTAGAAGGACTCGCGGCACATCCGGCTCGGGAACTCGTCCTCGAGATGAAGGCAGTCGGGGGCGGGAGAACGTCCTTGAAGTTCCTTGATGACAAAGTCGGCGAGGAAGCGCTGCGCGCGCTCGCGTCCGCGGAGGGTTGCGACGAGGAGGCCGTGCGAGAGTGTGGTTGGCCTGCGGGGCGCCGCGCGTGGATCGAATAGGAACGAAAGCGGGGGCGAAGGCGTGCCTGCCATGATCTTGCTGGGCCCGTAGCGCGCGAGATCGTAAAGAGCCGACGGAAGGAGAGCCGTGAGCCCGAGATCGAGTGCGACGTCGATGACGAGGATGGGGTGTGGGCAGGACGCGCGCGGGGCGTAGTGACCGAGCGCGTCCGTGGCGGCTTGTTCGCGGTGGTCCCAGCCTGAGAGCGTTGAGGGCCAGTCGAGATCTAGACGAGTCATGCAACGCTGGCGGAGGTGTTCGACGAGGTACTTTGTTGACAGTCGAAGCACAGCGGCAACGGCGGGAAAGTCGTTTGCGCCAGGCGACTTGAAGTATCTGCGTACGTGTGAGCACTGATTCAAGGTAGCGAGAGTTGAATAGAAAGACTCACAGGCCGTCGTAGAGAGCTTTCAGGAAGTAGAGCACATCCGAAGGACAATCGTATACTTCGACCCATGGACAGCCATCGTACATGTCTTGATCCTTGGGTTGAGGGATACTGAAGAGATCGTCGAATACTTCCGAGTGCCGCCGAAGCTGCCCGCGATGAACCTTGAAGGCGATGGAGGCGGCGATTATGACGACGTTCCCGTCGCAGAACCAGAGCTCAGAACGAACGATGTTAGAAAGCCGTTTGGAGTGGCTACGTCTGCGGGAGGGAGTAATGACAGGAGTGACGGAGGCGCCCATGGTGGGTAGGTATGAATGAGAGTGTGGGTGTGGAGGGAGAGAAAGAGGGATAAGGAGCAAACGAGACACAGTTGTCAGCCACCGAAGCTTTTTTGAAGAGGCTGACGACGCTGAGCCTTCTTGGATGGATAATCATAGGAGTGGCCGATTTCATCTAAAAAAAGACTGCTCAGTTGCAGAGTACCATCGTACGGCCTCGGGAAAGGGGTTCAAATCGAGCTTGAAGCTTTGCGGGCGAGGTGGTAAAAAAACTGTGAGGTGGTACTACATCACGTGACTGACTCTTCGCGTCGCAGCGGGACAAATACTATCCAACACTGAAGGGAAAGTCCCGCGCCTACATCGTGTCCATTTAGAAAAATGAATCTTCAACTGGAAGTTTCTTAGGGACTGTATCATTTCGACCGAGAAAGACGATTTCTGCACACATCCGAGTCGAAAAATCTCATGTCACCTGTCACCCAGCGCAAAATGTACAGTACGTCCCTTGTGATGGACTTTCCCACCGTGCTCCAGACTCTACCTTCACCCAATCTTTGATACAATATTTTCCAAGGATGGCATGGACCCAAAAATTGTGCGGGACCAGGTTCTAGAAACACAATTGACTCTCCTGCTGCATTTCCTCAATACCCATCTCAAACAACCACGTATGATGAGAGACAAGACGTCATCCGATATATTCAATCTTGGAATGTTACCCAAGTAAGAGTGTACGCGATCTCGGGTGAGTATGTACAACAGCATCGGGACATTGCTTTTATGTTTAAGTGGGTGACACGTTTATCCTTTGTAGTTGCACTAGCAAACTTCCGCAAAGTCTCGCGGCAAAGATTGAATTCGGATGCCATGCACTGTGTATGCAGCAAATGAGATAAAACGCAGCGCCCAGTAAATACGAGGAAGTCATGGCCAAACATAACTGAGATTTCTTCGCCGCGACATATGCATAACTTATGAGGGAAATTCAACATGATGGTAATTCTGCTGAGGTTTCTACTGTATTTACATTGTCTCAGACGCGACGCCATATACTTGATTGATAGTTTTTGTCGCTTCCTTGAATCCAGGGCGAAGATGGGATTTTCGAGAGGGGTGAACTGTGGAAGGGCGATTTTGCTTGTCAACGGAGACTCCGTCTCACCAACTCTAGAGAGTCAGCGGGCTTCCGGAATTCCGTTTAAGAGAACCGGATAGGAGTTCTAGTCTGTAGTGGATAGGTATATAAGCAAAAGCTTGGAGAAATACATGATGCTTATTTCCAAATGTATCGCACCTGCCAATTCATGCAATTCATCCAAAGGAATGTAGGTCCACGTCCCGTCCAGCTTCCTACATCCTTGGCCATCTGGGGGAGGCGCACTAGGTGGGGTTGATATTGACCTTCCTGAACGAGCAAACTTCCGGGTCGGACATGCATGGGACCAGGACTCGATGACCAGCCTGAGGATCTCGAGGTGTGGCGGGTCACATTGTATATTCCGACGCAACATCAGTCGTCTCAGACATGCTCCTGCTTGTATATTGGCTTGGTCTGCGTTCCGAGAATTTGTGTATGACCAAGGTTTTGTGATCGAGTCTACAATGGCTCCTCCCACGGACGGACCATCAAATTCGTTCGAGAAAACGAATGAGACTCCATCGTTTGTAAATATACTCAGCGATACGATGGACTCCTCTACGAGGGAAGTTACAACCTCCTCCACCCGACGCGACTCAACGCTGGAAATGTCATAATGTCAGTGTGGGCAGGTACCGGAGATTAGGCTTGAGGGTGCGGTGCGGTTGGAAAGGGGTTTTGAACAGGTGGGTGAAGTTCGAATGGTGACCCTAAAACGAGACAAAAACACACCGGAGTTGAGGAAATTTCCGGTCAATACAATTTGATCCGGAAACTATGGGCATATTGTTGAGAATCGATCGGGCCGAAGTTTGTCCAGATTCTCAGCATATCATTTGTCCAATTATCTATCTTGAAATAGTCGGTTTCGTGAGAGGAATCGAGTCCAAATAAAGTTGGTAAACCAACATTGATTTCAAGACATCTCAAATGTTTGCCGATACTGATTCATTCGGCTTGAGTTTCGGCATAACTAATTTTTTTTGAATTTTGCCAGCAGCATGGCCAAAGTGGCTCCGAAACCTCAATTATCAGCATGCCGAGATTGGCACAACTGAAAACTGGAATTTTGGCAGCATCGTAGCCAGACAGGGAGCGAAAGCGCAACTTTCAAGCATGCCGAAATTCAAGCCGAATGTGTCAGTTTCGGCAAACATTTGATACGTCTTGAAATCAGTGGTGATTCACAAGCTTTACTTTGACCCAATTCCTCTCACGAAACTCACTATTTCAAGACAGATAATGGGACAAAGAATAAGGTGAGCATCGGGACAAAATTCGGGCCGACCAATTCTCAACAACATTCCCATAGTTTCCAGATCAAATTGTATTGACCAGAAATTTGCTCAACTCCGGTGTGAAAGCCCCACAGAGCATCTACGAGAATTGGCACCTGACAAATAATGGATTAGCACCTCTTAAGTTCCGGGTGAAATCATCGCATTTTGAACTTAAGTTTCAGTGGATCTTAAGTCATTTCCTTGTATCATATAGCACTATTAGCTGCAATAATGATCCTGCCCCCATCCCATCTTGGACTTAAGTCATGGTAGAGGAACTTAAGTTCCGCGAACTTAAGACCTGAGATCAGTCAACTTAAGACCCCGCAACGGAAGACTGGAGCAGAAAAACATAGAACTTGAGATCTGAGAATACATATAGTACTTAAGTACTTGAAGAACTTGAGTTATTTAAGACTTAAGACTTCAGTCTCCATGGAACTCGAGTTCTACAGTCGGTTCAGTTCTGTCCATGAACTCGAGTTCCTGCGCAACTCAAGTTCTGTAAAGTCGATCTTCAGTTCCGTGGTGTATATTAAAAGCCGGCAAATCTCGTACCTCTTTGTAGACCCGCGCGCGCGTTTGACAGGAGACTTTTCCACATACTCGTACCTGAAATTCATTAGCACGGTTGCCGTCCGCCATACACACAACACAAAACTTACCTCGGTTTCCCGGTCCCGCGAACTGCGGCCTTGATCTTCGCTTCGCGATCCAGTTTGGCCTCCTGTGAATTTAGGTGAGACGAAGCAACGAGATGAGTGGATGAAAGTTATACCTGGGGAGTTTTACGAGCCCTCGAAGGGCACCCTGCCGCACCTGTATCCTCTGGACCAAGCTCAAGTTCCGCCTTGCGCTTTCTCCCTCTCTTCTTCGGCGCTAGGGAAACCTCCTCCTCCTCCTCCTCCTCGGCATGGCTACCCTCCGCCTCGTGCTCCTCCGCCTCGCACCTGAGACGCTCCACCTCCCGCTCGCGCTCCTCGTGCTCACGCTCCTCCCGCTTCTCCCGCTCGCGCTCCTCGCGCTCACGCTCCTCCCGCTTCTCCCGCTTGCGCCCCTCGTGCTCCTCCCGCTCACGCTCCTCCGCCTCACGCCTGAGACGCGCCGCCTCCCGCTTCTCCCGCTCGCGCTCCTCGCGCTCACGCTCCTCCCGCTTCTCCCGCTCACGCCCCTCGTGCTCCTCCTGCTCACGCTCCTCCACCTCACGCCTGAGACGCGCCGCCTCCCGCTCGCGCTCCTCCCGCTTCTCCCGCTCGTGCTCCTCGCGCTCGTGCTCCTCCGCCTCGCGCTCCTCCCGCTCACGCCCTTCTCGCTCACGCTCCTCCGCCTCGCGCCTGAGACGCGCCGCCTCCCGCTCGCGCTCCTCCGCCGGAGGAGGAGAAGGCGAGCGAGGAGGGGACGGCGGAGGAGGGGGGGGAGGAAGCACCTTGCGGAAGAATCCCGAACTCCCGGCACCCGCGTCCGACGCCAATGCGGTAGCCATGTCGGAGCGCTGGCTGAGCGTCAGGTGAGCCAGGCCGTCGGAGGTGAACCTAAACAAGAATTTCGTAGTGTCGTAATACACGCCGGGCTCGTTGGCAATTGTCACCCACGGTATCTCTCGAGAACCAAAAGCAGCTTCTGTGGTGTCCGTGAAGTCAATAACAGTTACCTTTCTTGTGAAAGAAACAACGCACCATATGACTCTGCAAAGAAACTGGTCAGTATCTCCGTCAACTCCTTTCCAGTTACGTTGTCGGTGGCCGCGACGGTGAGAGGAAAGACAGCCACAGCGCCCTTCGCGGAATCTTCAAGGGTGGCCATATAATCTGGGCGCGCGTCTGTTAGAGAAGATTTTGTGTGGTTACTGTCGTCTCGTACCTTTCAGAGGCTTTTTCGCCCAATCGTGGATGCTGTCGAGGAACTCCTGGGCCAGCGGTGGGTATGTCTTCTTGAATGTTTCGCTGACATCGATGCCCTTGGGAACGGCCTCGGCCCTGCTCGAAGCGAACTGTAAGTGATACGCGCGAATCAATGAAATCACCACTTGCCACTCGAGGTGCACCCGGCCGTCTACGTTCAGCCAACCCATTGCCATGGTCGCCATGAACGGGCGAAACTTGCCGCTGGTATGCAGGGTGTCGACCATATGCTTGAAACCACTTGCCACCATCTTCTGACGTCTGACCAAGTTTCATGTTAGTGGCGAAAGAAAGCAGACAGTACCAAATGAAAACTTACTCCACCCAGTCAACGTCCTCGTCATTCGCCGCTGCCGCCGCAGCCCATGAGGCATGATCCTCTTTCTCCCACAGAATGCCCTCAGCTTTGCGAAACTTTGCACCGGCATTGCTTGAGCCTGGCAGAGTCTTGGCATACGCCCCGATTTCGTCGTGGCGATCATCGCGAAATTTGTCGCGACCCGAGTAAGCGGCGAGGCCGAACAGCTTTGATAAAGTGATAGCGGGAACCTGCGGTACCGAATCGTCTGTCTCGGCGGTCGGCTTGCTCTTGCGTTTTGTATCTGTTCGCCTGTTACTAATAACTTTCTGGATCGCCTGGTTCATTTTGGTTCGTCAGAAGCGCCCACGGAAATAAACTAGTGAAGCGACTTACCAATCGCCACCCCGCCTTGGTGTATCCGCGCAAGAGAGAAGTGCGGCCGTCCGCATCCTCCGCGTCGCCGTTGTCGTCATCTTCATCTTTGCCACCTGCCTGGTTGTTGGTTTTACCTTTCTTAGCAGGGTTTTTCTCCTTCCAGGCTGCGATGAGCTTCGAAAGCTGAGCTTCCTCCGCCTTATCCTGGGGTCGGACGCGGTGCTGGAATGCCTTGGCTTCCAAGGCGTCCATCTTCACTTTGTCGTAGACGGTCGTTGCAGCGCTGCCATTCAGGCTGGCCAGATCCAAGCCGCGAACCCCAACGTCGAGGATCCAGCTTTGCTTGTCTTCGTTGAGTTTTGGCACGGCGGTTTCCTCGCCTCGAGTGGTGGCAACACGCGCCAAGTCTGGGAAGGGCATTACGTCGGGGACACCACCGGGGTTGTACGGTTTGAAATTTTCTTTCGGTTTAGAGGCGCTTTTATCTTTCGCCATGTTGGAAGTCGGTGTGGAGAGGCGGTGACTGAAGTTTGCTGAAGGTGCGTGAGGTTGGAGTGAGAGGAAGAGGCAGGGAATGCCACTCACACACCCAATCAAACGGCAAAGTGCGTCGACATTGTATGCGACCGAAAAGGAAACCCTGGTTCAGGCGACAGACCAAAGCAGGGCCCCCAAAAAAAGCGAGGTGGCAATGAAGACAATGAGGCTGACGCAGTATATAAGTCGCGGACTTGAGCTGAAGCATGAAACCATACCTTGCTTCATGACTTTGCGCCCATCCACCCAAGAAACCCGCCGCCTCTTTGGCCCCGTGAATCGACCTGACTACAACACCAATGTTCGCCACCGCGCGGTTCTGCGCAAGGCGCTCGAGCTATTCTCCGACGACGAACTTCACGACATCTTCGTCACGCCGATGAAACTGCGCGTCGCGATGGGGAACGCAGGCACTCTCTACCAAGTGGGAAAGATCCAAAGCAACATTGTGCGCAACGATTTATTATACCTCCCGCCCTGCAGGCCCACTGAAAGACACGTCCCCAGATGGTCAATGATCGCCTTGTAATCCGAGAAACTCAGTCTCCCGATCTTCAGGCGCGACAAGCTTTAATCGTGTATCGCGACGCGTACGACGTTTACCACAAGAAGAACGGCAATGACTATGCCGTTCGCAACCCCCATGCCAAGCACGTGGTGCAGGACGCGGAGCAGGCGTGGCACGATTACGTGGTGCCCGTTCTTGCTGCTCGCGGCAGGCGCCGCCCCGCCTGGGCTTTGGAGCCACTCCCTGGGTTTGAGAGGGTACGCGTCGCGCCCGCCACCCAACCCGCACCAGCACCGCGTGCGACTACTTCGACCGTGCAGACTCCCAGCCGCCGCCGTACCCAATTAGCCCTTCCCACCCCTCCCCCCAGCTCTCCTTTCCGGTCTCCCGCCGCTGCTCCCCGAGTAGGTTCGAGCCTGCGTCCCGTAGAGCTCGCCGATGATCACCAAGCCGCGCGGCACCTTCCCAGGAAAAGGAAGTTCTTGGGGGTTATCGATATCTCTGACAGCGAGGCGGAGGAGGAGGACGCGCGCCCACAGAAGAAAATGAAGTTTCTCGGGGTTATTGACTTGTCGAATTAGACTACATTCGCGAATAGACTTCAAAGAATTAGTAGTTGTCGATAGTGTAGAGACACAATTGAATCACCTCATAAACTATCTGCTTCCCTTCTTGTTCTCCCTCAATGCCTTCACCGCCGTGTCGACGCGATTTCTCCACAGCGACGTCATCAAGCGCACTAACGCGGGCCGAGTCTGTCGCCACCCGTACTCCTGATGTAAATGTCGTAGAGGCAGTTGGTCATGAATGTGGATGTCGGTGTTCTTTCATAGCGCGTTTGAGCATCTGTGATCGCAGTAAACATTGAAAGACATACTTTACACAGGTGACCAACGCCTGAATTTCTCCTAAAGGAGTCCGTTGGGTAGACGCGTAGCACCAAATGATTGAGCGAAAATCGAATTGGGTGAGCAGTTGTGGCTTTCGGAGCCTTGGGTAACGCATTTAAGCGTCTGCGAGCACAGAAACGTAGGAAAATGGACATACTGTATGCGTACTCGTTGCGCCCCGGGTTCCATTTCAAGACATTTAATTCCGTCGCCGCGCAGTGCCAAAAGATTGGATGGGAGACAATTACAATCCAAAAACGTAGCTACAAAAAAAAAAGGACAAAACGTTGTACTACGAAGAAAGGCCATAGTGATACTACAAAAAAGGCCGTGGTTGAAGCACATAATAAATAAATAAGAGACAAGGTGCCGACATGAAGTCGGGCGGGCTGGCATGAAGTCGAGCCCAATGATGGTGCAGGCCGACAATGAAGTCGGGCCTGCACCATGTGTGCGCCGTGGGTCCGGGCGGTCTTGTTGTTCGTCGTCGGGCGTTGGAATTGGATTGGAGGAAGAAGGGGTGGAAGGGGACTTGGAGGGTACGACCTCGTAGGACGAGCTGCTCTCGTCCTCGTCGGTGCGGAAGTCGAAGTGCTGGCCTCGCGGCGAAGGCGTACGACCCGCTGTGGTGGGCTGGTACGGGGAGTACGGGGACGGGGGCGAGCGCGACAAAAGGAAGGAGGGTGATGCGCTGGCAGTAACGCTGTTACCCGTCACAGCACAGCATCGTATCGATAATCGATCACAAGCCCATCTCACCCATCCTCTCCCTCCTCCTACCTCCCTCTCATCCACTCAACACCAAGGACCCGGAATCCATCTCATACATCCTCTCCCTCTCCCTACCCCGCCTTTCATCCACCCAACACCAAAGACCAGACTTCACACGTCGGGTCATCTTGACTTGGATTCAGACTACAACGTCGGATCCTTGTTACGTTTCCCGACTTCTCACGTCGGAAACCATGGCTCAGCACTTGCTGAGGCAGCCCCATCCCCACGGCATCGATTTGCTGAGAAACCGAGATCCCAAGACTGTGCCGGGGCCCTTCGACGGAAAAGTGGGCGCCTTTGCTGAAATCGGCGGGCGCCACTATTTCATTACCTCGAATACCGACTACGTCCCTGCTCTTCCCTCTCTCCAACTCCCTCATGCAGTTTTTCTCCGGTCGGACATGCGCTATGGGACGGACGACCCCATGCTCTGGCCCCAACAATTCACGCAGCGCTATTGTCATATGCCTGCCATCGCGCAGAGAGGGGCGCGCCCCGAGCTTCAGGTGATGTGGTGGAACCCCTCGCCGGATGAATTCGAGGTCGGGAGCGCAGTGACGCGAAGCCTGGGCCGCCTGAAATACAAATATCTTTCGCAATTCCTTCCTCCGATCAACGAACTCATCCAGCGGTGCAAAACTCTTCGAAATTCATCCCCAAAGCTCGTCTCGCCCCTGTTCGGCGAACTCATCCAAAACATTCTCATATGGTTTGAGCAACTCCAGACCCTCCCCACGACCTTCCCCAAGATGCTTTTTGCTGTCACCTCCCTGCAACGCGCGTTCCTCGAACTCGATGCCCTGTACGAGTATATGACGATTTACAAACCCCGGATCGACAACTATTTGGCCTCCGGAGCCATAGCAGTAAAATATAGACAAAAACCCATGGCCCTAGCCACCTGGCCAATTTCCTAAAACACTGGAGGCAGCCACCCCCTGGCTACATGCACAGGTGCCCTCTGCTGGCGCCTGCGGCGGAAATTTCGGGTATTTTCCGGCCCCGGATCCCCCTTTATTTGGCTCTTATTTACCTCCCCGGAATCCAGCCAAAAGCGTTGCATCATTGGGATCAATGGGCCAATCAGCCCAAATACCTGCACCTCGCTTCAAATTGCCATCAATGTGGCCTTTGCTCCCGCTCGCTGCCCACATCCCGCACCTCTTCTGCCCCCTACACCATCGTACTGGCCACACACGGCCTGATCTTTCTCTAATACCCCTTCCCGCTTGCCGCCAGTCCCTCTTACCTCGCGGTCCGTTTCGTTATTCCCTCCATTCCCTCTCGGTCCCTTGTACATTGGAGCGCGTCATATAATTCAAAGCACCCGTTAGACATACTGTGAATTTTTCTAGAGGAAACAAGCTCATGGGACGCGTCAAATGAATTTATTTGGTTGAGTGAATCAAGGTGGGTGACGGCGTTTTCGACCAAATCACATTGAGGGGGGATGTTGCGCGTAATGATGCCACGAAGTCCGTTGGCAATGTAGTCGACCTTCCAAGTTGAAGCGCGGTGAGCAGAGAAAGATTTGAGGGCCCTAGCCGAAGTTTGAACTACCCATACATGGGTAGTGTCCCTCGTCCTCCGCCGTCGTCGAGCTTCCCGCTCGCCGCTGCCCGTGCCTGCCGCCATAATTTCCATCCGCGCAGCGGCGTTCCCGCCTCCCCCTGGGTATCGCTCCCCCTTCGTTCCCACCCGCACGCTCCACGGTCTTTACTCCTGAATCCCGACCACACTACTTGACTGACTTATGTATTCCTCAACTCCGCTGTCTGTACAAGTGTTGTAAGCAGTTAAAACAAATAAATGCATGTATTTTTTGGGAGAAAGAAAAACAACACAAAGTTCGAGGACGGGTATCCAAATGTTAAGTCGATAAGCGCACGATACTATTATACACGACCCTTCTTTTTGCGGCCTTTGGGCCCAGGGACGGCGTTCTCCAATCCTTCCACCATCCACACAACGTCCTGCACAGCGCGGTCCCATTTCGCCCGCTCTTCGCCAATCCAGACTGCGCCATCAGCGGCGCCGAGCGCCCGCTTTGAGGCACCCCAAAAATAGAGGCTCGCGACCAGACTTACACACCCGTTCTGCCCAGGGAACCAAAGTGTGGCCCAATCTTCCCCGTACGTTCCCCCAACCATCCACTGCCCGTCCGCCCCGCGTTTCCGCCATGTTGGTTGAAGGGAATCCCACCACGCCGTCCATCGCTTCGCATAATCCCCCAAATCAGTGATCCCCGCATCGTAGCTGCCTTTCGCTCGGAGTCCGCGTCCGGCTCTGATCCAAGCCTGCACTTCCGCTGGGCGATTCGTCGTCGACAAGCCTGCCCGAAGGTTTCCCTCCGAGCCATACTTGCATTCCAGTCGGATGAGCATCGTCAGTAGCGACTGGAAATGACATCCGAGGTCGACCGCGGACAGTACCCTGACAATGTCGCGCAACCACGATGGACACTCTGCGGGGACTTCGACCCCGTTCCGCGTGGCCGTCGTGGCTTGGCCCACTACCGGCAGGTGTGCGAGGAAGGCGGCTGCGGACGCGGAGGGAACCAGCGCACCGACAGACCCCTCGGTGGGCGCGGTGTCGGGCATGGTGTTGGGTGCAGGCGCAGCGGTGAGGGCGGTGGGCACGGTGTCGGGCGGGGTGGGTGCGGCGTTACATGCGGCGGGCGCGGTGTTGGGCACGGTGGGCACGGTGGGCGCGGTTGGCGAGGTGTCGGGCGCGGGAGCGGGCGTGGTGGGCGCGGTGTTGGGTGCGGTGGGCGCGGTGGGCGCGGTTGGCGTGGTGTCGGGCGCGGGAGCGGGCGCGTTTGGCGCGGTGTTGGGTGCGGTGGGCGCGGTGGGCGCGGTTGGCGTGGTGTCGGGCGCGGGAGCGGGCGCGGTGGGCGCGGTGGGCGCGGCGTTGGCAGGCGCGATTGGAGGGGCAGTAGCGCTGATGGGCGGGATGGGTGGCGCGGTAGCTGCAGCCAGGCGGCGAGACTTCCTAGGTGGCGAGGCGTCCTGTTCTCCTCCGTCTCTCCCTGCCTTCCCCTTTCCCGGCGTCGCCTCGTCGCCCTCCGCCCGCTTACGCTTCTTTGGGGTCGCCTTTCCACTTGTGTTTTTCCCAGCGCCTCGCTTCCCCGGCGCCGTCTCCTCGCCTCCCCCCCCCCCACGCTTACGCTTCTGCGAGGTAGCTTGTTCTTTTTCCTCTTTCCCAGCGCTCCCGATCTTCCTCTTCTTCCCTCCTCCTCCCTGCATTGGGACTGGGACGTTCTCCGCCGAGGCGAGCACGGCAGCCTTTGCAGCCTTTGCCGAAGACTTCTTGGGGCGCTTGCGTGCTGGCGCTTCGTTCTCCGAATCAGATGAATCAGAGTCCGAGTCGGAAGAATCGTCGGAGGAGGAATCGTCGTCGCTGTCCGAGTGGGGCGAGATCGTGAATTTTGCACCTTCGAGACCGGCACCGGCAGGTAAGGCCGCGTCTTCTATATCTTGTGTCGCTAGGGAGGAAGAGTCGTCAGTCTTATGCTCATTCCTTTCAGAAGATACGGCTTACTGAATGCGCTCCCCAGGTATTCTTTCATCAGGCTCAGCACGCCGTTGAAACGCTCTTTCGCCCACTGGGGAAAGTGCGAACCCACAGCGGAACGATTGCGTCCATAAGATATGCTAAAGAAGTCGTCAATTCACCCTCTGAAGTGCGAAGGTCAGATACGTACTGAATTGTGCGCAAATCACCTCCGTATTTCGGTATGGGGCCACCCAGGATCAGAACTGCGTGTAATCCCGTGCGCTCGTGGATACCCTGCAGAATCGGCGAAACGAAGGTCCCGAGATTTTCGATACATCTGAGAAGGAAACGCTCAGTCAGCCATTGAGTGTACTATACCGGACTCAGTGAGACTTACTTGTGACGATCCGCTGGATTTTTGGACGGAATTTTGTTCAAGGCTTCCTCGTATGCGAGCCGCCGCGCCGCCGCCTCGTCCTTTGCCCGCTTTGCATAACCGTCTTTTTCTTCCTGGGACATCTCCGCGAAGACTTTCCGCGCAACAAGGGCCCGGAAGGGCGCGTCAGGTTCCGTCGTAGGGACGCTGCTCCCAGCTCCCGTCTTCTTCGCCCACTCCGCCTTGACCACTGGAGCCACGAGTGTAGTGTAGTCTTCATGCATCATTTGTTGATACGCCTGCAGAGCTTTAGGAGGAGACGTGAAGCCAGAGAGTTTCGCCAAGAGGATAGCCCAAGGATCTTTGCGAGAACCGATTCGCGTTCGAGTATGGCGCCGAAGACGCTTGACGCGGTACTTCATCCATCGGCGAATGCGCTGCCCATTGCGTGAGTCACGTTGTCACAGAAGGCGCGCCATTGCTGTGACTCACATCGTCCAAAACAGTAATCCTCGCTTGTCGTCGCGTCTCCTCCTCCTCGCTCAGTTTCTCTGGCGCCGGCAGCTCCGCGGTGGCGTCGAAAGCCGGGAGCGGCAGCTCGGGCTCCTCGTGATCCTTCAGGCGCCAGCTGATCCTGGCGTGGAATTCCCGGCACACTGTCGCGAAATACTCCCGCTCGAAACGCCACCCTCGTTCCATCGCGTCGGCATAGAATTCAATATGGGGATTTAGGACCTCCTCACGCACGCCCTCCGCCCACAGCCGCAAGTTTCGGCGGTTTTCTTTGGCGATACGCTGTCTTTTCTTGGTCATACTGTCTCCCCATCGTCAGCTACCAGATACGGCCCTGAATCGCGCCTTCTTACCTAGGCTGGCGGTAAGTGTCGAGCTTTTTCTTCCTCTGGTATCGTAGTTCAATGACAGGAGTCTCAGATTTGACTGGACGCGCTTATCCTGCCCGCGTGATTTTTCTCTGACCAACCGCTTTCTCGGTTTCTTTTCCAAGGTCAACCCCATGCGTCGCATCTTCTTCCCTGACGACGGGAAGTTCCTCCCCAGCGGACTTTTAATTTATGTATAAAACCCGGGTCCTCAAACTCGACTCGCTTATCCCCCATAACTCTCTCTTTCTGCTACCATGACCAACCAGCCTTACCCCGCTCCCTCTGCCTACCCCCAGTATGCTGCGGGAGCGCCGGCACCTCCCACCCAGTCCTGTAGGCCCGCTCTCTTATTCTTTTTGTGCACCCTTGCTAACGATGTCCCTGCTCACGCAGCGTCTCCTTCCGCCGATCAAGGTCAGGCGTGGCAACTCCTGAGCCAAGCCGCGACCGCCATGGCGCATGCTTCTGGCGCTGCGCCAGCCCCCGCTCCTACCGTGCAAGCTCCCGCGACGGGCGCTGCTCCCGGTGAGTATCCTTTTTACTTAATTTTTCGTCCGCACTCAGACTGATTCTACCATCAGCGCCCGCCACCGGCGGCGGTATTCGCATGACCGGCCCTTGGGTCGCAGGCCGACTCTACGGCGTTGTCCCTACGGGCCCGCTCACCGCCGTGCCTGACAACGCCGAGAAATGGTTCGCGATCACGAAGGGCCGCTACATCGGCGTCACCAACAGCGCCGCCATCGCTGATGGCGCTGTCAGCCGTGTCTCGAACTCCCTGCGCGCCGGGTATGGCAGCCAGAGCGAGGCGCTCCAGGCTTTCAACGACGCCCTCGCGAGCCCCTTCAACTTGGTCGCCGTTGTCAACTGAATGTCTGTCCTTCTTATTCTTTTTCTTCATCGTCATCTCATTTCTTTCTCAGATTCACGCTTCACCCTCGTCTCATTTCCTGTCAGATTCCCGCGCTTCAGTCTGTCTCTTTTTGTGTCACCCCAGCTCCCGAGGGTGACGCGCCTCGCGTCTCGTGTCGGTAGCCCGAGCTCCGGAGGGCCTGCGTCGCGTGTTTTTACCCGTTCTTTACATGTGCTCCGATTTATTGAATAAACTGTTTGCCGTTCCCTTTCGCGTGTGAATCAATAACGTACCTGTCAATTCCGGAACTCTCCATGTCTGTCGTGGTCTCTGTAACAATCAATCCAAGTTTGGCCCCACGGATCAGCGATCATGAAAGCGGTGCCTTCCTTCATGCACTTACATCAATCACAATCTCAATCAGCCATACCGCGTATCTAACTCGCCATGAGTACTTGTTGGATACTTGCTCCCTTCCTCTCACGGCCCCTTCCCTCGCCACATGCCCATTTCTCTGGATCTTTGTTTCAGCCTCCTCGGGCCGCATTACAATTTAGTTTTACAAACCCTTGCCCAAGGGCCAAGACACAATACCTATTTATTGCCTCCGATCTCGCCACCTTTGACTCTTGTCGTGTCGTTAGCTTTCCTTCACCGCTCATGTCTGACCCGCCCGAATACGATGACGACGAGCTTTCCAATCTCATTGCGAGCTTGTCGGACCTGGATCTAGCCTCCCTGCAGCAGAGTCCGCCGCCGGCGCCACCTCCGCGCACGCCTTCTCCTCGCCAAACCACTCCGGTTTCAACTCCTCGCCGCACCCGTGTTCATCAATCCTACTATCAGTATCATTCGCCCACCAAATCGGGCCGCACATCTGATTGGTGTGCCTGTGTCTTCTCTCGCCAACATCTCTCTAATGTCTATTCTCCAAGGTCTGAAGCAGCTCATTACTCTCAAGGAGTGCCTGGTGCAAGCGTGCATCGCGTCTTCAAGTCTTCCGAAGTTTCCTCCCCAAAACCCGGTGCCTACGCCGTTTTCTATGGTCGGGGTCCCGGAACCTATTCCCGATGGTATTTACTTTTCATACTCCATTTCAGTCGCCTATCTTCATCATTCACAGGTCAGGCCCTGATGGGGCGGCTGTCCAGGTAACGGGCGTCTCAGGTGCCCTTCATCAGGGGTATCCGACAGCAGAGGAAGCCGACGCTGCTTTTCAATACGCCTTAACCCACGGTTGGACGGGTCAGCGCCCATCGCCAACAAACTTTATCCTCGCGCCCATCCCCTCGCTTCCGATACCCGTTTCTCCGTCCGTCAGTTCGCACAACCCTCTCCACGGCCAAGCCGGTTGCACGGATCGCAAGTGGTACATCGTTTATTCTGGAATTACCCCTGGCATTTATCGTTCCTAGTCGGTGCTTTCGTTATTTTTCTAACGATCATCTAATCTGACGGTTTCCCCTAGCCTGGAGTGCGCGCTCAACACTTTGTCTCTCCGCGGCGCCGCACACGATTCCACCCACTCCAGAGCCGAGGCGGAGCGTCGTTGGGAGAGTGCAGTAGCTGACGGCCGCGTCCGAGTCCTTACTCCCCCATATTTTGCTTGATAATGTTTAGATACATTTAAATGCACCGTATCCTATCCCGATTACATTCCATCTAAACTAAGGGAACAGTCTCCGCCTCGTTTAATTCTCGCAACCACGCCCGCACGCCAAGTGAACCCCGCACGACGTACAACTCCTCTGCAGAAGGTCTGTCAGAGCCCCGCCCCCTATGTCAGTAGGAGATCGTGTTAAGGAGGTAGGGAATATGGACCCACCCAGAGTTCACCAGCCAGCGCATCTCGCGCTGCCGTTGTTCGTTGAGGACTCGCTCTTGCTTCTCCGCGAGTCGTATGCGACGTTGCTCTTTCAGCTCGAGGACCCTTCGCCTCGCGAGTTCGCAAACGGAAGTATCAGACGCACGCTCCGAATAATTGTCCCCGTCAGCAGCAAGATTCCTAATTTGCCGCTGAAGTCTTTGGCGTGCGATGACCTCCTCGTCGCACACCGCGGGCACCGAACCTTCTGATGAACTCTGGGCGTCGATTTCGCTCAAAGTCATGGGCTCCCCGCCCTCGCCTACGCCATTGGCTGCACTGGAAAGAAGGCAGATGAGCTTGAGAAATTCACGCGCATGAACGCGTCCGTACGAAGTTTGTCGCTTGCGAGCCAAAGTGCGCAACGCCGCATGCGCAACGGCCTCCTCCTCCAGCGTCGGGGTCCCACTAGCCTGCGCTTCTTCGTTGGGAACTTCATCGTTTGCCCTGAAAGGTGGTCGCTCTCGCATGATTCGCCGTGATGATTATTCCGCCCACCTTTTGTTTTTCTTGGGAGGATCCCATTGGCGCCTGTACAGTTTCTGAGAAAGCCTATCATACGCCAAGCCCGAGGAAAGAGGTTAGCTATGTCCTCGAAGCAATGAGCCGCGCAAACGATCGCACCGTTTCGAAGCCATCCGTACTCTGCTCTTTTCTCGTGCTTCAGGGTGCCTGCACCACGGGTAGATAATCTCCATAAGCCTTCCATTTCCTCTATACCTGCGAGGAATCGAGACCCTACCGTGTGTAATAAAGGTGCGCCGCTTCACGCCGCTTTGCTGCCTTCTTCCGCTCCTGTACACTGCATAGCGCTTCGTGAGACATCTTGAAGGGCAGGGACAGGTGCTAACCTTTCATGGGAAGCCTTGCGAGCTTTCCCGTTGGGGCGCATAAGTGTGCTGGAGTCGAGATGAAAGTAGACGCAGAGGATCACGCACGCCTGACCCAATTGGGAATGGCAGCCTTCACCCTCAATTCGCATTCTGCTGGTCCTCACAGCGACTATCTGGCACTTATTTAACGCGGCGCCGGTCATCGAAACTAAATTGAAGTCGTACGAACCTTTTTGGATGCAGATTGGCGCATTTGAAGTTAATGAGCACTAAAAGGTACAGGAAAGCCTCATGAGTCCTACCGTGTTTGGCAACCCGTCCCGTCCCCTTTCATGTCTCTTGAAAAATCCGGTCATTTTTACCCTTCACAGTGTCGTATACCTGGGTATGGTTTAGAACCTAGATTTTGAATCCAGAGTTTCAGACCTTCAGCGGCCAGCGAGGCACCGGACGATGCGATTTACCTTGTTTGTGTAGAAATCAAACATCCGCATCCATTCCTCTCGCAAGATCTGAGCCTCAAAGGTGATAGGGGGTGGTTTTGTGACCACGACGCACCTGCTTCCATCGCCCCATGGCTATTCTGGCTTGCAGTACACCCGCAAGACTGTGTTTGTGTATCATTCAGATGTAGGTCCGCCGTCTGCCCGCCACCTCAATGGATCGACCTCGAGTACACAAAGCAATACCGCAGAAATAATTCCGCGGAGACAAATGCGCCGTGAAGAAGTCGACGGAACCAAATCTCCCCCTATTTTCCTCTCTGTGAGGCCCATCACAGACCTATCCAAATGCGGAACGGTACGCACTTTTTCCTTGTCGTCGCCCTCCAAGGTTTGGAAAACGCATGGATTTCCCAAACTTTACATTCACTTTCCAGCTCTCCCC
Source organism: Mycena galericulata (assembly GCA_029289565.1). NCBI lineage: Eukaryota > Fungi > Basidiomycota > Agaricomycetes > Agaricales > Mycenaceae > Mycena > Mycena galericulata. The sequence continues at coordinate 712,778 of JARKIA010000034.1, forward strand.
GACCCCAATGGGTAGAGGACCGACGCCGACGGGTATTATCACGTCAGTCCACGCTCCTGAGCACGTATCGGCTGGCCTGGCTGGAGCCAGCAGCGGCCACGCCGTTGCGCAAGCTCGCTACCGTGCGCGGTGAGTTCTTCGAATCTCATGGGGACGCCATATCTCATGATTTTATCATTGTGTTGTAGAAATCTCGAGAGCGAGCGCGCCAAAGGCCGCGCACGTATGCGCCGGCTTCGTCAAAAGCAATCCTCGGACTTGCAGACGTCTTCGTCCCAGCAGCTTCGTGCTTCGTGAGTTGCTTCTTGCCCCGAAATTACAGACTTCATCTGTCTGTTGCAGAAAATCCTTCGCAGCCTTCCGCGAGCGAGTGCTGACTTACCCATTGTGGATCACCACTGACGATGACAAACCGGAGGATCTCGTCGAGTACCAGCGCTTCATCGCCAAGATCTCTCAGCCTGTGCCTACCGCGCTGGACGACGACGAGGTGGACTTTTTGTACCGCCACGTCACCCCCTCGCCAAGGACTACCTTCGCCGCCTTCCGGGAATTCGTTCATGAGAACATTTTCTGGCTCCGTGTCGACGATAACGACCCCGACGATGTTGCGGCCTATGAGCAGTTCATCGAGAACAATTCGCCCAGTACAGTCCCTGAGATGTCCGACGACGACATTGAATTTCTCTTCCGCCACATCACACCCGAGCCAGAGAACATGGACGGCGACGCTGGTCATTGAGGTCCTGGAGCACGATGCGACATTTATGGCATTGTGTGCGTGGCTGCTGTCACGATACATAACTCGCCCACGTAGACCACGTAAAAAATCCTCGACATCAACCTTTCTTTGTCTTCCATACCCAATCCATCTTCTACCCTTGCTCCGCCCCCTCCTCTCAGAATGGACCTTCCACGCAATTCATGGCATTCTGAGCCAAGCTCCGAGTCTGTCCCTAGGCCAGCAATCTATCTCCACGTCTGATCGCGCCCCACAGGGAAGACAAGCAGCGTGAACTCGAGATCGCCAGAGCTATAGCCCGGGAGCGTATGGCCAAGTGCGTCTCGAGCATATTGTGGCTGTTTCCGATGCTGATATACAATCTCTGGCGCAGACGTCGCGCCGCCATCAAGAATCTACCCCCCGAGGTGCAGAAGGAATTGACCGAGAGAGCGCGGGCTTCGAGAGCCAAGTATCGCGCCCAGTGTGTCTTTCTGCCCTGCCACTGACATGTAACATACTTACTTACACCCGACAGGCACCGTGCACTGCTCATGCAGAAAGAACAAAGCCGCCGAATGAGGTGAGTGTCGGTACTCCTACTAACCCCTGTCTTTCTCACTTCCGGGTATTATAGGGTCTTCACGGAAAAGCATGGATGGGACGAATACATCAAACGCAGACGGGTACGCCAGAGCAAGTCTCAATCCCCACCCACGCAACCGCCTGTTCAGGATTCTGGGGCCGCTTAGAGTAGCGCACAGTTATTATTATTTTCCCCGTTGTTGCTTTAATGCCCATGTTTTAAGTATTTATTATATGCTCTCATTCACTTATTTGTTCGTCGGCTGGGCGATCGCACAGAAAGTTGTCGTCACCAAATGGATTGGTACACTAAGACATCGAGGACAAGACATCAAGTAAACTAACCCACTACTAAGCCCGGAGAGTCGTGGCGCCGCGCGACTGTGTATCAGCAGTCTCGTCATCTGAGTCCGGCGCGATGATCCTCCGATGTTTCGGAAAACACAAACCCTCCCAACTGTAGTCGACCACGCTCTCGTCGACCCAATCCGGATAGTCCAGCGCTATGCCTGCCTCCTCTTCGTAATTGCGATGGGGGGCCCTGTTCATGACGGTGACGCAAGTGGGGCAGACCCACCGCTGCTCGAGCCAGAGACGAATACACGAGTAGCAGTGACTGTGGCCGCAAAGGTAACTGGGGGAGATTTGCATTTGAGTAACGTACGCAGCGGGGGCAGGACACAGACTTACGATACTGGGTGGGACTTCACGTGCAGACAGATACCGCAACGCTGATGCGAGCGGTTCGTCTCCCTCGGCGCCGGCGCTACGCCATTGAGGAGAAGATCATTGCGGGTCAGGTCTTCTTCTCGAGGCGCGCGCCAGCCGAGGGGGTCCAAAGGGGTACCGGCGCGGTTGGGGCGGATGCGAGTTCTCGATGAACGCAAAGGCGGCGCGTTGGTACCCAACTCGGCGAGGGCTTGGCGGGCCCGTTCGTACTCGGCAGTGGCGATGGCGATCCGCTGGTTATCGGCCTGCAGACGCTCTGAAGCAGCTTGTTGACGCGCGGCCTGCTGGCGATCCAAAGCGTCTTGACGGCGCTGGCGCTGGCGTGCGATGGCCTGAAGGTGCAGTTCTTGCTCATTGGGGACAGACGGGAGGGTGACCGGTGGGAGTGTGAAGTAAGTGCTGTTGGGCGCGCGCAGCGCGGCGGCGGCCGAGCTGGAGCTGCCCACGCTGCGAGCCAGGTCGCGTGGGATAGTCGACGCTGGGCCTTTGTTGATGCGCAGTGGGCGAGAAGGAGGCGGGGAGTCAAAAATCTTGATTTTGCGCAACGGGCGAGTCGATGAGACCGGGTGCTCGACGTGGCTGGACAAAGACGGGGCTCGGTTTTGGGTCCCCGGAGGACGCGGAGGACCTGGAGGAAGCATTAGTATGAGAAGGTGCATCTTATCAACGACGCACTGCTCGACACCGTCAAGGGATTATCGGCAGTGCCCGTGCGAGAACCTGGTGAGAACGTAAGAGTGAGACGGAAGGATACGAGGCAGCGACGCACTGCTCGACAAGGGATTATCAGCCGTGTCCGTGCCTCTGACGGGAGGCATTTCGCAAGGTTCACAGATGGACTAGAACAGAGAGTCGTCAAGATCTTGAGGAGCTTTTATGTGGGTCGGCTAGCGATGGCATCCCAGTTAGGTAGGATGGCGGTTCCGTGAACATTCCCAGACACGCGTCCGCGATTCGGCCAGGAAACTATCGGGCGTGCATCATTCGGTAATTCAGGGAGCAAAAGATATTCGTCTATTTGGTTGTAATTGGCTCTAAGGGTAATGGCGGCTAATTACGCAAGATCGCTCAGGTGGCTATACATGCTCAAAGCGGTCTGCATCCGAGCGTCGCGAACGCGATCCCGCGCCTTACGAACCGACGTCCACGCCGTAGCCTCGAAAGTGGCCTCCGACATAAACCCGTTCTCGACGTATCTAAAGAGTCCAGCGTCCGAATACTGGCTGAATGCAAATCGTCTTTCCCAAGGACGCACGCGAGTGAAAGAATAGCGCATGAACGCCGCAGGGAACAGGAAGGTGGACCCAACTGGGAACTTGATAACCTTCTTCTCATCCCAGAGTATCATCTCCCCACCAAACTCGGGGTCGTAACGACCCAGGCTGGTCAATGCACGCCAACACCACAACATGTCGCGGTCATCCAGTCGCGGCGGAGACTCCGCAGAACCTAAGAACGCCTCGGACGCCGCGAACGCACCGCCTGAGAAGGTATCCCGCAAGAACAGCAGCCGATGCTCCAACAGGGCCTCTTTAGTAGCCATGACGTGCGTGTGCAGTCGAGGAGCAAAGTGGGAATAAATCGCTGGAATGTTTGGGTAAGTCATTTTGTAGGGTGTGAAGAGACGAGAGCTCACTGTTTTGCCAATCGGAGATGTGGTGGAACGATCTCCTGTGGCTCATGTGGCAGATTTCGACGAGATTGTCCAGATTCTGATGCTTAATGTTCCGCGGCGCCTGCAGTAAGTGGTGAATTAGCATATTAATCTCGTCGAGACGTCGGAAACACTAACGCTGGTGAAAGGCCCCCCCCCACTGTATTCAATTCCCCAATGGATGGAGTTCGGCGTATTATTATCTGGTAGTGCATCCAATCTTGCGTTGTCAGCGACATGCTGGAGCTCCGCGGAAGCATCCCGAACGACAGCAAGCCAATCTGCGCTCTGGATAGGTGTGTCGACGAGGACGCCGACGACGCGTCCTTTCCGATCTGCGACGGGCGTTGGACTGATCAGGAATGTGAGTGGGATCTATTGCACTTGAACGAACAAAAGAGACTGCACCCTTCCCAGTCCCGGAGGACCTCGAACTGGAAGTGCTCCAGCTCTGCGCGAGTGTACGAGTGGGTCAGTAGCTCAGCCGGCGGGTGGCGTTGGCGAGGAGGGGTGGTGGTAGGGCTGTTAGTTGGAGTGCGGACGCCGAATGACCCAAAGTCTTGCAAGAAGGCTGAGGACCACCGACCAATGGGTGTCGCATGCACTGGAGCGTCACCGACGACATAACCGTCGGCGTCCGCGTCGGACGCTGGCATGGTCTCGTCCGAATCGGCCGAACCTAACGAGACGTCGGTGTCAGTGTCGGAATCGGTATCCCCGTCGCGTTCGGGATCGTGGTCAAGGTACGCGGGCCGCCTGCTGGTTTCGCCACGATAGTAAGGCTCCGTTTTTTCGCGGTAACGCATCTGATCGAGCTCCAAGGCCAAAACGGAGCGCATGTCGTGGTCCCAGCGGATGGGAGGACTACAGGATGGGATACTCCAGATCGGGAGGAACTTTGGGATAGGCGCCAGCGGCGGGGAGGTTGGAGATTGCATGGTGCGTTTGAGTTTGCCTCGAAAATTTGCTGTTTTCCACTCTCGGTCTTTCTTTTGCTTTAGGTTCGGGTTCTGGCAGCAGCCATATCACTGATCAACATCCATCCTGGGATACGGCGCTGGCATCATATTGCGCAATCACGGCTCTCCAGTCGAGTTCCTGCCTGGCGACAGACCCCCGTGAACGCGCTGGTGAGATTCTGGAAAACATTTGCCACCTCGCTAACCTCCTTTAGGCCGCATGAGAAAAATGTTGGAGCGTTGCGGCAGGAGCGTGGGGGGCGGGGCATCGGAACACCCGGGAAACCATGCTTACCGCTCGCAATCTACGGTGCCGAAGGCCTCGCCAAGTCGCTTATGGTCTCGATAGCATGGAGAGTTATGGCCATCATGATGGACCGGTTTCGGACAATTCGGTAGAGTATGTCCAACAATCGTCCCTGGAAACGTCGACCAGCCGAGCGGGCCCCGGCGGGTAAAATCCACAGTCCAAGTCTACACAGTTCCGTCTTCCCCCAGATATTTTGTCATGTCCTCGAACGACTGTAGGTGTTGGTACCGACTGTGGCGAGCTGTAACTGATTTATGTCGCCCCCAGGTCGAGCTCTTATCTTGTACCATCCACCCGTTGCACTACAGGACGCGAACCGTCATTCAGAAGAACGGTGAGTGTTGTTTCCAAATTTCGGACAGTCGCTCATTTAGTTGGTCTTAAGCTACGTTATTCTTCCGGATGTCCTTTCCTGGATTTCGCGAGCTGCAAGACAGTCGATCTTACCGCCCCTCTTGTACCAGCCAATCCCGACAGGTGTGGATCTTCAGAAGGGCGAATTGTACACTCTGGAGAGGTGCGTATCGCCATGAGGTCTTGAGCGTTTCTTTCTCATAATTAAAGCAGTTATGTGTGGTTGCTGATTCGGTGCTTTTGCAGTCATGCGATGTCGCGTTATCTACTCTGGAACTCCGCCACTAATGCTGAGAACTATATGAACTCATTGTGCGTAACGATTATTTTTTGGGAGCGGTGTTCTAAACCTCACAGTAAACTAAACAGTATCTTTCTTTCCTACGACATCAGCTGCCAGTGGAGGTCCACGATTGATGAAGGCAAATGGGTGGGCAACACGAGCGGTGAAGGTATTGAGCGCTTCAATGAGTTTAGAGTTATGCAGGAATGGGCTGCGGGTCGAGAAGTTGCGCCCACCAAGAACATGGGCCCCGGTCAACGATGGGCCCGCCTCTGATCCCTGCCATGTAACTAGCGTAGACACCGTATGCATTCTGTTCTGTCTATTCGAGTCCTCCTCGCGAGTCCAAATCGATTGTCCATACTTTTTCCTCCGTTTCCCAATCCCGTGATTCCCAATCCCGTGATCATAATAAATTGATTTCCCCATGTCCATGCTTTTTCCTCGGATCGACAAGCACGTGCTCATCACTGTCCTCAAACCGCCTTCATCTGGCATGGCCGACGCGTCATTCCACTCACCACGGAAAGGGCCGCTGAGTCTCTGGCCAGGGGACACTCAAGTACACCAACCACCTCTCGAGGAAGGCACCACTGCCCGCGTCTGCGACCACTGCCGAACCCGCCTCGAGCCAGATCAACCCTCTTTCCAATGCTACGCGTGTTTTCAGCAGCATTGCTCCAGCTGCTGCCTACAGACCCACGCGAACAAGCCTCTGCATTTCTTAAAGGTTTGGTCTCTCCTTATCTGCTTACTGGATTTCTTCGTGACCAAATGAATTAGAAATCTGTAACCGTAAACGGTACTACTTGGGTGAACATCTCGCTGGCGGACGTGGGCTTCGTATTCCAACTAGGACATTCCGGAGCTCCGTGCCCCCTTTCAACCACCGAAACCCACTCCATCCGAGTCCTGGACGTCGACGGCATCCAGACGGTCTGCTATCGCCTGTGCGGATGCACGAATCGGTCAAGTCTGGATCAGTTGATGGATATCGGGTGGCGCCCGTTGGATGCGGATGGGAATGATGCTGCACCCGCCTGCGCTACCTCTGGATTTTTGGAGTTGTTGCACGATTTGAAGCTGGCTAGTAATTGATTCATGGGTGTTTGAGTGCGGAATGCAATTATTATTGGGTACCACTGACTCTGAGCGAGCGCATCTTGCTACGTCCTTAAAGGCGAGTCGCGTGGTTATAGGAATCGGATAACTGATTACTGATTTATCATTTTTCGCTCAGGCGGGGATAATACCAGGAAGATTGGATGGCGTTAACCAGCCCTTCGGTAGCGACTGCTCAATGTCTAACTGGGATGCATGCTTTTATGCTAAGAAAGGTCTCGGCTACCGTCTTCACTACCTGATTTCTGGCCGACTGATTGAGTCCACAGAAAATGGCACCCATCCCAGCCCTGCTTGGCCCCTTGCTCGGCCTCGCCTTCCTTTGCTGCATTCAGAACTCAGCACCTGAAGTTCCGGTACTCCCAGGCGCCGACACGATGACCAGCGTCCGCGGCACTCTGAGCTTCCGCCGCTCTCGCATTGTGGACACCGCCATTGGGTTCGACACAGCTGAAGAACATCGAGAAGATCTCACGGCCGACCGTGGGGTTTACATTTCCAACGATGGCCTGCGCAAAGTCGACGAACTCCTCAACGTCGGTCATAAGCGGCGTCGTTTGCGCCCAGGAGAGCTTTCAGATCCCCTCGCTAATTGGGTTCCGGTGAACGACAACACGGTGGACCTGAAGGAAGATTTAGAGCTGCTGGAGGAGATGGAAAAGGTAGCGGGCACGGGAAAGCGCAAGCGTTATGAAAGCTCGGTAAGCGTGCGCATTTGCTTCAGGTGCCGAGTTCTGACCAGGCCGACCCGTCAGGATGATCCCATGGCGCAGTGGCGCGCCGAGAAACAGTTTTTTTTGGACGAGACCCTGCGGCGACATGGTTTAGGGGACGACATGCACTCCCCTCAATGTGCTCTCTGCAACGAGGCCGTCGGCTTGGATCCACACCCCCGCTTCTTTCGATGTGTGGACTGCGGAGAATTTCTGCAGTGCCAAGACTGCTGTATTGCCCGCCATCAGTTAACGCCACTCCACTCACTAGAGGTAGGACTTCGTCTTAAAGTTGGTTTGGAGATTGGGCTGATCACCGTGGAAACAGGAATGGACCGGCGAATTTTGGACGTCTGCAACCTTGCGCGACATTGGTCTCGTGTACCAGCTGGGCCATCAAGGGCGCCGATGCACCGCGCCGGCCCCGGCGGTGCGGTCTATGGTGGTGCTCGACACGAATGGCATCCACCGTGTCTCGTACCGGTATTGCGCTTGCGATCAAGGTCGAGGTGTGCGCAACCTTTCGCAGCTCATGCGTAATGCCTGGTATCCCGCGTCGCTGACGGACCCGACGACCTGTGCGACGTACAGGGTCCTCGAGGTGTTTCGCCTCTTGACGGTGATCGGGAATATCAACGCACGGGATTTCGTGACGGCTTTGGAGAAGCGGACTGATGCATTGGGTGCTTCGGGGCTGAAGGGAGCTGCGACTCCGGTGAGTCTTTTCTTTTGTATTGCGTGACGACTGGATCTGACATGGACTCAGGATCGGTACCGAGAGTTTGCGCGCATGTCTAGACAGTACGCGTTCGTGCAACGCGTGCGCCGCGCGGGTCGGGGACATGACGCAGCAGGCGTGAACGCAACGAAGTTGGGAGAATTAACTGTTATGTGTTGGGCGTGCCCACATGACGGCCGAAACTTACCAGATGACTGGCGGGATGTAGATCCTAAGTACCGGTGAGTACGCGCGATCTCGGCCGTGCACACGGTATCTGATGACTCGAGACAGGTTTTTATTCATGTTGATTCTCGCACTAGATGCGAACTTTAAGCTCAAGAATCGGCTACGCGCAAACGAGCGTTACGACCCGCCATTGGGGCCTGGTTGGGGCGCGTTCGTGGAACCGACCACCTACAAAGAACACTTGCAAAACTACGTAGGCGAGACAGATGTAAGTACTGGTACTGTTGTACGACATCGACCTGACCATCTTTCCAGATCAGCACATGTATTGCTTTTGCCGCCTTGCTTCAAAAAGACACGCGCTTGACGACGGGCCTGAGGACATCCGGTGTCGGCGGGTGCGTATGCGCCCGTCATGAGTGTGTGCGCCCGAACGGCGTTGGCGATCTCCAAAAAGGGGAGCGGTACGTGAGTTTCTGGCGGCCATGACCACAAGACTAATTCGTCCACAGTTATGCAAACATGGACTTTATCGTGATGGCGGCCGTTGCGGGACTGGCACTCATGATGTTGACAATATCTTATGATATTGCCTGCCAATGGCGGAAAAATCTGCCTCAGCGCATGGAGAAGTTGCCCCCCGCGATCAGGCTGGATCTCACGAAGACCGAGTTGCAGACTGGGCTGCCGGTTTGGCATGCATCGTCGCACGAGTTGGACTGCAGCAACAAGAACAGTCTCAGCTTCCTTCCCGGCGTTGGGAAGAGCGACGGGGAGGGGGTGGAACGCACCTGGGCGGTCCTGAACCCCGCTGCATTTCACACGAAGGAGATGGGCTATGGGAACAGAGCGGATGCCCTGGAGGACAAGATCGACGCCCACAACTTCCAGAAGAACCTCGGCCAAGGTAAGCCGTCTGTGGTGCTGTGGAGTTTTCGCTGATCTTTTCTTTGCCAAGCCTATGCCATCCGTCGGAAGCTGGTGGTTGCGATCGCAGAGCGCGCCCGCCAGGTCGGCGCCTTCAAAGAAGTTAACAAGAGCGTGTCGAAGGAGCTGCGTGCCCAATGGCAAGCTGACATCGCCGCGTTCGTTGCGGACCACGACAAGCCGAACCCGTACGTGATGGCGCGCGCAGGTGAGTTAACCAAGATAACTACCACGCTTATCTTAAAAATGGCGAGGACAGATGGGCCCACGGAGGCACAGATTCGTCTCTCCTTGAAGAAGGACGAGGAGCAGGAAGCCAGGAAAGGCGGATCACCGCTTCATGGCGTCAGTGCTACCGCTTTCCTCGTCGCGGGACTTCAGCTTGAAGATGCACAGTATGTCTTCCCACCGAATGCCGTATCTTTCTAACGATCTGTAGACGCCGAATCAAATCGGAGATCGCGGGCCACGCACTTGTTACAGCCGACCAAGAGAGCAAGATACAGGAACGGCGGCTCACATTCCTGTCCAAGTACCGCAAGTTCCAGCGTTTACAAGAGATCTACACCCCCGGAGCCGTTCGTGCGTCCCAAGCTGCGGAAGCCGCTCGCGACCCAGATGCGTCGCCCGTTCCCGCCGAGAAAATCCGACTCTTCATGCCATCTGAGCTCTCGGCGGGCGAGCGCGAGCATGGGTGTCAGCGAGGAATTGCGGAGATGGAGGCGCAGCTGCGTGAGGCGCAGTGCTCGGACGCGCTGATTGCCCTCCGGAGCCACCTGCATTCAAAGCGTCACCTAATCACCTTTCGCAACAAAAATGTCACGGGCCAGGTGAAAGCGACGAAGTCCCGGACGCTTATCGGGTCTGTCGGGGACAAGGCGACCGCAGCGGCCAACAAGTATCGCCAGGGCCGCTCCGCTTTGCTGAATCTGAAGGGCGCAGACCACGCGCCACATTTCCGAGAGCTGAAAGATGCAGATTTGACGTTGGACGGGGAGGAGGCGAGCTCAGATACTGCCGCCCGCAAGAAACTTTCCATGCTAAGTGCGGGTAAGGGGGCGCGCACACCGCGCCATATCGCGGGGTCTTCGAAGCGAGTGCTGTCTTGGATTTGGACGGCGCCAGGAGCGCTAGACGATGATGAAGAGGAGCTGCACGCGTGTACGTACCAATACATTGGGGTCGCAAATTGATATACTGATTTGCACGGTTAGCGATCCGCGTCGAGTGGTGCCGCGCGAAAGCGCGGAAGAATAGGTGGGAGGAGGAGGTCGAATTGCTGCGTGAAGAGGCACGCCGCGTCGTGCGCTACCTCGAGTGGCAGGTGGGATGGTGGAACGAGCGGTCAACGGTGCGTGAGACCGAGTCAGAGGAGATGCGAGGAGGGTTGGCGGCGTACGCAAAGAAGAGCGCGGCGACGTTCTCCGCGCTGGCCAGTCATTTCACGCACGAGCTTGGCGTGCCGGTGGATAGGACAGTGCGCGCAATCGTCCTCGACGACGGAGAGGAGGGTGACGCTGAGCTCGGCGTCAGCGTCCTGTTTGAAGGCGCGAACGGGGGCGTGATTGCAGCGGTCGCGCCTTCTCAGACGGCGAGCACGTGATTAGATAATCCTGTAAAAGCCATTTCGCGACAGAGTGATTTTCGCCAACGTTGTCTCGACGAAAGAGGAAATTAAGTGCGAAGAACGGGGGGGGCATCAAATGGAAAACCGAGACACTGATGTGAATTTCTGTGTAGGAGGCCATATTTTGGCCAAATGACCGGATTTGGGACTTGCGATAATGGAATATAATAACATTTACGGGTCGCGTCCAAATACAGAAGGTGCCCGGCCAGCGGACACGGCACAGGCAGGCCTCGGGAGGGTCTGGGGAGTGAAAACAATAGGGGGAGTAGAGGTTAGCCAGGCCCTGGCTGTGTCCGTGGATTTAGACATTTGACAATGTGGCTGGGGCCACGGTGTTAGACTATGACCTACTGTCACGGGTGGCCTCCGCTCCCGCGGGCACCGCTGTAGCGCAATGTGTCGGCGCCTTCACAACAGTGCCGACGGTCGCGCAGCAGCTGTGGGCCGCACACCTGCCATTTTGGTTCATGCGACCAGTCGAGGTCTTCGATTTGGAAAACATCTGGACAGTCATCACGTTACGCGAACCCATGTTTGGTCTTGCCGATCCCAACGCCCACGGTGTCGGCGCCCCGCCAACTTTGTATACCGGTAACAGCACAGAGCACAAAATAGCAGCGATTAACCGTGCGGCCGCTCATACGCCGTGGTATTACGAGCCCTTCGAAACCACCTTCGATAGCGTCGACACTCGTTCTCGCTCGCCATCCCCGGCTCCCGTGCCCATTGCTAGCACCTCTCAGCATCCAGTCGCAGCACCAAAAAAACAGCAGAAACAGCAACCGCGTACCCGTGAGCAGCGGGGAAATAATTCAGAGGCGCGTTTCAAGCCATGTACGTGTTCCATTGCGAGGTATAATACATTACTGATGCTGGGGCTACAGATCCGTCCAACTCACCGGCCAAAAACGCATTGAAGCCAAAGGGCCCCGCGAAGATTGAGCGGGACAAGTTCAGCGCCTTACAGATCCCAGAAATGCCGCCATCCATCGCCTGCATGGCCGACGCACTGGCGCTCGTGGACCGACAGGCTCCCCTCTCCACATCTAATCCTGCCGACACGCGATACGTCCTCCCCGAGCCCGCTTTGCTGGTCAACACGTCCCCCCTGCGCCGCCGCAAATTTGTTCACCACTGGAAGCTGCTTGTGGACGGGTTCATCTACATGCTGACGCAGCGTCGCCCGCTAGTTCTCACCTCGCAGGAATGGCGAGACATACTGGAGGGACTCTTGACCAAGCGCGGCAAGCCGGGCACCAGAACATACCGGCGAAGCGAGAAGCTCGAGACTGTCCTTCGCCCGGAGCTGGACGCATTCGACATCGGCTCCTTCGAGCTCTTCCCCGTTCCCGACGAGGAACTGCCCGAGTTCAGTCTCGAAACGATTCAGGAGACTGTTTGGGAGGTTGCGGAGACCAGTTTCCGGTTCGAATTTTTGGCTCTGGACAAACGGGCGTCCGGGAAGGATCGGTTGAATGAGGTGAAAGGTTGCTTTGCGGGACATATGTTGGTTGGGGTGCCACTGGCGATGAGCAAATGCGGTTGGGCGTTGACAACGCTGGAAGAGCGCCACCGCTATGCCTGGCGGACGGCGACTCTCATGCTTGATTGGACGACAAAGGCGCCTCGCCCCAACATTATCCGCCGCGTTTCCGAACGGCTACCCTGGTCCCCATCCCAGATGCAAGAACTGGAAACCGCCGTTTGTCGCTACTACACGCAAGCCTTCTTCGAATATTTTGGTCGCCCTGCCGTTGTCCCGCTGCGTCTGGACCATGATGTGGAGAATGAGGATGGTCAACTATAATGTATTGTTCATATTACTTCTTGTCCGCCGTATGTCGTCGTCTACATACATGTATTATAGTGAAATCACAGTAAGCCATCTTAAGTTCGCCTCCCGCTTCTTTCGAAACCCAACTAAGTAATAAATACGATGAAATAAATGAAAGAGAACTCGGGAACTTAAACGTACCACCGGATGAACCGGAGGTAGAAGTTCGATTTTGACCTAGCAGTAGTAACCTCAACGTCCACGAGGTATGTCCTTAATTTCTCTTCGTGCTGTGTAGTTCATGACTCGAGTTTCATCTACTCGGCTATAGCTCGAACAGCCTTTCGGGCAGACTATATCTTCAACGTTCATTGGGTATGTCTCTTTCAATACAGTATATTAGTATAACCTCGACTTGTCCTTCACATGTGCACGCTCTTGTAGACTCGATTCGACGCTGAAACTTGGACCACCGTGGAGGCTGGTTCAGCCCTCTTTTCGGATGCAGTTTATCTTGTTTTCGGTGCGTCTATTATCAGTACTTTTACTACAATTTCGACTGCACTCACTTTTACTCGTCAAAAATTGGTCTAATTTGATTTTCCACTCCACTTGCGAAAAGGGGACTGCGGTCCCTTTTTAGCACTCAATGAGAGCCGACTTTGTTTGGTGGTGCGCCGCTGTGGCTCAAAACTCTGGGATCACAGCTGTGATCTGATTCCGGAATTTCCCATGTATACTATGAATGTTACGAGAACACATTTCGAGTAGGGCTTCCCCGAAATCCAAAGACGTCATGGAACAATACACTGGGCAGCAACTTCCGAATTGAACTGTGCGTGTGATGTAAATTATGGCAGACGTGGACAGGTACTTCCCAATCTGCATTGATTTCGGGACTAGCCATGTCTGGCGTGGCGTCGGGAATCCATTTTCAGAGGAATTGCCTATCTTAGGAAATCCTTCCCATCACATCGCGATGCATCAAACCTGAAATAAATATCGGGGTTTTTCGGACCGAATCTCTTGCCACACTAGTACTGCCGATACATAGTAATGGCATACAACCATATAGCACAATATATACATTGCTGTATACTGTGTAGTTCAATATAGGACTGGCAGGCAGCTATATTGACTATGGCTGCTATATACCTTCCAGCCAGAGCTACCGATGACTATAGTGACTATACATACAAAATAACTAACCGGGGAACTATGTTCAGGAGGGTTTTTCCTGATGTGGTTCGCAACAAGATTCAAGAATAATCCCTGTAGAATCCCGTTTTGAACTGTGAAGTCCTTCCCCAAAATCTCCCTTTTCTCTTCTTTTCTTTCCTTTTTCGATTTCTTTTCCGTGTTTGTTTCCGTTGATACCCAGTACATTGGATCCAAAACCTTGCGCTGCGTTCGGCCAGCCAAGCCTTTCGGACTTTCGGATCGGTGCTTGGTCCTGTTTACCAAGGACCTCAAATTGCCCAGTCGAATTTCTTGTCTAATTTTTGCTACACGGGGGCCGGCTGCTGGCCTCTTCTGAATCATATGAATCTATTACTTTAAGCTCTCAAACATTCCAGAATTTGTCAATAAGGTCAATGAGCAATGCAAAATATTCTGCAGAATTCAAACGGACTCCGGAGGTTCTCGCAGCGCCTCACATTTTGAACCCGGTACACCTAGATTCAGTTTCCCAAATTGAACTAGTCCCGACGTTGGTTGTGGAGAATAGTCAAACTAAGTCTGGAGGGATCAAGGAGTTGTATGTATTGCTAGATGAAATGAAACTCGAATTAGTACGTGATGAACTACTGAAATAGAGCACGGCCATCCTTACCTCGCGGATACTCTTGTAGCATGCACCCAGTTGACATGAAAATATATGACGAAAGAGGTGTTCAAGTCGAGAGTATGGTGCTAATAGAGATACCTGAGCATATAAAGCGTGAAACTAACCATCCTTGACGGTGTAATCTGTCCGGAATCACACTCAACTCACTTCAGATGAGACTCGAGTCAGTAACACGAAGGGAGTAAGGCGATACATGCCTCTCGTACCAATGATTTATGGTCAATAGTCGAACTGAGTTCAACGTCAGTAAATATTGGTGCGTGCACTAGATTTGAAAGGAAAGGAAAGACTAGAAACGGGAATTGACCAGGACACTTCGAGTTCAATTGCAATATAAATCAGTCAAAGGCCAATTGAAATGGCAAAGAGAAAGACCCGACTTGAAAGTCTGGGTAAGCGGATCCGACACGGAAAGTCGGGATCCAAGAGAAGGATCCGACTTGGAGTCTGGATCACGCGAAGTAGCGGTGGAGTCTGGATCATTTGAGGGAACGATGAGTTGGGGGAGGTGGACTTCGACGGATACGGGGCTGTGTTGTTTGGCCATGTGAGGATCGGACCGCAAGCCGATCAACACAGCATCCGCACTTCTTTTCAATCACCACGTCTCTCCCTCTCCCTCTTGCCGCTTACCGGACACCGACGCCAACGCCACCGCCGCCCCTCCCTCCCACGCCTTCCCTCTTCCTCCCTCCCACTCCTCCCGACGACGAAGATCAAAATCGCCCGGGACCACAGCATGATGCAGGCCCGACTTCATTGTCAGCCGCACCATCCTTGGGCTCGACTTCATGCCAGCCCGCCCGACTAGTCATGTCGGCACCCTAGCTATTTTTTGGTCTCTTTTTTGGCTGCTGGTACCATGGACTCTCTACGTAGACAACGGACTCTCTATTTAGTATCTTTGTCATAGTCAAATGGCCTTTTTGTAGCTATTTTCTGAGCTTGAGATGATAGCTAGACCTGTATGTCGGCGTCACCGACGATCCTGAACGTATGAATGTATGCCGGGGGCAAGCCAATCGAATCTAGATCTGGAGTGCTTTGGGCCACCCGCATCAATCCCGGGGCAAAAAGTGCGTTCATTGTCTTTGTCCATACACCCTCCTCACGAATAACTGGAACTCATCCGCTTCGTAGCACCCATCTGTCCACCCTCCTCTTTCACCGTAGCCATGAAGCAAATTGGAGGGCGTAGGATCGTCAACCGACCTGCGGCGTCCACCACGCATCTTGCCACCAACGTACCGAAGTACACGGTTACTTATCACACAGGTGCGATTCCCCAGCACCCCCGCGGTGCACTACCTGACACACATACAGGTACCTCTCCCCCCGAAACGGAGGAGCGTTACGCGCGCGACGCGTCGAGAACTCAAAAAAACGCGGTGCCACCCGATCTTCCATCAGTAGATGTTTCCGTCGAGGATCCCTTACCCCTCTTTGACGCGAGTGAGGAAACTGCGGGGGCCATCCCGGCATATGAAACGACGACGCCGTGCGACGCGGGGGGTGCGCGAAAGAAACGACAGGTGTGTGGACTTTTCTTCATCTTTTGGCGCGCAAAAACTCACATGCTTTATTTTGCAGAATGTCGCGCATATGGATGAGCTCAAGGCCCAGGAGGCCGTCTTCCTGCGGATCCTACTCTCCTTGAACTATAGCACCCAGCTCCTGACACCGTGTGGTTGTAGTACCCCCGAAGAACCCAGTGTCCGGGAGGTCGCATGCAGCGACTGCATTCAGGGAGAACTGCTTTGTCGCCAATGCTGGCTGAATAAACACCGAACGATGCCCACACATTGGGCTCTGGTCTGGAACGCGGCGGAGCGTTTCTTTCAAAAACACGACTTCTGTCGAGTTATGAAGAATGCCAGCATCATGCTGGGTCACTTTGGTCGGCGCTGTCCCGACGCGGGCCTAGCGCACACGTTCACTCTAGTCGACAGCAATGGCATCCACGCCAGTGCCGTTACCCTCTGTCGGTGCAAAACTGCCGATGGTCAGCCCGGCGCCCCGGCATTCCAGCAACTCTTACAGGCAGGGATCTTCCCCGGGAGTGTAAAGGATCCCGGAACGGGCTATACCCTCGGCCTGCTTGAGTACTACCGCCAGCTGCGGAACCAAGGGAAAGGCTCTTCTTACGACTTCGTGCTCGTCCTGCAGCGCATGGCGGATCCTTTCTTCGCAGACGCAGTCCCAGTGAGTTCGACCAAAGAGTTCAAATGACTACGCTAACCCCAGCCTCCTCTCAGGACATAACGAAGAACTTCCTCGCCATCACTCGCTTTCACCAACAACTCGACATCATCATGCGCCGCGGGCATGCACACGGGATGGAAGACGCTCTCCCGGGCGAAGCCGACCGCCCGTATCCGAATCGCCCCCCGGGATACCTCGGTCTCCTATGTGCGGCGTGTCCCGAACGGGGCGTGAATATGCCCTTGATAGTCAACGTCCCAAACTATCTACGGTTGGTGGCACGCTCGGGTATGAGGATACGAAGCTGATAGAATTCCAGGCACCTCACATCACTGTTTATAACTGACGATGGCAATTTCAAGGCCAATTTGTTTTACAAACGTGACGATGGTAGTGACAAAGCCCTGACGGACGGCCGGATGTATTTCCCGGCTCAAGACGAGTACGACCGGATAGCGGCGGAGTATGTAGTGCATGAGGAAGACAAAGTACGTGCATTGCTACTTTATTACTGCTCGCCCCTACTCACTGATGACAAATGACAGGAGGTACCTTGTAAGGCGCACATTGGGTCTATTCGGCACCAGGGCTCAGTGAAATACGGGAACACCGCCGTCAGTGGCGTTATCGCGTGCGCTTGCGATCATGCAGTTGTCGGGTCTTTCATCGACATGCTCAAGGGTGAAGCGTGAGTCATTCCTTCTCGCCGTCTAGAACGCGTACTGACCACCTGTCTTCCAAACAGTTTCGCCCTGGTCACATTTTCTCAATACGAGTTCCTGAAGCGCCTCAATTCGCCACCTCACGGCCCCGCATCGATTACGCCGATGGCCATCAGCTACGACAGCTGGTGCAGCACGAGCATTAATAACGTCAAGCGCGCTGTTACCCTCTTCCCGGAAGAAACGTGGCTGCATACGCTGCTGGCGTCGGCGGAAGGCCAGATTCCAGCTGACCATATCAACGGACACGGACTGGATTGCCAGGCAATTTGGCAGGCGGTGTATTTCGCGTGCAGGGCCCACTTCCACGGAGAGACAGCGGAGGTGATCTGGGCGTTTCTGAATGGCTTGGCTCCTTCAACGCGCCAAAGCAATGGGGCTGCCCGGCACGACATCATGAACTACGTGATCGACGCCTGGAATTGGTTGAAGGTACTCCGTCAGGGTAAGAGTGTGTCGTCTGCGGGTCGGTAACACTACTGACTTTGTGTTTGTGTTTGACAGCGCAACTTCTTGCCGATGAGCGACTGGACGCCCTGCGGCTGTTCGAGCTTCATATGGCTGTAGTGGAGGACCTTAGCAAGCAGCACATTACCGAAGTAGCTGCTTGGTCACGACTGTCGCGACTGACTACGAAGTCGGCGAATGGGAAGGTTCGTAGTGTTTATCAGCACGAGTCGACGAAAGGTATGCTTTCTCTCTTGCTATGGTATTTGGAGCTGATGAGGTGTAGTGCTGACCATCGAAAATGTTCTGGCTGCCATGCTGGCAGAAGAACACGAGAAATCGACCCGCAATGACAGTCAGGTCCCGAAAACACGGGTGGCAAAGTGGATTCACGACGGGATGAACATTCAGCGTCAGCAGTGCGTCCTCATTGCTCACCTGGAAACAATCTCTGACGGTTATTAGATATTTCGTGATCGCGCTTCTGCAGAATCATCGCGAGCATCCGTTGGAAGAAACTTGGGCGACAATCACCAAGTTGCGCGACGCACTCAATGTGGATCTCAAGAAATTCAGAGAGACGCAGCGGGGTATCTACCCGTGGCTGAAGCTCAGCGCACTCGACGCGAACGAGCCGGAGCTCACGGCTGTCCAACTCCCTTCTTATCGCATGAAGCACGGGCAGCGGGTGGCGACTGACTTGGATGCCAATGACGAGGACTCGCGCCTGCGGGAGGCCGAGATCAAGTTGCGATGCAGTGAGGCCACCAGCGGCATCCTTGCGGTTCGAGCTGCTTCCTTGGCACTGTCGGCTGTCAAGAAAGCCCGGGACCTCGATTACCGGGGACAGGCGGGAGTCTCGCGTTCGCAGCGCAACCTCCAGAAGGCGCAGTTGATGAAGATGTACGAAATCGCCATGTACAACAGGGCCCGAGATGCACTGGTGCATTTGGGCCATATGGCGAAGGACGCTAAAGAGCCTTATGCGCCGCTCGACATCCGGGACACGCGGAGGAAGGACACACACCTACATCGCGCGAAGGGGGACTCGCGCTTATTCGACGGGACGGCTTGGTACCTGCAGAGCGGGACCACGATATCGCGAGCAGCGGTGGCTCCGATATTATCACCACCCAACGGGGAGCATGCCGACGACGACGAACCGAGGCTACTCGCGGGTACTCAGACGCTGAAGCGTGCAGGTAGGCACTCATCTAATCGGGCGCTTACCTGGATTGACGTACGGATAGGTTTTACTAAGTCTGGGCGCCCACCGAAGCGTCTCAGGGACATCGCTCCCGACGACGTTAAGGTGGGGTCGTCGTCGTCCGAGGCCGAGGACAGCGACAGTGACGTGGACATGTCACCATCCACTAAGCAGAAGCAGAAGAAGAAGCAGAAGCCGGCCAAGAATCAGCGCGGCAAGAAGAAGGAGAAGAAAACAGACGGCTGGATCTGGCTTGAAAGCTTGACAAGACACCGAGATCTAGGTGACGACAAAATGTTGGAGTACAAGAGGGAAAGTGAGTGCGTCCGTGTGGTGTCGGCCATATTCTAACAAATACTAGGTGATCGAGTCCAGTGGTTCCGCGCCGAAGCGGAGATGTACCGCTGGTTGGAGCAGTACGAACGCAAGCATGCAGAGCTCATGTGTGTTATCGAGAGGTACCGACGGGACGGCGAGGTGTGGACAAAACTCGGGGATCGTGAGGAGGAGCGGAACAGGGGGGCCGATGGCGCGTCAACCTTCGCCCGCATGCAAGCCGGCATGTACAAGCGGCTGGAGCACAATGCCAGGGTGATTTTCAAGGATGCGGCGTCGGGTGCACATCACGATTGGGTCTCGGCCACGACTTACGACGAGCTGGTCATCAAGATTGACCAGTGGCGAGATGTGGTCTTCAAGTGGATGGACGACATGGTAAGCCAGCTCCTCCTTCCACATGTACTGTCGTTCACCCCTGGATTAGGATATACATCGAGCGTACAAGGATTTCTAGTGTATTACGTAATGCAAATGCAGCGGCGGTTTTTGTACGTTTCTTTTGCTGGTGTGGGCTGACGACCTGCAGATCCCCGCCAGACGTTCATTGGGTGTCCCGGAGCCGCCACCCATGCTCAGCAAGTCCGTCAGCAGCCTGGTCCCCGAGCTCGTCGTTGCACAGCCACCCCGCCTTCAAGCGCACTCGAGTTCTCTTTGGACTCGAGCTCTGTCGGACTTAAGTTCCGTGGGACTTAAGTTCTTTCGCACTCAAGTCCGGTATGTATTGGAATTGAACTAAAGTTCTGGGCTACAGTGAAGGACTTAAGTTCGGGAGGATCTTAAGCTCTTGAGCCCCTCGTCGGAACTTGAGCGTTTGACTTGAGTTCTTTCGCACTTAAGTGCTCAAGTCTTGTGGAACTGAAGTGCAGTATCTCTATGAATTGAACTACAGTTATGCGCTACAGTCAAGATCTTAAGTTCGAAGGATCTTAAGCTCGAAGAGAACTTAAGTTCCTGGAGTATGGCAAGGGACCCCACCCCGGGTGCCCTGCGGGCTTCGCCCGCATCGGGGCGGAACTTAAGTTCCCGCCGAACTTAAGTTCCGTTTGCGATGATTTCACTCGGAACTTAAGATGGGCTAGTCCTATTTCACCACCTGAAGTGAATTTGCCGCAAAATGCCGGCAGACGGGCCGAGGCGCCGACGGTGATGTCCGGTGACGAGTGACTCACAGCTTGGGCTCGTTTTTCGGCGCATGGCGGCTGAATATGCCCTTACCTCGAACAGCTGCCGCTGATCTGCCGATACTGGCCGCTATGCTATTCCTCCGGGACCACCGCACACCGTCCTCAATCGGAGGGCTGCTTAGCGGCGCTCAGCCTCGCTTGGCAGCCTTAGCCCTCGTCCTCATCGTGCACTGAGAGTACTAAATCGACTCAAATATCCCAACAACATAGATGAGAAAGGGTCTCCGCCGTTCAAACTCAATCAAACACCCGTCCACGTCAAGTATAAATCGCGAACAGCGCAAATGGCAGAAGGCGTTATGTTGTCGCACTTCTCGGATCGATGACTGTCCCATTGAATTCACGAAGGCCGACGTCAATGTATGTGTTATAGCTTTCTAATCTGATTAACGCGGCCTTGGTGATATAATTTGGTCTCTAGATGACAGGAATCTCTTGAATTCTTGGGGCGTAAAACGGCTCACTATTTCCGCGATGTGTGAGCAGAGAGTCCACCAGGTAGGAGCCCATCTCTTCTGCCGCATGTGCTTGCCATTCTCTCACACCGATAATCACCACCGTTCTGCTTCCTGGTCGGAGTAACGTTATCTCTATGGACGTATTTGCTCGCGATTTCTCATCCTATTGTGGCCGGATGCTTTGGGTGGGATGTTTTTAACTGTTCAATGTGCCTTGGTCAATTTTCGGAACAGGCTGGAGAACTTAGAGTAACTCATTGGACTTCGGACTGTCGTCACGTCAAAATATTTGACATTGACATCGTTGGTGGCTTGATGCGTCCGAACAGGGTCCTCGAGTATGTCTGAAAGGCGGGGTTTGCATCCAAGCTGTGCCTTCACCCTCACACTGAACGTGAACCTTCTTTTTTTTTTAGCAAGGTGGGACGCCCGACTACCTACCGACAAATCAACTGTCATTGCTGCCGATGCTTCGGGATTAACAATAGAGTTCGCCCTCCAAATGTCTCATCAGAGTCGGCCAATCTAACGGTGCTGAAATTACCAAGGCAAAAACAACTGTCGACCAAGCCCGTAAGTATTCCATCTCTATTTTGTTCCCACTCGGCATCGTCTCGGAACACATATTCTCAGCATTCTATCAGCTAAGTAACGGAACAATGCGTCGACCTTTTCGGCCCACACATGTGCAACCTGTTTACACGCGGCGATAATCCTTGGATTGGCTACGCATACACCAGTTTCCCGGGGTGATTATTTCCACGACTGTCCCCCCTCGCCTCGTCGGAGGCCATTCTGATCGGCCTCGTGTATCGACCTCGGCTGCTCCATCTTCACCCCTATCTTCCTCTTGCATTGAAAACCCTTCTAAACGTGGTGAGAAGGAATCTTCTTTGGAAATCATTTGCCATAATTGTGGTGCGCTGATCCTGTTTCCCTCTAGGTGCCCCGGAGCCGCTGTATCGTACCTCGGGGTGCGGAACACGAAGTCGACGACGTGCCCCACCGGCTACTATTTACTTAATAGGTGAATACAAGGTGGCTTGGGCCGCGGTGACGACTGGTGCCCACCCGCTGCTTAGTGTCCGTCCCGCGATCGTCGGATGGAAGGGTACACTGTTTATGCCGGATTGGCGGAACGCTAGTCGCTCATCAAAAGCGACACGCCCCCATCTGCATCCAATAATAAACTCGTGGTTCATCTGAAGTTAGCTGTATCATGTTTGTCCATGGATCCAACACGCCCGGGCATGTGCCCCAATCAACCCTAGTATGTAGTACGGCGCTCAGTCGTCTTTTTGGCTTTGCAATTTTGTTGCAATTACTACAAAGTAAACGAGAAAATGCTTTTCCTCAATCTATGAGCCATAGATTTTTACCCAAAGGCTCCTGCCGTTTATGCGCATCACTCACACGCTTGTTCGGGCGCACCCAGTTTGGCTGTAGGAGTTATTAGTGCGCGGATGGACGGCGGGGCTGTGTGTGGGCGCGTTTCGGAATGACCGACGTGCTATCGCCGAGCGATGCGGGGGGTATCGAGCGGTATCGACTGGATCCATGGCAACATAGTGCGATTCACGTCGAGGGGATCCAGGCCTTGTCTGGCTGGTGTGCTGGACAAATTTCCCGTGCGTCCCGCAACGCTGTTTATTTGCGGCTTTTAAATCTCATCAACTAATCCCGTTAATGTTTGTTTCAAGACACATGCTCTCGCTGTTGTATTCGTTACCGAGCGCAGACTGTTTTGCTACAGCATTCATTCAGACCGCTTCCACTTGATACAAAGGCATGCTATTGTTTAATCTCGCCTTGATCCTGAACAGCACGCAAACAATCGCGATTCCTAACGCTATAAACGCTGTGCGACGCCGCGGCTGATATGACGTCCTGTGCGCCGAGCCAATTTCCTTGGATACTAAACAATTCCCCCAAGCTTAAGTACCCCTCTTCAGAGTTAGACCCTAGTCTCGAGGAATGCCAGGTACCTTTAACATTTACTGAGTATGTATTTTTTGTTAGTCAAATTTAGTCAATGCCGATCAGTTCCGGCAAAGCTTTTTCATACCCTCAGTCCTTGATTAATTGATAATTTATGCAATGAAGTGGAATTCAGGCGGACCTACATGGGTCGAAGCTGGGCCTAAACGGTCATGCTGGC
Source organism: Mycena galericulata (assembly GCA_029289565.1). NCBI lineage: Eukaryota > Fungi > Basidiomycota > Agaricomycetes > Agaricales > Mycenaceae > Mycena > Mycena galericulata. The sequence goes on from JARKIA010000034.1 coordinate 736,012, forward strand.
ATGATTTATGAGAAAAGTACGAGGTATACCACCTTCAACTCCGACGCCCTCTCCTCTTTCAGCCCAATACTGTCGCCCATAACGACTTTATCGTAGAAGTTGCCTGGACATGGTTGAGCTTAATTGACTGGTGAGTGGTAATGATGCTGACCAGGCCCAAGCAAGTTGAACAAACCTCGTTTATACGTTGCCCAATGTCCGTGAAATGTAACCTCGCAACCTGCTGCAAACCTGTCAGGACCCGACCGAGGATTGTAGTGACGAGTTGACTCCATGTCTTCGTAAAGCTTCAGGTTGTGACTTGCACTTGTCTAAAGAGCGCTGAGTCGACACTGGAGGTACACACACATGAACGTCAACTCGACTCCACTCACTGGACTGGATGTGTCGACTGCGTAATTGAGAAGGAACGACAGCGGAAATTGACCTTCGGGAATTTGCTCTACGTAATAGTCTATATGAACGCTAAAGAACAACGAATGTGCACATTATGGGGCACAGGGTAGACCAAGGTAGACGCACAAAAGAAAGGTTTGATTTACGCGATCCTCAGACTTCAATGGCGACGTTCATAAGGCATCTAGAGAAGGAACGATTGGTTTGGGTCAACGTCAATGAATGATTCTTTGAACTTCCCGTCGTACCTAGCAGGGCAATCACGCTGATGTTACGAAAGCTATTTTCACCATGCTGAGTAAGTAAAAGAACATGAGGTCATGGAGTAGAAGGGAACGACTTGAGAGCGTCGGTGAGGCAGCCCGTATTTGGACGATAGCCAGCGCTGGCAGCGATAGCCGGCGTTTTTTCTTTGAAAAACGGCAATTTGTGCAGGGTTACAAAGTGAGATGAGCGAATGTGCTTCAAGTTCGCTAACCAAAGTCCTGGAGGAGTAGTCCCTGAGCACTGCGTATCTGGTCTCGAGCTCGGAAGCCTTCACTGCGGCGTCTGAAAGAAGAAGCTGAGACGTGACGACAGAATTGATGTGACGGGAATCTGCCGGGTCCGGCTCTCACCACGTTGACAACGCTTTAGCTTTGACCCTTGCAAGCAGAAACCGTCGGTCCTGTGGTTGATTTTTTTCCCTCATGAAATACCCTGTCCCCCCCTGGCGTACCGTGATCTCCCGGTTGGCTGCTTGGAAGAAGTTCGATCTAGGCACGCTCCACCCTGCTTCCGATATCCTTCGAGCTACCGTTCTCAAGGCTACCAAACCTTCTCGCTCAGCACCGGCGACATTTCCTCGTAGAATCATCCAGACCTTCTGGGACCCTTTTCAATCAGCTACCGGAACTGCTGGACTTCCCCGTAGTCATAACCCCGCCCTTTATGCTTCGCTGGCCAGTATGGGACGGAAACAACTATGGGAGTTCTAATGACGCATGCGGAACGACTTCCAGCTATAGTCAGGAGCAGAAAGCCCATAATACAAACACAACTGAACAATCTTCCGCGGCAGAAAATCCATCATTCGAACAACCTTTACAAACTCCGCCGTACTGCTATCCCGCCATTTACACATCAGGAAACCATCCCGCAATTTCGATCACCCTGGCAGAAAGCGTTGAACGTCGTACTTGTCGGATCGCGGCTGCTTTTGGGAGGTCCCTTTGCCGGCTTCGGGAAGCAAACGACTTCGTTTTTGACATGACCCCCTGGTTCCGCAGACCCGTTCTACTTTCTTCTTCTTCTTTCTTTCTGGCTGGAACATATCTGATCGCTCCTGAACCACAGGTACTTGGTTTGACGATTTGAATAAACCTCTCGTGGGTCAGCGGGTAGCGTTTCTCTGTTTCGCAAGTGGATTCAATAGTTTCATAAGAGACACTGTTCAATCACCCGCCGTACGCCGGCGCTCCCTTTGCCAGCTGCTGTAGACATCTTGGCACTTCAATTGTCGACTTCATGTGTACATGTCTAACAGTGTCTAACTCTCTGATTTAGGTTTCCGCCGCTGATCAGCACGTCAATCCACCTGTCTGCCAACATGCAACTCTCCGGAACATATATCCTGGCAGACGTGCCGGAACAAACCCACACTCTTCTCGAGAGGCTGGTTTTATCCTCTGCGTCCCAAATAAGAGTCTATTCTGAAAACAGAACAGGCCACTGTACCTTTCCATGTCTCGATCTCATTCTTATCAGACTTTCTTTTTCCCCAGATGCTTAACGGCTAATTCCCCCCGACAGAGAAGAAAACATATCTTGACTCGAACAAGGCCGCGCCGCCACGTGCATCTATCCATCTTAGTGAAGTCCTTGTTCAGCATCTTTTTCTTGTTCTTATTTTGACAACCGTGGTCTGACTTGATCTCGGCATCCAACGCCTTCGATGTACCCCGTTCCGTGTGCATGAACTTGACATTAGCGGAACAAACACTGTCCCCGGCGTATGTCATGCCTCGCAAGCCGAAATCCGTCCATGCGCACCACTGTTATCCCTTGTTTTCGGATTATCGTATTGCCCTTACATCTACCGAAGTCTACCGAGCTCCCCATTTGATTGTTCTCGCCAGGTCCGTGCGCCCTGCCAGTCCCGCTCCCCATTCTGGTCCACGGAGCCTATTTCCCCTTCGCAAGTTGCCACGAACCTCCACGAACCTTTCTCCGTTCTAGGCAATTCCGGATCCCATCACTGTGCCGATCCACGCTCCGTCGGACCCGTATCTGCCGTACAAGACAATGATTTGCGGGTTTGCGGGACGCTTACATCATGCTTCGCTGCCACGCCCTTCCTGCCCTCGGGCAATTTCGTCTGCATGCAAGCAAAATATCAATCGAGTTCTGTGAACCTTCCGCTTCCCTCTTCCACACGGCGCGTCGTTTACTACTTGGCAGGCACCGAGGCCAGCAGCTGCGTCATTGTGCGGAGCGCTTAATTGAATTTTCATTATCGCCCGCCGCGATCGCCGGAGGCTAATCGTCCATCAGCATGTGCCCAAGACAGCCTATCATTCACACGCTAAATCTGTCCAAACGGAAACAGCTCACTGGCAGCTTCACTGGCACATCGTGTCAGCGAAATGCGTTCTGGAATGAACTGGATCTTGACTAGATCCTCAAGTACCGAAAAGGTATACAGCTGAACGGACGCCATGGAACCAGCACTTTCCTACCATTTCAAATTCTCGGACGCGCTCTGCATGGATCGATCATACATTTATCAATTTCGTTAAAGTTTGGCCCGGCAATCTTCGCGGTCCCGTGGACGTTGTCCACGCGGGGATGACAGATCATGTTCTCAGCCTTTCAAGAAATTGAATGTCTTACCCGATTTGGATGCAGGCGTTGATAGCGTGCCGTGAGCGCGCGCTGGCTGTGCTGAGCGCAGTTTCGGGGTGACATTCCATGCTTATGCTGTCGCGAACGCGGATTGTCTCATCGCCATGCCGACGCCACGGTCGTCCTGTTGAACTTTGAGGAATGGGTTTCTGGTTTCAAACTGACTGGCGTACGCATTTTCAAAGAGTGCCGTTTCAAGCTGACGGCTACTGTCCATTGCATATGCTTGGTGCTGATCCGTCTTTGCCTTGAGCGCGAATTTACCCTGTCTTCATTAGCGACGCCGAGTGAACTCAGAACTGCTCAATAGACTTACAATGGTCGGGGAATTTTGCCCGCCGGAGGCGTCTCGTGACGGATATCCGATATGCGCCTCCCCGCCGCCGACGAGTACGCGACATCGTGTTTGATGGGATCTCTTCGGAGTCTGCCGGCGCATCATCTCAACAGTGCTGTGCGCATCTTCAACCACAGAAAGGTTTCGCCCTGACGCGTCGTCCCTCTTCACCTGTGTTCTTTGATAGTACCCAGCTCTACCAATAGCTGGCCGCATATTCCTTCTCGTGCTCTCGGAGGAAATAAGTCTTCTCATTTTCTTGAGTTTCAACATGACGCGCCGTCCCTCTCCACCTGCGTACTATGATAGGAACTCAACCCACTCTTCCAGTGCATTCCTCTTATTCTGATTAGCGGCTCTCGCCAGAACTTGTCACTCCGCGGGTTTCATACCGACGCGTCGTCCCTCTCCATCTGGCCGTCCTGATACCTCTTGGCATATTCTGTTGAGTTTCTGACCTATATGTCGAGTTCCGGTTGTATGCATCTCTGCAACATATGGCTGTGTCAAACAAAGGGTCGGGAACGAAGCCTGAACTGAGATTATTCCACTGTTCAACAACCCCTCCCCTCGCCGATCTTCAGCTGGAAATGTCTTCCCCGCCTCGGCTGGATCCCTTGCGAGACTAATTAACCTCCGCCGGCTTATTGGACCTCTATCAGTATCACTCCTCACCGACATGGAATCTATTTCCGCGGTTCGTATCTCCTTCTCGTCTGGGGGATTCCGATGGAAGTCGTTCAATCTTTGTTGAACCTCTCCTTGAGCGTCTTGACGTATCTGTCCCTGGCTCTTCCCCGCCGACGAGGAAATATATGCAGAGGCCAAGCACGAAGATTGAGATCAATGGAATTTCTGTTCAATGTTCAATCTTTGCCCCTGGTGGATCCCTATCTCTCTTCCTCATCCCCGCCATTCCGGAGGAGGAGTTCATCTCCTCCCCCGATTTCGTACGTTGCACGGCGCGCATTCCCTTTGACTCTGACCCAACAAGATATGAGCGCGTATACCAACCGGAGACACGTTTTTACTGTATTCTAGCAGTAATTATCATACGAAATCCATCCGCGCTCTGACGTCCCCCGCCACAACATTATTCAACCCAACCTCCGTATGTCGTACATCCACATCACCCCCTTCCTTCCTTCCATGACGTCGAAGACGTCGTCGCCCTCGAATTCTCGAATCCCGACGTCCGCCAGCCTTCTGTGGATCACCACCCCGCGCAGAAGGTCCATCCTTGCTTCCGTCCAGATAAATAAATTCATGTACATACGCGCCTCCCGCGAACACATAAACATCCCGCGCGCTGTTGTACGTACGTACATTACCGGGACGTTCCTGCCCCCTTCAAAAACGTAGATGCGATTCGCAGAATTATCTGCCAGTGACGTCGTTCGGTACGCGGTCTATTTACGTGTCGGGGTGTAAGAATTCTGCGCGAGGGAAGACTTGTCGCGGAGAAGAAGACGAGCGACCTTGACGTGAGTTACCTCACCGAGTGTGCGGGGTGATTATTGTACCTGTGTACTAAGCACTGCGGGGCCGTGCCGCCGCCGCTGCCGGGTCGGGAGGTAATAGGCGGTATGTATGTATTCACACCCCCGCCGTCGACTTTTTTCCGTGCGAATGCCCAATTATTATAGAATGTAAAAGCGACAATGAACCCAGAGGCCGTATGGGCCTTCATCTCCAGCTCCGAGAATCGAACCGCGGGACCCAAAACCAAATTTGGTCACCTGGTGTGGTTCAAACTCGCTAAACTCCTAGTCCACAAAACACAAATCCAACCATAATAGCCATGAGAGTTCATGATGGTGTGGGTCCGCGCGCAGGCCGGAACCGCGTGCGCTGGGCGGACGCCCGTGCGGTGAGAGAAACACAGGAAACGAGAAAACGGAATGCTTACGAGATCCATGGCCAGTTTCCGGTCAGGGTCCTATATTATTAAACGCAGTCCGCAATCCGAAGAAAATGTCAATGTAGTAAAAGAGGATCCACAAGTCGGCGGCGGCGCCAGACTGACATGCGTAATATTTAAACACACCTTGAATATCGGAAAAACTGGAACGCGTGGTCAAGGCGTGGCCGTCCCACGGTGACGCTGGCGCCCCACGTTTCCTGCACGCGCGCTTACTTATCTATCTATCAGTAAGCATTGACTTACTTATCTATCTATGTATGACTCGATAAGCAAGGTGAATTCCGGAGCGGAGCGGGAGCCGATTCGCGCATGGATTAGGATTTTATTATTATTGAATTCTTGGCGGGCTGGGCGGTGGTTGGTTGGTTGCCAGTGGTTGGGATTTTTATAAAACCACCGGTGGGGTGGGTGCGGTTTGATTAATTCAAGCGACTCTGGCATCTACCGAGCACTCGAGCAAGACCAACAGCGGACCCGGAGCCAGGCCCCACCGCGCCCACAAACGCTGCCAGTCCTGTCCGATGTGCAGGCGGCCGTGTCGGAGCTACGACGGAGGTGTGCCGCCATCACGCGGCACGGCTCCGTCGTAAGTGACAAAGCTCGGCATCTGCCGCCGAACCGTCTGCACGCAGTGAGTAGAGACGGGAGAGAACTTTGACCGTCCGTTGTTCAGCGTCATGGGTGTTGTTGTGGGTTCTGCGCGCTAGTGTGTGTGTGTAAGACTCGGAAGGGGGTATACGATATGTGAGATTGTATATGATTCCGACAATCACGATACCGACTCGGAGTTCAACACGCAACATCGCGATGCCTCTGTAATGTAATGGATTCAAGATGAACGAGCAGTGATGCGGTACGATCTACGATAATAGTCCCGACGGGAACCGCGTCGCGTCGCGTCTCGGCCTCGCGTCCGTAAAAATTCTGCGGCGGGGCGATGCGGGGCGCCAGCGCCCGCTTGTGAATTTAAATTTCAAACTCGCATTATGCAGGGTCCCCCGCTCCTGCTGCTTGAACCCGCGGAGGAAGAAAGCCAAAGAAAGGGAAGGAAAGTGGACGGGGAGTCAGTCGGTCGGTCAATATTAATTAAAATAGCACGAGTGGAACGCAACGAACGGACATGCGAGGTCATTTTTTTTCGGTTCGTATGTAGCGAAATCGGACAGACGCTGGCGAGTGTCTTATCATAATACATACACTCGCCCGTGAACAATGGATGGATGGATGGATGGATGGATTTACGGGAAGGGGAAGGGGAGTCAAGTCGCGCGCGGCGCATGGCGTATAGCGGTGGATTTTGGAGGCGGTAGTGCGAGGAGACATGCATGCATGGTGTTGACTTCGTTGACGGCGGCCCGTAGGTTCGGAAATAAATCACAACCACAACCATAGGTGACCGTGGCGCGCGAAGCTTAAGGAAGGAAGGAAGTTCGGTTCGAGTTTTCATACCCCCCTCATAGAAAGAAAGAAAGAAAAAAGAAAGGAAGAACGAAAGGAAGGAATGAAGGAAGGGAGGGAGGAACAAGGCAAAAGAGAGTCGAATTAATTTCGCGCCGGACTGGCCATGGACGCGACCCCCACGTAGTTTAGTTGGCACCAAGCACGCGCCGCACGCCGCACGCCGCACCCACCTCCCTTCGCGCAGATCCTCCTCGCTATAGTATAATAGATTCTCCTCGCTATAGTATAAACTCTGACTTCAGGAATGACATGTATAGAAGGGAGGGAGAAAATCAGGCGTCGCATCGGATGAGCGATGGATGTAAATCAATTTGAACGAAGGAAAGGAAAGGAAAGGAAAGGCAAAAAAGTTAAACGAATCGGGGGTGCCATGTACGGAAGGAAGGGTACATATGTACGGTTGATTTAAGTGTTAAGTAAGCTCGAGCCCGAGCCCGAGCTTGAGCCCGAGTAGGTGATTGGGGTTGGGATGCGAGGTGGGGGTTGGGGTTGGGAGGGCGGGAGAGGTGGGGCGGGAGAGGTGCGCGATTATTTGAAAGTCGGGGACTGTTTTTTTCAGGATTTCAAATTCGGTTTTTATTTTTTTTTGAGTTTGCCTTTTTGGCTTTTGCTTTTGGCTTTTGTTTTTGCGCATGCTCGGTCGTTGTGGGACCGCCGCCCCACTTCGTCGTCATTGAATCCATTTTCCGTCGTGAGGGAAACGACAACGGAATTACGACCCCAAGCTCCAATTCATAGAATAATGTAACTTTTCCTTTGGGTTCTAGCTTTTGGGTTACCTTTTTTTTTTGGATGTATGCCATGTGGATATACATATGTGGGGGAGATCTAGCTTTTGCGTTCGGGGGTGGGATGGGGATGTGTAACGTGTAACGTGTTTCATACATATATATGTGGAGCTCGAGTATGTATGTATGTATGTATAAAGTACTTTTTCTTTCTTCTCCTCCCATGGAACGCTTGTGGGTCCGCGTTGACGCCGTCTTCTCGCGTGGAGTGGATTCATTGAAGTTCTAGAAGCTACAAAGATTATGTGGATGTGGAATTTCTATGAGGTCAGGGTAAAGACATAAGAGAGAGAATGAACGTTGGACGGCGGGCGGCGGGTACGATAGTGGCCGGGACGCGATGAAACGTTCGGCGCGCTGGTGTGCACCGCGGAAGCGCATAGCGGTAGGTAGTAGGTAAGAGGTAGCAGGTCGGCGGCGCCGGTAGGCTTCAGCAGATCCGGCGCATCACGCGGGTGGATTTTCGCTTTCCTTTTTAGTTTTTTTACGCCTAATTGAAATAAGGACGTGTGATTTCGGAGGAATCCTTCTATTTTTTTTGGTCGCCCATAATACATGCGACACGCGTAACGGGATCTGCAGCTGGAGGGTTGGGTGACTCGGGGATTGACAGATAGATGGATGGGTTAAAGGAGGGGGTAGGCGCCCCGACACGCGTCGCGCCCACAGGGAGCGGGAGGCGAAATTCGTTGGCAATAGAGGACACGTCGGGGATCGCGTTTTCGGCGGCCTGCACCCACGGGTGGGTTCTCGGCGTTCGAGAAAAGTGAGTCCCGGATCGCGGTGGTAGAGCGGCGGCTCGCTGGCACACGTCACTCGTACGTCGCGACCCAGCCCAGCGGAACCAGACCCCAGATCTCGATCGATCTGCTATGAGGATCTTCCGAGTGCGGAGTCTGAAAAAGTTGTGATTGATGGTGCCTGGGCTGGACGCGGCTGTGCTGGCCTCTAGTATCTGCTTGTTTCCTTACCCCCTTTACATACATACAACCTCTTTAATCCCTTGTTGTCTGCCAAGCAGATAAAACTAGGTCGAACAATGCCGGCGCCAGTCTCCCTCTCCCTCTCCCCATTCGACCACCTCCCGCTGAGCCCGAGCCCCAGCCCCCCCTCGGACCAGCCCTCCTTCGACATCCACATGCTCGCCCACCACCACCACCACATCCACCACCTCCACCCCGCGCTGCTCTATGCCCAGCAGGGCTTCGACTACGCCCACCCGCTCTCCCTCGCTCGCACCGACAGCCCCCCGCCCGGCCCAGGCAAGCGCTACCGCAGCGCCCCCCCAAAGACCTTCCAGTGCGCGGGCTACGGCGAGTGCCGCATGGTCTTTAGCCGCAGCGAGCATCTGGCGAGGCATATTAGGTGTGTGCCTTTTCCCTTCTCGTCTTTCCTCTCTCTTCCCCTATTCGCGCTCCACATATTCTTCCGTCCGTCCCCTGTCTCCCGGCCCCCGATCGTGTCTCGTGGCTCTGCACACTTTCCGTCAGACGCGGACACCCTCCTATCCCTCTCTCTCCATTTTGCATCCGCCCCCACAAAAATGCACCTCGCTCCATTCCATTGCTCCAGCTGGCGGACGACGAACGCGCGACATCGCCCGTCGCCCATCGCCCGCCATCACTCTCACCTTCGCCTTTCCTGTTTCCGATTCGATTCGCACCTTCCGCTTGGGGACCACCCGATCACTCACTCGGTCCCGCCCGCTTGTCTCGCTTATCCCGCCAAAGCCGGCGCGTGTATCCCCAATTTGATTTTTTGATATATTTTGATTTGCGCGATGACACCACACATGCACGCCATCGCAGCATGCATGCATGGATCCGTTCATCCGGCGGATATCTCGATTGGCGCGCGGTTCTATGTTTTTGTGCGCTTTGCGGGGGAGGGCGTCGGGGACGGGGACGGGGTGCTCGCGGCCTTTTTCTTGTTCTTCTTTTTCTTTGTCCTTCCCTCCATCCTGATCACCCGCTCCCGACCCGCTCGCTAACCTACCGCAACAGAAAACACACCGGCGAGCGCCCCTTTGCGTGCCACTGCGGCAAGCAGTTCAGCCGGCTGGATAATCTCAGGCAGCATGCGCAGGTGGGTTTCGGGTCCCCGAGTCCGTCCGCGCCCCCTTCCTCGGCATTCCACCCTCCCATCTGTTTTCGACCCCCTCCTCCCTTATTGACACCTCCGTACCTCCATACCCAGTCTCCCTCCTTCCTCTTCTGCTTCTACTTCTGCTTCTCGTCGTCCTCCGTCCTCCGTGCGCGCATTGCGCAGCTCCTGTTCCTCGTGTCCCCCTCCCTTCTCCAGTGCGGTTCTCTGTTCTTTCCGCCCCCATTTCCGCCTCCCTTCCCCACCCGCCTCTGCTTACCCGCGCGTTGTCTTCCTGTTTCCGCCCCGCCCTCTGTTCCTTCCTTTCCCTCATCTCAGTCTCCCCTCCGCTCCCGCTTTCAATTCTATACTCCCTGTTTCTCTTCCCTCTCTCCTCCCCGCCCTCCCGTTCCCGTTCCCTTTCCTCCTCCCCCTCCTCTTGCTCCCTCCTCACCTCCCTCCAACGCTAACCCCCTCCCCCACAGACAGTCCACTCCGCCCCCGAAGACAAGCCGCGCAACGAAGCGATGATGCGCGCCCTCGCAGGCGTCAACGCGAACATGATGGCGGGCGTCCGCGGCCGGCGGCGCTTCGGCGGCGACGCTTCGTCCTCCTCCCCATCGCACCCCTCGCATTCGTCGTCGCCGCACTCCTACCAGCAGCAGCAGTGCGCGAGCCCCGGCCCGATGACGATGCCCATGCCCCCGTACACGAGCATGGGGATGGCGAGCCCGTACCCCTCGCCGTCGCTCTCCTCTTCCTCCGCCTCCGCCCCTGGGAGTGCGTTCCCGCCGGCGTTGATGGGCGCGGAGTATGCGTTCCCGCTCGACTCTGGCTCCGAGTACTTCCCCTCCTCCTCGGCGTCTGCACCGCCGAATTGCGATCAAGCGTACGCGCACGCGCACGCCCCGTCGCCGCCGCTCACCGCCACGACGCACGGGAGCGGGAGCGGGTACGCGAGCCCGTATAGCGGGGCGAGTCCGCTCGGGAGTCCTTGTGCGGCGGGGTTTCCTGCTTCTGTGCACTCCCAGGCGCAGGGGTTTGAGCAGCCACAGCCGCATACACAACAACGGCCGACTCTGACGCAGCAGCAGACGCAGCGGCAGGGGCAGGGGCAGAGGCGGTTCCAGCAGGGGAGCCCGCTGGGGAGTCCCGCTGCCGCTGCCGCCGCCGCCGCTGGGGGTGATTACCTCGCTGCGGGCGCGGGCGTGGGCGCGGAGGTGCGCGTAAAGGAGGAGCAGCTCGAGGAGGGCTTGGGGCTCGGCGCGGGCGTGGGTGGTGGGCTGGAGGGGTTCTATGCGGCGCTACATGGGCATGCGGCCCCCGCGCCCGCGCTGGTGCGGTATGCGTCTAGCGGGAGCTTGTCGCGGCAGGGGCAGCAGCACCAGCAGCAGGGGCATGGGCATCCGCACCGACAGCTGCAGCTGCAGCAGCAGGTGTACAGCACGCAGAGCAGCCCCGCGGCGAGTCCTTGTGCGGCGACGTTTTGGGGCGCAGCTGCGTCGTCGTCGTGTTCGTCGGCGGCGCAATCGCACCCACATCAACGCCAAAGCCAAAGCCAAAGTCAAGGTCAACGCCAAAGCCAAGGTCAAGGGCAAGGGCAAAGCCAGACCCAGAGCCCGTACCTCCCGAGCCCGCCGCAGAGCCCCGCGTCCGCGTACTACTCGTCCTCCTCCTCGTCCGGCGCGAGCTCGCATGCGAGCGAGTATGAGGGGGAGTATGAGGGGTATGAGTATGAGGGTGGGTACCCCGGTGAGGGCGAGTGTGGGTATGAGGGCGAGTGCGGGTCGAGCGAGGGGTCGACGATGGAGGGGCATCCTCAGCCGTATACGTGGACCGCAAGTGAAGGTGCAGGTGGGGGAGGGCAAGGGCAAGAGATGAGCAATGCGGAGTATTATGCGGCGTTGCAGGCGCAGGCACAGGCACAACAGGCACAGCAGGAGCAGGGGATGCGGGAGGGGTATTTCCCGCAGGGGCAGGGGGTGGAGTATGTTTATTAGGGGGTGGGCCTAGCCTGAGGATGATGAATGTGTGCGTCTTTTTTTCTTTCTTTCTTCCCACTATGGCGCTCGTCGACCTTGTCGACCCTTCCCCCTCCCCCCGCCCCTCCCCTCCCGCTCCCAAGACCAATACCGATATGCTGACCCCGCCCCCCCACAGAATCTTATACGCTATATCTATGTACGACAACGCCAAAACGCGCGCCCTCTCTCTGTGCGGCGACGCCAAAATCACCCACCCACCCACTCACCCGACGACAACACGCACACGCACACGCTCGCTCCTTCCGTCCCAACTCCCGTTCTGTCGTTCTGTTCTGTTCTGTTCTTGGTACTCTGCCCATAATTCGCTTCGCTTGGCTTAATTATCACTTCCCTTCCTCGTCACTTCCTTCCTCACTTTCGAATCTATTTGGGGTTTTGCTGTGTGCTTTATAGGGATTTCTTTCACACTTTACTTACTTACCTACCACTATCGTTGTTACTGTTACTGCTCCTCGTCGCACGTTCGCTTGGACACCCACCCTCGCTCCTCCCACCGACCCACTCACGCACCTTCTGTCCGCCTGTCGTTTCTCGCTTCTCGCTTCCGTACACTATTCACTATCTATTCTTCTTCTACTTAACTCCTCCTTTCGAGTTCACTACGTATATTATTCTTCCTATTGGCTTTTGGCACCGTCGCCGTACTTTTTACCTTTTATTTCGACTCGCACTCGCACTCGCACTTGCACTCGCACCTGCGCTTACGCTTACGCTTCTTGGATCCCGGGACGCTTTCCCCCCACCCTCCCTCACTATCTCTCTTCTTGGCTAGACTATCGTCGGGTGTAATCGGTCGATCGATCGCAATGGATGGTGTATGTTATGTATCTATGCAGTGTACTACGTTTTTTGTCAATGGCCCGGGGTGGTGGTGAAATGACAAGGCAAAGAATGGATTGATTGGATTGTATGCGCTTTCTTAAGATTACTGGAGCTCGAGGGATTTGTGGGACATGAGATGAGGTGAGGGTGGGTGGACGAGAAGTGCGAAGGAAGGCGGACTTGTGCGGCGCGGGCATGGTTTGGGGGGTGGATTCGAATCTTGGGCTGCGCCGCATGCGAGTCGATGGCGACGAAGTGGGGGGTGTAGTGGATCATGCCAGAGCTGTGATCTTAGACTCCGTCCATTCTTTCAACGATCGCAATCGCTCTCTGGATGGTATATGTATGTTATGTGTGTACTACGTTTTTTGTCAATGGGTGGTGGTGAAATGACAAGAGAATGGGTTGATTGGATTCTGTGCGTTTTCCAAGCTTATTTGAGTATATACTATTGGTGGGACATGAGATGAGATGAGATGAGTGCTGGTGAGATGTGCGAAGGAAAGCGGTGCGGGGATTTTTTGGGGTGCAAATTCGGAAACTCCGCATGCGAGTGGATGGCGGCGACGCGTTGGTTCGTGGATCATGCCACAGCTGAGATCTTAGACTCCGTCCATTCATTCATTCATAACTCTCTGTTGAACTTTGGATCCGCACCGTCTATGCATCCGTCTTTGCGCATAGCTTGATCCAACGCCTCGAATGTTCAATGCAGGCGGCGCGGGGCGATGCACGCCATCGTACTCGTCTTGGCTAATCATTTATCAATGATCGTTCTCAGTATCAGATATTGTGTGTGTACTCACAGCACCCGGACCCGCGCGCTTGTCGTGTGAAGCGACGCAAATTAAGATCCGCGGTAGCTTAGGTAGGTAGAATTACACGGCCGGAATCAAAATAAAGAGGCGCGCGCGAAAACGTCGGGGTCAGGCCCGAAGTCCCGAATTTCGGACGACGGACGACGTCGACGTCGACGTGGGCGCGTAGATAGACGCGCACTGCAGGGCTCCTGGGGATACTAGAGTGATAACCAGGAATCAGCGGGATGGCAGGACGCGCCGTTGGAGACATTTTTGTTGAGTGCAGGGTTCCGCGTTGACGTCGGATCCAGAGTTTAGGATAAAAGATGGGCAGCCTGTCGGGGGTGAGTTCGAGAAAACATGTACACGCAGACGCGCAGGCCGTGTCCAGATCCCGAATTCCCGAAAGCGTGTAAGTGTATTGTACTTTTTGAATGCGGGCATCCATCGGAGAAACCTTTGGGCTTGGGGGTGGAGTGGGAGGTTCGGATGAAGGCGGCCCGTTTGCATATACACGCTTTAGAACGTGGTGTCGCCTCCGAGTCCCCCGAGCGGAGTGCTATAAATTATCATTTGCGATTTGCGAGAGTTAGACTCGGAAGAATCGACGGTCCATGCGTTGTCTTTCACTACGCTGTACACCCCCGGGCGACTTGAAGCCCCGGACCTCGAAGTATATGCCGCCAACTCGCGACTGGCAGATTTGTGATTGGTTTTTTTCTCTACGTTCGCTCCACTCCGACAGAACCTGAGTGCCATCCAGGCTGCGGGAGATGGACGAGGCCTCAAGTCCCTACATGAAATGCGACAGTCCAAATGGTGTACCTGGAGGTATTGAGACGTATGGGGAACCCGGGGGAAAAGGATTTGTTGCTCGAAGAGGAAGAAAGAGACATGTTCGGAACTTACCGGAAATCAAACTCCGCGGGGGCGGGACAGCAAGAATATTCGGTAGTGCCCCGTTTCAATGATTTAATTTCCACCAGTCTGTTGGGCGACTCCTAAGTGTCCCGAACAAATGTTGGATGTAATGTCGTCCATTGAATTGAAAGAGCCTGGAACCAATACAGTGCCAGATCTCAAGTTGACATTCAGAGTCCGTGAGTGCGATATGTGTTATACACAGCTCGCAATCCGAGGGTTCAATTGTGCGCCGGGAGTTGTACGGAAGCATGGAGAGCTCGGAGGCAAAGGATAGCAGGAGAACGAGATGTCGACATGCAGACAGAGCGAAAGTTGGCGATCGGGATCCGCCGGAGGTCGAACTCCATAAACTGAACAATAGTCCGCTCCCGACTGCAATAGGCTTGAGGTCGAAAGGTGTGAGTCATTTATGACGCTTAGGAAGAACAAAAATGAATAATATTGTAGAGGACTTATTACATAAATGTCCGAGCTAATGTTGAATCACAAATTAGCTTGCAGTCCGCATGGTGTAGACGAACACCGAAGACAGATTTCCCCGCATTCTCGGGCAATTCGGTTGCTGTATAAAGGCGTTCACGCTCACCCGTCGGCGTCTCTACTTTTAGCGAGCCAGGGAAATTTTAGGAAACCTGCTTGTGGGTTGTGATTGGTTCGTTCCAACGCTCCCGGGTGAAGTCTAAGTGTGTAGGAATCCCCACACAACCTGTTGTCTTCAGAAAGATTTACGATCCGACGTGCACAACGCAACCGATTTCGATGAGTTTTAGTCCCACTGAGTGTGCTCCGCTTCGAAGGATATGACGTCGACGAGGAGACCCACCAGATAACAGATACAGGTGCACTCGGAAGGCGGCGACTTCCCAACACCGAACCAGATGCAGACCGAGAGATGGACAGCGGAGGTAGGCTCCAGCGGCGCGCTCCTCAGGCTGTAAAACGGTCCGAAACGTCGAAATCGTGATGCAGACAATATTCAAACCCCTCTCACCTCATCCGATAATCGAGCCGTCCCGGCCTGTGAATGAATTTCTCAGGGACTGATAGTGCTAAGAAAACGCGAGACAAGAAGATCCAGCGTAGAAATAAAATAAATTTAAAGTCCAGAGTTTGAGACTAGATGTGAGAAACCTGCTTCCCGGTCCAAGATCGATACAATGATCATGAGTCTTCTAGGAACCCAGAATCCGCCGGAATAGATAGGACCTATGACCGAAGACAGAACTTGGAGTTGTGGAAATTCCTGAGCATATCGACACCACAAGCCGTCATAGCACCCATAGCATCGTCACAGCGGTCGGGGATTGCAGGAGTGCGAGATTGAGGGACTCTACAGGTGGGGACATTTGTTTCATGGTTCGGTATTGTAGGAGACAATAGTAGCATGGATCTGCCTTTGTCGGTGTCACGATGAAACGGTCGGAACAATCAACTAGATTGAACTCCTGCGGCTAGCCGAGATATCGATAGAGGTTTGTACGCACTCAGGGAACGTGGAACAAGAAGCATAGTGCAGAGGCAAGCCTTCAGAAATGTAATGCAGCGCCATATTGAAGTCTGTACTCGCTGGAGGATCGTCATTGAAGGTTTGAACACGCGGACATCATCTTGAAACAGACGTTAACGTTAGCTGACGTTAGCTGACGGTGTTTACAGCCCGAAGATATGAACTGCAAATAAGCCGCCGCTTTACGCACCTTACGGGACGTCCCGTAAATATGTCCAAGAGAGGGGGCCCTGGCCCAATTTGCTTCGCATTTTGCTGGAATTGATCTTGTCGATATCCCGCCACCGTTGCAACTTGCTCGGCATTGGTAGCATGTCGGTCATTTCTAGACGCCGTTCATTTATGGGCGATCCGCGCACTATGTCAAACGCCTGCGGCCAAACTGGATGACTCCGAACAAGCGTGAGATGAGACTTTCAGTCTCTGACCATGTTGTGGTGATACGGGTAGCCGGCGCGAGCTTTTGTTCAATAGTCCGTTAGCTGATAAAAATCCGGCTTTCGCATTCAGTGTCGTTTAATTGGCAAGCCAAGAAGCCGACTGAACGTCGTGCCACTGGGGTGATTGCGCGCAGGTGTTGATTTAGGTGTTGGACAGACATGATACAACCAACTTCCCGATCAGGATACTTCCCCCCGACGATCGCGGGACGGACGCTAAAGCGGCGGAGGCATACCAGCCGTTACCGCGGCGTAAGAAGGTGCAAAGCAGCCTCGTCTCTGGTACCTAGATAATCTTAAGTAAGTAGTAACCGGTGAGGTCAGGCACGCCTGGAAGTACACCTAGTTGAATGTTGAACGAAGATTCCGTTCTAATTTTGCATGGAAGAGTGATCGATCTCGTGTTCCGCTCTCCGAATGCGACCGTACCCCGGCTCCGAGGCTGCCCAAAGGGAATGAGATGCACCACGGAGATGGCAGATAATTTCCTAAAGCGGTATCCTTCTCACCACGTTTAGAAGGCCGTTGAATGCGAGGGAAGAGGTGAATACGGGGCTGACAAGATCGATCCACGAGGCTGATTAAATGGGAGGTTTAGGAAATAGTCGCGGAAGTAGTCACCGGGAAAATGGCGTGTGGCCTAGGCAATCTAAAAATTCTGAGCAAGGAAGCTGATATCGTGTACCAGTTGTTGATTTACCACACGGGCCAGATAACAAACCAAGACCTTGTTCCGGACTGAGAAAATCAGTGTTCCGCAGCGATGCCGGGTGTGCTGATACATCATATGTCATATATGGAACAAGACGTGAGCTAGATAGTAGAGGAGATGGACAGATGGAACCACGGGGGTTCGTATGACAGCAACCCTGAGCAAAGTTTTTGGTCAGAAGACGGGATGGAGATGGCCGACGGAACCTTTCAGAAACTGGCAAGACGGACGTTAATTTAAGCTCTAGAAGCATCGGCGGCAATGGATGTTCGCTTTCAGTTAGGGCGCTGGAATGAGCATCACGTACTGCATCGAAAATCAGAGCGCACCCGTTCGGAATATTCGATGAACGGAGGACGCTGCTCCGCACGTTTAGGTACAGCATTCGATATCAGTGGCCACGATGACAGTCCACGCCCGGAGACAAGAAAGGCAGCAATTTGGCTTCTATGCGCCCGTACAATCTGACAGAAAACCGCATAATCTCATGCAAAGCATCCGTTCGCAACTGAATGAGAATTACGTTGAGCAAAAAAAAAACGTTCAGATAAGACCGACCAGGACGCGGAACAGCGGGGATATCCGACAATGGTAGACAGATCCCGGCAGATGGATAGGTAGACTCCATCTCCGCACACAGCATCGAAACAGATTTTTTCCTCGAAATTGAAGAGAGGCTTGTCCATGGTGGACCATATCTCCCAAGACAGTCCCGGCCAGCCTAGCCTATCGAGTCCGTGACATCAGGCTTCCACTGTTCCAGAAGTCAGCCGAACACCGACGACATAGGCTCGATCCTAGAAGTTCGGCAGCATAACACTTTCTGCCAGTTTGGCTGTTCGCGACGTATACCTGACATTGACACGTCTGATGTCTGATGTGGCGGGTCTTTCGTCTGTAGAGTGGAATATTTAGGTTGGTCGGAAGTGACAGAGTGGGAAGACATGTGGCGAGGAATAATATGAACATGGCGCTGTTAGCATCCATCGTCAATTCGTCAGTATCTCCTACAGTAACCGAGCAGTGCCAAATCCTCATACCGCTTGCCCGTTTAGCTTTAGCGACAATGACCCCGCAGTTTCCTTCATTCTCGACTGAAGATTAGAGCAGCATTTGCGTGGGGAGAAAGCAAGGGAGAAGCAGAAACGCTCCCTGGTGATCGGCTCGATAATTCGATCTCCGCTTTTGGCACTTGTTTCTCACCTTGTTCTCACCGCGGCAGTTTGACAAAAAGTGAAAGCTAACTGAGTCTAGCCCAATGGCATCTGAACCGCGGTAACCACATCTCGGTCAAATTGCTGCTATAAAATTCAAACTCACAGGGCATTGGTAAAAGTTTTCTTTCTTTCTTTCCAGAGTCTGCGGGCACTGACTACTTATCTATCACTATACCGGACGTTTTAGGCCTTCGATCCAGCCTACTGAGCCATTGCATGGGATCTCATTTCGAGTTTGGAAATTGCAAGGGACAAGACAACTTGAAGCCACCGGAGACATGAGAACGAAAACCCACCTTGGCAAGAGTTCATCTTAGAGGACCGTGAAAGGCGGGGGAGCGCGGAGCATCCGACTTAATGGTGCATCTGTGCGAGCGAATCGGGGATTTAACTGCGTAACATCGGATCCGTGCTACCCACGCTCCTCGTACGGACAACGTCGGCCATCGGGACTCAGTCTGTTCACGTCATTACCGCGGCGACTAGAAGGTTCTTGTACCGCGCGACTCATGGGTGCTTATGCCAACGTGTGAGAGCCCGGCCAGCCAGCTCTGGATACGTCCAATAATACAGACGGAAGTAAATGGTGGCCTGTTCAGTCCCCAAAACGGCTTGGGCCCGGGGCCCGGAGATGCAGAGGTTGATCAAAGGATCAAGCGGCCCTGTACACCATGCCGAATAATCAGCACCCTTGGGCGGGGCTATGAAGTACCCGACAGCAATTCTGGCCCAGCGCCCGTACTGAATTGGCAGACGATTTGCGGGGGAAAGAGCCGGAGACTAATGAGTAGAATGGTCATCATGTTGTTAGTTAGGACACTGTCTTTATGAAAACTGCAAGCTCTGATTATATGGGTGAACCCACTGAACCAAGTAACCGGCATCCGAAAATCAAACCAGGATCGGAATCTTCCTCGCTAGAATGAGCCGGCGTGAGCTACGATGACCAACACTAGCTTCAATTGGATAGGAAGCCGACTGCAATGGTAACCCCGATAAGGCGGGGGCGAAGAAAGGCAGAAGAGAATTGTAGGAAAGGTTCAGTAGATTTGAGTGATAGGCATTGAGCGAATGAGCCTGGACTGACAAGCAAAATGAGAGTCGATCGAGCGGAAGAATAGGCCCCAAACCGTGCCCACTTGCATATATATGGCTTGCTTCAGGCGTTGCGAGAAGAGACCTGGGAACGGATCGGAGGAACGTAGACACGGCACCGAACGGCACCGTAGCCGAACAGGTTCAACTGGAAACAATCCTCGGAGGGGTGTTGGAAAGGCAACTTCTGAATATTGCTTCCGGGGATCCGGTTCAGTATACTCCAAAGGTAAGGGGGTGAGAAGCGCTGAGGCTACAGCAGAGAAACGGGCTGGGTAGTATTTCCCTGTACGATACCCATAAGATGCAGAGAAGAGCGCGAAATAAGGCATCTAATGCCGGAACCTGGTAGTGGGGGGAGAAGCGAACAATTTTGAACGTTGTTTTCATCCTGATCAAGCTAAACATGTGTCTCTTCGAGGAGCCAGAAAAAATTAAGAAGAGAGCTTTACAAACACACTGGTACAGCAAGTCCTTGATTCAAATTCGTATCTTTCTCTCCGCCATGATCTTAATACGTCGTCGGTCCCTTCAAGAGTGAGAGCAGTAGGTTCTCCAGGGTCCCGCTCGTCTCTCCCGCCACGCGTTTCTGGAGTGTCTTCTGATAAATACGCAAGTACGCTGCGTTGATACCGTCCATTCGTGGGCGAGACCAGTGTGCGCGAAGCAACCTGCAGTTAGTAAAATTTGATTTCAAACCGGGTACGGAGGCGACAGGAGAACCGGACAGACCTCATGACGAGAAGCGCTTCTCTCGTGCCAAGTCCAGCCATGGTCTCTTCCAGTAATCTGGCATCGCGAAGGGCGGCCGGGTCGACGTCGAGGTGCTTTAGGTCCGGATCCGAGCGCATGACGATGGATGACAACGCATTCCGGTCGTCTCCGCTGCTGTAAAGTTATGGAGCCCCCCTCAGCGCACCGCCGTTCGGGGATCGAGAGAAAACACGCACAATTCGCTGTGGATGACATGGGAGAGCGACTTCTTGTGTCTTTCCAGATATACGCGGCAAACTTGGATAAGGTGGTAGTGGGTCCGCCCAGTCAGAATTTCATAGAATTTACTCTGCGTTGAGTATCGTGAGGTCGGAAACAGAATTCGCGACTGCGTGTGAACAGACCTCTTTCGTGCCAACTCTTCCTTGCCCACTCTTGTACAAGGTCTCGACATCGTCCATCACGAGTCGAGTGCCGTCGGGTGTGCTGCTATCCGGAAGCAGCCGTCTATTTGGGTCAAGGACCCTGTCGAACACTTGAAAGAGTTGAGTTTCGTCGTAGACATGTACACGACTCAGAAGAGCCGGTGAAGACGTGAATGGATGACTCACATTTCTTCACGTCGCCACTCATGTTAAATTCACCGTGGATGTCTTGCAAAAGCGTCTTTCCGTACTTTTGCTGATAGAGGTGAGTGAGGAGGCTCAGATCCTGCGGCGTGAGGCTCAGAATGATCTCATTGAGAATATCTTCCTTCGTTCTGCGCCGGGTAAGTACTTTTGAAAACGGAGATGAGAAATAGGTGTGCGTACCCTGCACCGGTGATTGCGTCGTGGATCCTATCCACGTCGTATTTCAATGGCCCAAGGACAAGACCGAGGAGGCCACGCCTGGTAGAAAAAGTTATCAATCACGGCGTAGGCTACGGGTAAACGTGACACACTGAACGTCGCCGCTCGTTTTGCGTTTGACGAAGTCGTACAAGGACTCGTTCTTGGGCGTGTTAGATGGGAATTCTTGCGCGACGACTTCCATCTTTAGGGGACCCATGCGCGCGAGTACATTAATCACTACAAGAGCGTTTGAGGCGACACTCCCAACGTAAGGAAGCAAGAGACGTACAGTCTTTGGTATTGGAATGTTTCACGATGTCTGTTACATCCACATCAATACCCTGGTATTTGTGAAGACCGCCGGAGAACTTGGGGTTGTGGATCGTGATGTCGCGATACAGAACAGTGGGTGGTTCTGCTGATCCCTGGAACCCCGGGAAGGTCACTTGCGGCGGAGGGCCTTGCGGCGGAGCATAACCTGAATAGCCTTGAGGCGCGCCATAACCTGCTGGAGGCGCATAAGATGGGTAGCCTGCGGGTGGAGCACCTGGCGGAGGCGCATAGGACGGGAAGCCTGGAGAAGATAATCCTGGCATCGGTGGCCCACCGGATCCTGGATAGCCTTGGGGTGAGGGCGGGAGATACTGCGGTGCCTGCCAAGTTCCAAGTTCCACGTCAACGACAGGAGCTATTTGATTCATAACACGCACATAGCCTGAGTGAGCGGGAGGTGATTGTGGAGGCGGATATCCAGAGCCAGGCATTGACGGCGGGTACGGAGCGCCGGGCATGGATGACGGGTAACCCGGCGAAGCCTGTAGAGAAATAGAATTAGTGCAAAAGGCGAGCATCAAACTACTCACGTATGGAACCTGGCCCGGAGGTGGAGCCTATACTCAAGGGAATGAGTAGGTTTTTCAGATGTGAAAGCCAACATAACGCACAAAACCTCCGGAACTTTGCGGAGATCCCCCAGGCTAGAACTATCGTCAGATTTTGGTTTGTCAAACCACCACAGTTAAGCACAAACATAGGTCGCAGAATTCGGAGCGGGCGGGTAGTATGGGGGTTGCGACATTGGGTAGACAGTAAATGGGGCTGCACTCCTGATATTCTTAAGGAGTGAAGCCGGGCGGTGTTGGGGGTGTAAGACAGGACGCGCCACAAGCGCCCCTTTGAGGCTGTGTGCACCGCATTAATGTGACGGCCCTCCGAATTAGGAACTTTTTCTACTACCGCTGACATGTCGCGATCGCGAAAATCTGAATTGTGTGCGTGTCTTCGCACTATCGAGAGTCTGGTTTCCTTATCCTCACGCGAGTTAACGCTCCGGATGCTGACGTGGTCTTCCAATCATCCGATGACGTGCTCTTCAGCGTCCACCGAGTAAATCTCCAAACCCACGCGGAAGGCTTTCCTCCGGCGGAAATCGCGACGGAGGGAGAGATATGCCCCCTTCCCGAATCTTCCGCAACTCTGGAAGAGTTCATCTATCCCCGGCGTCACCCATCCCTGGATAATTCCCGCTTTGAAGCCGTGGCGGCGCTGGCCGAGGCCGCAGAGAAGTACCAGGTGTATTCTGCGATGAACATATGCCACCTTCGTATGAAGTGGGTGGTCCTTGTTCTATTCTGACTTGACCATGTGCATAAAATTCTATTCCAGGGAATTTTTACCCGCCCATGCTGCTGAGATTCTAACCTACGCCGCGAAGCACGACTATCCGACCGTCGTGGCTGAAGTGGCTCCGATTCTAATCGATATGTCCCTCGTTGACATCGTGCAAATACTCCCGCCGCATATTCTTTTGCCA
Source organism: Mycena galericulata (assembly GCA_029289565.1). Classification (NCBI taxonomy): domain Eukaryota; kingdom Fungi; phylum Basidiomycota; class Agaricomycetes; order Agaricales; family Mycenaceae; genus Mycena; species Mycena galericulata. The sequence continues at coordinate 758,805 of JARKIA010000034.1, forward strand.
TGGGTATGTCATATCTCGGATCGTGACGGCTGGCTGAGTTCAGCCGCAGATAAAATATCGCGAGGAATGGGAGAAGGTGGTGAAGCAAGTGACGCCCTCACTACAGAAAGGACATGTTGACAGGTATGGTGATGTGTGCCATCACTGCAACGAGATGCGACCATTCGACTTTTCCATCCATTCGTTGCGCCATTTCGAAAGTGTGCTCGCCGGCCCACTTCCAGATTATGGTTGTTTGGGACACTGGAATAAATGGAAAGCGGATGTAAATGGCATGATCTCCAGCATCCCGAAGTTTACGACGTTCTTGTGATGACATTCTGTTCTTTTCTTCACCTTTTTTCCCATGAATTCATCAATTATCACTTCAGACTGTGTCTCAAGCAGTTCCTGCTGTCCGTTACTCCGACTGCCGCCCCAGTTTTTTTTTGTTTTTGTTTTGCGCCCCAGGGCCAGTATCTCGGCATTTCCACACCATGTCCGAAAACTTATTGCTGAAAGTCACCCCGGCAGTCTTGACTCGGTGGCTTTTCCGTAGTTGGAGAGCCCTAAATCGAATTTCTTGGCCGAGAGTCCGACCCAATATCCCATCCCACTTCATCAATCGTGTATTCTCCGTCCCTGATCCGTCCCTGACACTCGGAACGCTTTCATTGAGGATGGGTGACCTTTACCATCTGCGTTTTTCCTTTTCTCGAGAAAGACACAGACAGTCCTTAAACTTGAAGGCATATTATGTAGGGGGTGTACTCGTGGACCTGGAAGCATGGCGTACAAAGCGGACCTGGTCGAGTCGTTCGAGTAAAGGGGAAGGCACAGTAACACAAGTGTGCGTCTCCATTCCACGTCTCATTGAGCTATCTCAAAAGTTGTGCATTGGTGCGGCTCAACTGTTATGGACAATCCTGGGTTTTGTCGGTGGTGCAAAAACAATGGATATGTTCCTGCGGCCCCTTTTTCAACATTGTATTGCGGCAGCTCACGCCAGTGCGTCGAGGAAGTAGATCTGGGAGTGCCGGTCTCTTCGACGAGCAATCCGGAGGTCGCTTGATCGAAACGTTATTCATTTATTGAGGCGCCGAAAACATGGTATGACGCATTGGGAGCGAGTCGAGTCAAATGAGGGTACAACGATGTATTGTTTTGGGCCTTCTTGGGATGCCACAGGAACTTTCCGAATTGCATACTTTACCCTCTGGGCTACCTCGGGCCACGCAAATTCAGACACCTCGCTCGGTCTGGAAATGACAATTTATCATCGTACCTGGATCTCTTAATGTTATCGAAAAATTGGGCTCGTCGCGTCAGAACATTCTCGGTACAGCGATTCACATAGCCTCCATAAGGCTAATGATTCCCGATGAAGTCTACTGTGTTCCGGTGGCCGTAGTGGTAGCAGGCCGGCTCGTACCCGTAAAGAAGATAGTCGAGCACGGCAGGCAGAACGCTGAGAGTGGATGATAAGATACCTTGTTCGAGTAGGACGGAACAATACAAACTTGTGAAATTTAGGCTCGGGATCGTCTCACACCAGCAGGAGAGCGAGGAAGACAGATCGGGACTCGGAGCCTCCGTCGGCTGGAGCGCAGGAGGTGCAGTGAGCACCTCAGAGGCCGGGGGAGGCGTCTGAAATCTAGTAAGTAATATCGCCTGGGACACGGGGTAATAGGATATCACTAGTGCGCCGCTCAAAACCGCATGAGCCATGGCAGAGAGCGCGAGGATAGTGGGGTAGAGGTGCATTGGGAGGAAATCGACGATAGTCTGGAGATCTTCCGTAGGCTCTGCTTTTAACCGCGGTATTGAGTTGACACTGATAGTCTCCGCTGTCAGCGGGAGTGCCCCGTGCTCGTCCATCGTCAGGAAAGGAACAAATCCGGAGGAACTCACAACAACAGTTCGGCTAGGGCTGCCGCCCGTGCCCGTGGCCACGGTTCCACGGCACCCGTGCCACGGGTGCCGTGCCCGTGCCGTCGAGGATTTTGCGCAACCCTTCACGGCACGGGTACGGCACGGGTATGAGCCGTGTGAGCCGTTGAAAACACGGCCGTCACGGCCGTCTCACGGGTTGGCCGGACCCAGCAAAATTACTGTCTGAATGTCAACCTCATGGACCCTCTTATGTATCACCAGCCTTCTATGATCTATGGAATTTTTTTCAGATGACAGCCGAATGGGTACACACCGCTCGAGTTTGGCCCGAGTCCAAGAATTCTGATGGCATCATTGTGTTTTTACAAAGCCTGGTACATCAGCTCCCTACAACGCGCCAGAACACACCTCTGACTCGTATGAATGCACCAAAGTCCTTACAAACCCTTCCACAAAGCTGCACTGGGTTTGAAGCTCACTCCCAAGTCCACAGCCCCGTAATAATCTCACCGACACTTTGGGCTGATTAAATATAGTCGTGCATGTTCTCTTCCTTGTGGGTTGCTCCCCCTTCTTGTACTCTAATATCTACATACCTGAGATAGTTGTACACACACGAGTCTTGATCTTGAAGGTTTGTTGAGACTGCAGAAATGAGTCGAGCAAATCCTTGTATTGAAGAATACTGCCTTACTCTACAGGTAAGCTACAGAATTTATACTATCTAAGGGTCCAAATTGATGACTCGTAATGAGTCCTACGGAGTCCTACTGAGTAATCGAATGAGGCAACTAGTATTGAATTTGAAATGGAGGAGGGATCACAAAGTGATCCCGGATCAGAAGTGGCTCGGCACCGTGAGCCGACGTGTACGCCAGACACCATCAAAACATTGATGCTGGTGAAGCTCGCACCGCTATTCAGCAGATTGTCGGTTGAATTACCTGTGATGTAAACACTATAAACGATTTTTTTTTTCCCCGAGTGACCCGACAAAACCCGTGGTACCGTTTACGGCCGTGCCGTGGACCGTGCCGTCCCGTCGGAGCCTCTAAGATCGACCTCACGGCCCGTGTAGGGCACGGCCGTGCCGTTGAAAAGCCGTCGATTCCACGGCCGTGCCCGTCACGGGCACGGGTGGCAGCCCTAAGTTCGGCGTTCGGCAGGCTTCTTCGCCAGGATTATCAATCCCTTAGGCTTGCCGAAGGCGGGTTTCATCGTCCCTGGTCGATTAATTCTTTCGATCAGCACAATGGCCTCGTCGTTGAACCCATAACGTGCACCGTCCCACACATTGGAAATAAAAGGAGCACAGCTTGATAACAGAACGATCGGCGTGATTTTTCGAGAGTATTCACGCAGTTTTGAGGCGCGGTATCATTGCGAAGCTTGGAGTTAATTGGCGCGGTGGACTCCTATATTGATGAGTCGACAGGCAAGGAGAAAAAAATGTGGTCCACTGCAGCTTGGGATCAGAGAGTTCAAAGTTGGTTGAGTTAGATGTGCATTACCTCCGTATCAAAGGGCGTATCTTCCGAAAATCTCCAAGCCGAACCACTTCGCCTCTCGTCCCGCACGAATCAAGTTCGGCTGCTGAATCGACTCCACCAGCCATGAGAGGGTGAGGCGCACGCATTCATTGGCCTTGTTCTCCTCCTGATTCACCGGGTAAACACGGATGGGGCTATTCTTCCGCCGCCGTCACCACGGATTTCCCGTCCGTTGTTGTACTTCTCGAACGGCCTCGAACCGGGATTCTGCCCGCAAATCCAAAGGATTGCATTTATAGACTGCCAAGGTACCTCCCTAACTTGAAACCAGGCGCTGAATGCACGCACCTCCATTAAGACGAAGGTGTGCCACGCCTCGCCTCCCCACTGGCCCTTCTCGCCCTTGTATTTGACGTTCGTCGCCCAGCTTGAGACGTACACGAGCTTGGTCGGGTACTCGTTATGGGCAACTCGTTTCAGCTACACTCTATGAGGGTTCCTTTGTACAAAAATTAATTTGCGCGCGCGAAAGAGTATTTGGCGCGCGCGAAAGAAGCTTAGCGCGCGCGAAAGAAGCCCAGCGCGCGAAAGACATTTCGACCCGCGCAAAAAAGCACCAACCAAACCTGGTGATATAAAACAAGGTAAGTATGTTTTCACCCTCATTTCTTACCATGGGGTACTGGCAAGGTGCCTTGCCATGTCCGCAGTGGAGGTATGTCAGATATGATAAGATAGACAAAGATAAGATAGGCCCAACTAGGATGAGCGCTAGAAATTCATAAATGAGCTGGCGGGGAGAGTCTAAAATGACTTCCATGGTCCAGGCTTACATCTGCGGCCTTTACCTGGCGGCGGGGGCGCATCAGGCGGCGCATCACATTTTGATTCATTTGATCCTTCATCACTGCCGCCTTCCGATCATGGGAGGCAGCTTTTAAGGGAGATATGCATCAGACTTTTTTCCTCAAGAAATAGTAATGACGATGCAAACGCGATGCGCATCGTGCCTCCCTTCCCGGTGTGAATTAGAGAGCAATGTACTTATTATATCAAGGTAAGTTATGTCGGGTAGGATAAGATAAGATAAGATAATGTAGATAAAATGCAAAAACGACGGCAGGCCTTGATACATTCAAAATTCAATGGCTCTGAGCTATCGGAGGTGAGGCCTTGAGGACCTATCACAATGGGAGTACCCTGAATCTCAAGCAGTCTGGGGTGGTAAGCTCTTTATTGGGCGGTGGGCACATCAACGGCGCCTTTGATCGTATCACCATTTGATCCTTGAGTCGTTGTCCTGCCACTCAACCTGCCGCCTACGGCCATTTCTAATAGCAGGTAAATAGTTATGTAGGAGGCATGTCGAGGCTGAGGTCTTTACTCTTTAATTACCAAATCAGGCTTCTTTCGCGCGCAGTATTCTCGTTCGCGCGCCAAATTCTCTTTCGCGCGCGCGGTGACCTCATTCGCGCGCGCAAATGTATTTTTGTACAAAGGAACCCTCATACGGAACCGCCGGTTTGTCGCAATAATTTTGGGGCTCAGCGCGTAGTCGAGGAGCAAAGAATTTCAATAGGCATCAGAGTTGCGCGCTTGAACTCGGCCCGGGAAACTGACTCCGCTTATGACTCCGCTAAATTGCCAAATGCTCTTGGTGAAACTTGAAGACGTTACGTTCTCATGCACGCACGATGCCTGGATATCTCCTCTGGGGCATCCGTCGAATTAGAGCACGGCTCTGTAGCAACCTCGCATTTTCGTTTCGCAGCAATCGCAGATTTGAACAGAAGAACTCAATCAAATCTTTCCTCGCTGCCTTTACCAGTGTTTCTCGCCATCTCGAATCGACTGGATTTGTCAATGGGTTACTCTCTCTGGGCAGGGGCACTGCTATTGCCTGCTCGCATATTTGGTAATGTCAGCCTGTTGGTAGACCACTGGCGCGCGCGCCGCACGCGCGCCCCTTATCTACAGGATTTATCAACGCAACCGATACACTCAGAGTATCTTGTGCCGGCGAACAGCTGCTGTAGCAAACCCATCTTTCAATCATTCAGATCTCAAACTGACACGACACTGATTCCCGCCTGCCGCAAAATTAACTCACAAAAATAATGCCTTGCCCAGACCGCTGCGGAAACTCGGGGTCACTTCACAACCAAGTACTTAGCACCAAATTTATGACCACCATGCTCCTCATGGCCGTGAAGAACAATTACCGATCTCGAGATGCCACTGGGGGAGTTGGATTGCCATGGGGGTATCTATCAACCACAGTTGACGTCTCGGTTCACTCAATTTCGTTTCCCAGCGTCGCCAGAAATCCTACTGTGGTAAACTTTTGCCTTGTTTCTAAGTTATGGGGAGAGACTGAGGGGCGTTTCCCCGAGGGTAACTAATTTTGATATGATATGCAGCTGGAGTTTTATAAATCGAGCTTTTGCGAGGAACCTCTCTCCTCTAATCATGTTCCAACAGAGTCCACCTAACGAATCCCTGGAATTTTTACGAACCAGACGAAGGGTCTCTAGGGCATGCACCCATTGTCGTAAACGAAAAGTCAGAGTGCGTGATCCTTGTTTTTGACTTCTGTGTCGTAGGTAGATTGACTTCTCTGCGGACAGTGCATTACCGATGAAGAATTCTGCGACAAGCCCTGTGAGCGCTGCGTCCGACGAGGCTTCAAATGTGAATACATCCCCGTCTCAGCTCCTACTCACTCCCCAGCGCCAAGAAAAGATCCTCCAGCACCTTCCTCCACGTCGAATCCATCGAACCCTACACACTCCCCAGCGCCAACAACAACAACAACAACAACAACAACCACAACCACCATCACAACGCCTGAAAATTTTCATGGACTGCCTCTCTACTTAAAAATCACCCTCTACCGGCTGTAACAGGCCGTCAGACCATCCAAAACTCACCTCAAAACGACCTCCCGAAAACCTCTTACCATCACACCCAGTCTTTCCCTCCCTTCCTCCCTACATACGATTTTGCTCTTGATCCTCACTACACCGAACCCATCCCGGCACCTCGACCTCTCGTACTTACTTACCGGTCTTGACGTTACGCGCCTCCGCCTCCGATCCTTTCCGCCCCTTCACACTTTCTATATTTTGATAACCGATCTCAAAACATCTTGATCTCCGTCGCCTTTATTTTGACATATATACTAGTAGCGTCATGTTTCGTCACGGTCCTATACCCGAGACCTATACCCCTCCTCCCTACACCAGACGCCCTGTCCTTCAGCTAGACTCACCACTCCCGTCAGGCACGCGCAAGAAACTGGACTTATCAAAAGTTCTCCTGCCGAAGGGGAATAAACTCATCATTCGCGGAGTCTATGACAAAGACTCGGCTAGCCACGACCCAGTTCGGTTACTGGACGCCGCGATCTCCGCTTTGCTGGAGAGAATCCCAGACCTCGCTCCTGTTGTCGCCGCCCCGTTCTCGGACATATTCCCGAATACATCTACCGCCTACATCACCCTTCACCCTTCTGTTGGATCCCTCGACCCAGAAGATGAGCCGAGAGAGGACCTGCTTACACTCTGGAAAATCCGACTCGAATACGAGCACCCCGAATGGGAAATCGCGTGGATTCCGGCAAACGAAGGAACGGACAAGAGGATGTGGTTGCGTTTTCCAACGCTAGTAACAGAGTTAGCGAGGAAGCTGGACAGGGAACCGACCAAAGACGACACGGTGACGTGTCTGAAGAACATCCTCGATGCTAACAATGTCGCGTTTGAAAGAGTATTCGCGTTAGGTAGCGCAGGCGGCAAGAACCCCACCGGCGCCGCTGCGATTCTCATCTACCCCAAACAAAATGACAACCTACAACGTCAACGATCCATCGATACCCGCGGCATCCTCCCGGGTCCCATCCAGGTCGACCGCATGAAGCAAGTCGAAGTACATAACGCTTTCGAACTCGTCATCGCTGGCATCAGCGCCTACGAACAGCTCGACAAATTCCTCCTTCGGTACCTCCTCGAGTTTGGCGAAGAACATGATGTACAGCTGCTAGCTGGCACACGGATTCCAGACGGATTCCGTGATCTGTTCGTCTTCCACATGACATCGTGGGGAAGCACTAAACGCGTCCTTGAGGACCACGAACGCTTCGCAGAGCTCTTCAGCAAGTACCAGATAACACCACCAGAACTCCTCGTCAGCCTCAACGACGGCGACGTCCCGTGGAAGGCGGCAAACCCGGTGACGGAAGGCGCTGAAAAAGTCGTCGAGAAGCTCGACACGCTCACGCGCCGCGTCGAAAAGATACAGCGTGACGTAGGCGTCCGACTCGACGCGACCCACGCCATCGTCTCCGACCTCCAGAAGTCCACTGGACTACTCACCGAACAAGTCGCGCACCTCGCGACAGTCCAACACTCAACAAACCTGTCGATCGCCAACATGCAAAAAGACATCGCCCTCACACGCCAGCGCGCCACCATCGAGTCCGCCGAGAGCGCCCTTCGCGTACTGACGATGCTCGGAGGCACCCAGGAGGAGCTCGACGAGGCGAAGAAGAACATCGCGGCACTCAAAATAGACAAGGCACGGATCGACGCGGAGATCGGCGCTCTCCAGGGCACCAATCTCGTCATTCCACCCCCTCCGCAACGCAACCGACCACCATCCACTCCACCTGGCCTGCCTGTTACCCCGACTGCCTCACGCCGCTCACGTCCGCTGTCCCCGCAGCTGTCGTCCTCGCCCGATCGCCCCGAAATCTACCACTCACCGCCGGAGACACCTGCCCAGCCCGACGCCCAGCACAAAAAGCGACGCCTGTCGAAGGAAGCGGACAACGACATTACGGAGTCCCAGCCTACTGCTGACGAGCAAGAGGTAGAATATCTCACTCTGCCCCAGGAGGACACGACTATGGCAGACGCAGAATCAAAGGTGCGTCGCTATCGGCCCCCCCTCCCACCACATCTCATGGCGGCTCGTATCGACTCCCCAGTCGGCATGATGATGCAAAAAACGATGTTGCACCAATACACCCGCGGTCCTGACGGGACAAAGGGATTCCATGCAGATAGGAAGCTGAGTGCGGGCCGGAGTTGTCGAACGAGTCGCCCCCTTTTTTCTTGTAGTTCATCAGCCATGCGCAATGTACTGCCTAGTAAGGCAATGATTTTCTTTCTTGGACTCCTCGTACTTGGTGCATCGCTCGTCCAAGTCGCACACGCAACGACACGACCGCGATCCACATTCTCGATGTTCGCGTTGAACGCCAATGGTCTGGTACACACCAACAAAATGGCGCATATCAATACTGCGATCAACGCCCGTCGTCCGCACGCATTCATCCTCAACGAGAGCAAGACAAATACGAAAACGGCGAAGAATCTGCCCAACACCGACTACGAGATACATGAAGAGCCGGGAGTCAAAACAACGAACCACCATCTGTACAAGTGGGGCGTTGTCCTGGGGATAAGAAAGGACGTACAAGTTATTCAGAGACTAACAAATCTGGATGCAGCCCTGAAAGGAAGAGTGATCGCCGTCGACATTGCCCTCCGATCCACTAACGGGGCTGCCTATTACCACCGAGTCTTCGCTGTATACGCACCTTGGGATCCTGGCACAAAGGACACGAAGGACTTTTGGCCTGCGCTAACCAACCTTGTTCGCAGCACAACGACATCATGGTCCCTCGGAGGTGACCTCAACGCGACGGTAACAACCGCCGAAAGGGGGTCCGGAGGATCCGATGCACGAGATAAGTATCGAGCATTCCTTGACGCTGTTGATGGCCACGATCTTTGGACAGGCCGCCCGGATCGAAATCGCTATTATGACTGGACCTCGAGCGGACAAGATGCAGACAAGAACGGCGGGAGCATCATCGACCGATTTGTAACATCAAATGCAACACTCGTAGATGCGGAGATATATGTTACCAACGGCGGCAACGATTTCGTCCCGAACACGAACCATCGCGCTATCGTAGCGAACATTATTCACCGGCCACCCGGCGGAGGGAATACACTCTTCGTGACGAACCCAGTTACGTTCACAAAGCCCCGTGTTAAATACCCCTCAAAGCTCGAGTCCCACAGGCATGAGACCTTCCGCAAACTCTTCGACGAACGCGCAGAACTCGAACGACTACATGATATCTGCGTGAACGACGACACCACTTTCCTCAAACTCTACGAGGGTATCACAAAAGTCCTGAACTCATCAGCAGAAGAAGCGTACGGCAGAGTATCTCGGTACAGGAAACGCGATGAGGTGGTTACCAACCCGAAGATACAACAGGCCCTAGCAACAGTTCGGGCTTATGGTGGTGCCATCCGAATCCTACGAGGTGATGTCGGTTTCTCGCCCTCCGCGAGCTCGTCACAGATAGCGCGGAAAATCGGAGAAATGCACGCGCAAACCAATGGTGATGTACCACTCACTACATTTGCGAACAAACTGAAACGCCAAGCATACAAGGACTTGTTCAATGAACGCGCCACGGAGATCAAAGCCCGAGCAGCATACCGCGACAAGACACAAATTCTAATGGCACTCCGCGGCGGCTCGACAAAGAAACTTGTGAAGAACGCGGATTTCGTGCCAATGCCTCTAGTCCTTAACGAACCAGGCTCTGACGACCTTATCGGCGATGAGAAAGGTGTTAAAACAGCGACAAGAAAATACTGGTCAACGTTATACGATCACGACCCTCCTCCAAACATTCCGAAACCCTGGCTCGACACGAAGTCCGTCCGCGAAGCACGAGACAAGGCCGCCAGCGATCCTTTCATATGGCCCAGACCAGCCCAACTCAAGGATCTTCGTGCACTTCTCAGAAAAGGAAACGCACGACCGGCGCCGGGACCAGACGAATGGGAGAAGTGGGTTGTCAAAAATCTGTCTGACCAATCGCTCGCACTAGTTTTACAGCTCGTCAACTACATTGTCATGAATTCGACTTTCCCGGGTAACATCAAGGACACGACACTCGCTATGTTTCACAAACGCGGGCTCCGAACCAATCTCTCAAATTGGCGCGGCATTTTTCTCTCCAACTTCATTGCAAACTGCCCAATCTCCTGGCTTAACTCACTCCTCACGCCATATGTTTCAAAACATCGGATTCTGCCGGACACGCAGGTCGCGACCCAACAAGACGTGCAAACAAGAGATCTAATGAGTTACCTGGCCGGCATCAAATGCTGGGCAGCTCGACAGAAGGAAACAGTATACGCAATCAAGAGAGACCAAATGAAAGGCTTCGATTACCTGTCGCCGGAAGGTATGTACGATGCAGTCAGAGCTTACGGTCTACCCCAACAGATCATCGACATCGACAAGGCGTCTCAATCAGACGTACGCTGTTTCATACGAACCGCCTACGGCCTAACCGAGCCTATCGTTATCTCGGGCGTTAATAAACAAGGTGCACCCATGTCCGTGCTCAAGTCGGCACTCACAACAAGCATGGGCCATCATTACCTCAATGATATCCTCACCACCGACCCCGATGCACTCATCATAACCACGGCCTCGTTCAAGAAAGCGGACCCGCATCTACCCGATGACAAGCTCAAACTTTGCGTCGCTATGACCGAAGCTACGGACGATTCTTTCCTATTCGCCCGAACCTTACTGTCACTTCGCAGGAACACCTTGGCCATGGAACGCTTCCAGTTCGCATATGGGTGGCTAACCCAGTGGGTAAAGACGATTGCTTACGCCCTCCAAGTGACGGGAAACCTCCCGAGCAAGGTCTCCTTCAACTCTGTCACTGTCCAGAAGGGAGTCGACCCCATGGTAATAACACGCCACGAAGTACCGCTTATCCGCGATGAGCTAGATTTCCTACGTGCCAAAGTTGACAATCCAACGGCACGCTTCGAAGAACTCAAGGGGATCATTGACACATTCGTCTTTCCCAAGTTCATTGGCCGAACTCCGATAACGCTCTTGAGAAAGGTGACGTCTCAATGTATTATCTCTAGATGCAGAGCGCTACTCTCCTTGCAGCCCATCAAACAAGCCGATGCCGAGGAACTTGACCGGAGGATAATGCGTAAAGTTCACGACGAACTAGGGATGCCGTTCACCCCCAACACACTGATACTCGACCTCCCGCTCAAACACCACGGACTTGACTTTCCATCCATCGCACGTATCAACGCCGGCATTGCGATTGATGGTATCGCAAGGGATCTAAACCACCATATCCCGGCATACCGCACGATGGCACACATCGCGATGGCCGACTGGACGTGCTATATTAATAACTGCATCAACCCACTCGACGGCGACGGCCTCAACTCCGACTTCACCCATTACCCCGGGAAAATACCATACGGATGGATCATCGCACAGAAGGCCATGGGCAAAATGTCACCACAGCTAGCACTCAGGATGACGGAGCGCACCGAAGTTCTACGAGGTGATGTATCTCTTTCTCACTGCGCCGCAATACATGATCATCACGTAGTTAAGCCACCAGGCGCACGCAAAGCTCTCGACGGCAACAATCTCAGGTCACTGCGCGCCAAAGGCATTCGCACAGTCGGGGACGTCGGAAAATGGGCCGTAATTGGCAACCCCTCCGGCTACTCCTTCCGACCGCATCATCAATCCTTCCCGGGAAAATGGACGCCAGCAGCTAGAGAGAGCTGGACCAAATCCATTCAACTGCTAAGTCGTTTCAGCATCTCTTGGCTCTTCAACGGTCCCGACGAACTCCTTCTAGATCGTAAAGAACGCCGAACCATCGCTGAGAACAGACTCCGCCAGCTCGCAAACTCAGCACACCTTGCCCCATCACCCACAGCAGCGGGTACGCAAATCTGGGCAACAGATGGGTCAATGATCCCGGCGAATGCAGGCCTCACCCACCCCAAAACTGTCACGGCTGCGATTACCGGACCAACCACACTGGTCCTGCAGATAGACGGTCGGAACATTGCTTCGGCACAAGGCGAATTGACTGCTCTCTCCGCAGGGATTCTGTTCAGCAACCCCACCTCCTCGACACCCCGAGTATACACTGACTACCTCAATGCCGTCAACATGATCGAGGATAGCAGATCATCCGTCAACCAGGACGCGAAACTTCGCCGGATGAACGCACGATCCTATTATCGATGGATCTTATCACTGACAAGGGAAAAGAATGTGGATGTTATTCATACAAAGAGCCACACCGATGAGCTATCACTACCATCTCAGATGAATTTCGAGGCTGACCACTATGCCGCTTCCTCCCAGAAATACATCAACGTGATACCAAAGGCACCCGTCCCAACGTTCTTCATGGACGACTTCAACTTCTACACCGACCGTGATGGATGGATCGAATCCAACATTCGCCAACTCGTGAACACGATCATGACGGAGAACACAGCCGATGCCCTTGCCATCGCGCATCAACAGCGCATGCTGACCTCCATCTACGAACATCGCCCGCCACCCGAATTTCCCTACACACGCGCCTATTCAGCGTACTCCGCCACCATCCAACTATACGCGAGGTCTGGTCAGCTCGCCACCGCTGACACGCTTCACAAACGTGGGAAGCACGACTCGGACCTGTGCCGTTTCGGATGTAGCGCCGTCGAAGACGCGCACCACCTATTCGTTGACTGCGTACGATACGCCGATTGGAGGAGCAAGGCGGCTAAAGAATTGACGAAGAAGACCGAGCTGAAACTCGCAGAGAAGGGTGTTGAGGAGGCCGCCCGCCAACGCCTCCTCACAGCAGCTAAGTCCCTGTTCTCAAGTGATGACACCGTGTGGCCATTAAAACACTCTTTTTATTATTTAGGACATATTCCACCTCTCGAACCACTCCTTCAGTACGACACGCTTGCAAGCGGCCTCACAAGAGAGCGTCTACTCCATTACCTCGCTTCAGAATGGCACCTAGTCGCCATACGACTCGCGGGAAGGATCTTTGGGGATTATCAGCGGGAGATGGCGAAGGCAAACACTCCACTCGGAACACGCGGAAAAAAGTGACGAAAACCAGTTTCATTATTATACTACTTTGGTCCGTCGAGGTGGTCTAGGCTATCCTTAGTGTACATGTACGCGGAGGCGGTATCCGGAAATGTAAACAATGTAAACAAGAGATCCTTCAGCACCTTCCTTCACGTCACACCCATCGAACCAGCCTACAACCCACGGATATGACACATCAAATTCACGGCGGCTCACGGGTCTCGCCAACATTCGCGCTCTTATTCGTTGAACCCGCCGAGCGGTCCACCGCTTGATCACCTCAGTGACCTCACACTACTCCCGCCTAGCGCTCATTATTTTAATCCTGGGCAGCCTCAATACCATCATGCCGGGCAGCAGCCTGGCTATGGCTCCGCCCGTATGCAGACTGCCCAAGCCTCTAACTATCCTCCTCCAGCACCCCCATACTCGACGGCGAGACCTCCGCCACGGCATGCAGGCTACGGAGTAGACTATACTTCATACTTCTACGACCCCAGCTTGTACCAACCAAATCTGTATCCTGGGTATTCTGATCCGTTTACGAAGCATCGGTCTGAGCTTACCTCTCCGCAGACGCTGTACTTGTCCACCGGGACCATGCCTTTGTGGAGGCATCCGATGAAGCAATGGCAGGATAAGCCTTGAAAGAATAATCATATTTATATAACTGCGCATTAATACAGCCTGCTGCTGCTCCGACCCCCTGTGTGGTACGCCCATACAACTGTAAATTATGTCGATTTTCCGAGTAGTCTGACCACGCGTGACGAATACAACGGAGAGGATGAATCGTTTAAGATACCGTTAGATTGTAATCCTCTCTGGGAAGCGGAACTCCTAGCACCGCCATGTTGCGGAGAGAATGTTAAATTGTCCACGTCCACACATGGAAAGAATGGCGATTAGCAAAGCGTCGGAACAGTTTTTCATCTGTGGTACGAGAAATCGCAAGATGCGAGATGTCGGGCAGCGACGTGGGTGGATGGCTTTCATGTTGTTGTTCGATAAATCCGTAAATCAACCAAGACCTTCAACATCAGCAAACCCCGGGTTTTGCCATAGCAAGGGTACCCTTTCTATGGCAAAAACCCGGGGTACCCTTGCTATGGCAAAACCCGGGGTTTGCTGATGAATCCGACCTGAGAAGTAAAGATTGGTTACATAATATTCCTCAGTAGCGTGAGTTCGTTCCCAACTCCGAGCTGGAGGAAATCAACTTGTAGAAATTACTTGTCCAAAAATCGGACGAAATCTAGGTAAGTCCTTTCCAAATCCCCTCTTTGACTTCATGCCGAATTCGGAAGTTCCTGGTTGAACTTACTGATCACGTGGGTACGAATTCACGACCGACAACCCAACTCCACGGTTGCTCCCGCGTTCCAGGCAAAGAAAGATCTCCTGAGCGTCATTTATTTTTAGCTCCATTTCTGAGCACCCAGAAAATTTCCGCTGTCCCCCCAATTTGTGAGGGCGCCAAGCGCCGGACTACATTTTGCCGCTACTCCAGACTTACTTGAACCGCGTATGACATCGCTCAAATAATTGTCCCTGAATAACCCCATCCCGCCGACTTTTTTCACATCCCACATCCGTTCAACCCATGCACATCACACATTGAGTCCTGCGACAACAGCAGCAACAACTGGTTCGGCCGTCACAATGGCCTGAGCGACGGTGACTACAACAACAACACTGGGTTCAACGGCTTCGGGAATACGTATGGTGGTCAGTACTTCTCCCGCCCTTTATTTGATATCGACTCATTATGCATCTGTTGCAAACCGCTTCGAAGACATCTGGCGGTTACGACCAGAATGGATAACGCCGGCTGCGACATGAACGATTTGTCGTTCGGATCTTCCCACACGGATGCCTCGTCAGGCGGGTACAGGGGCGGCAGCGCGACGCTGGGCAAAGACACCGATTCCGACAACCGCCACGACTTCGGGACACCACCGGCAACTAGGCGACAACGTCAAGGGTGGTATTCGCCCCAGCTCTCCGAATATTTAAATATTTATCGGAAGTCCGAGGTCTGAAGGAGAAGTTTCAATTTTACGTGCTGATCCTACATACTCTGAGATCCTCCGCAATGGAGCGCCAAATAAGTTAAAAACAGTGAGATCATGGAGTCGGAACAGAAGCGGAACTTGCTGTGCTTGCAGGAAAAAGTGAGAAATAATTTTTAAAAAAGTATGGCATAATAAATATTTGGCCGGTTTCTTGTACGTTCTTTGACCGTCATATAGTAGTCGAAATTTAAATCCGGTTGCATGGCGAAGGTATATTCAGAATTCGCAGAGTTCGGGCAACTGCGCGGGTCACTTGTGGGAACCAGCCCGGAGTGACTCTTTTACAGAATTAACAATGTTTTTCCCGGTGACCCACCGGCGATCAAATGTTTTACATGACTTTAACGCGACGCAAGGCGCGTCTCTCGCTCTCTTCCTTCGATGTGTATCCAGGCCTCTTGAAACTCCATTTCTGCCATTAATCTGTCTCCAAACTGACCCGCTCCATACTCTGATCCTCTCCGTCTGCTTCGGGCACATTGTTACCCTCTGAAGATGTCGAGATGGCCGATTTGACCACCACTCCTCATCCCTTGCCGGCGGGAGAATGCTCGTGGGAGGAGCTGAAGAATCTCGCTCAGACCGGCCTCCGCGAACATGAAGAATCACGGCGTCGACGCCTCTTGACTCCGATCGAGATCCCAAGCCCTATGCGCTCCTCTTTTGACCCGGTGGCGCCGTCCGACTCGGGGTCAGCTCTGTTCAGCACATTTCCGCTGCGCAGCTCTCCACCAGCCTCCATCCTTCGATAATTCTTATTCCCATTCCTCGCACACCTATTGCCGAGTACATCACAATCTGCCGGTTCGCGTAAATAGATAATATTTTGACTTCAATAGTGCCAGTTGGGAGCTCAAAGGAGTTTGCATTGGCATATAATACACAGTTTCGACCCCGAGTATGTGCGAAGCAGAAGCTTGTAATCGTGGCGTTTGGTGAGTGGCCGCAAGCGGTAATTCAAACAAATCACCGGATTGGCTGAAAGGGTAACATGCCGGTTGATCACCGGGTACATACTCCTCCGCGTGCGGCAACTCTCGGAGGTTGATGTCATCAACTTTAGTTCCGCGTGCCCGGTCGTGCGTGAGTCACTCCTAGTAGTAGTACTCCGCCAACACTCAGCCTTAGATTGCTCTCTTCCGACGCCTTGGAACGATGGATGACGTTTAGATTCTATGCATGCCTCGATATCTCCTCTGGGGCATCCGAGTCAGAACACGGCTCTGTAGCAATCTCGCATTTTCGTTTCGCAGCAATCGCACATTTGAACCTCCCCTCCCTTTACCACTGTATCCATCTTGAATCGGCTGAACTTGTCTCTGGGTTGCTCATCGGCACTGGGCAGCGGCAGTGCTACCGCCTGCTCACACACCTGGGAATGTCGGCCTGTTGGTAGACTACTTTATCACTCAGTCATCACTACAGGATTTATCAACGCAAGCGGTATACTCGGAGCTCCCTATGCCGGTGAAAGATATCTTTCTGTCATTCAAATCTCAAACGGCGCGACACTGATTCCCGCCTGCCGCAAAACCAACTGCTATGGGATTATTTTTGTTGGTAACAAAAATAATCCTTTGCCCAGACCGCTGCAGAAGCTCAAGAGTCACTTTACACCCGAGCACTTGGCACTAAATTCACGACCACCACTCTCTTCGTGGTCGTGAAGAACAATTACCGACGTCGGGATGTCTGCGGGAGTAGGGATCCGATGCGGGTATCTAACAACCATAGTTGACGGCGGGCGGGACCCAGCGTCTGTGTTCCTTCAATTTCGTTGCCCGCCGCACCGGAAATTCTAGTGTGGTAAACTTTTACCTCATTCGCTTTCCGTGTATGGGGAGGGGAGGGGCAGCTTTTTTCCGGAGAGTAACTAGAATGTCAAGGGGGAGGGGTAATCCCGAGCCATCCGAAACCAAACGCGGTTGCTTTCACCGATTTTGATATGGTATACAGCTTCATCCACAGGTATGACCCGGCGGATAGCGACAATATCTCAGCTGCGATTAGTATTTGCAGGATGTTTTCCGGCCAAAGTAGAAGGGTCTCCGACGGTGAGTCTGCTTCACAGCAGTTGAGCTGATATCGGTTGTACAAGAGCGCGCCGGGACCGCTTCGCGGTCCCGGCACTTCGACCAAGTCACTGCAGCGGTGCCTTTGGGAGCCGTTGGAAACGCGCGGTCGGAGTTTAAAGGCTTCAGACACGCTCAATTTTATAAAGAGAGAGATGTGCATAGCTGGAGACTTATAAATTGGGCTTTTGCGAGGAACCTCTCTTCTCTAACCATGTCCCACCAGAGTTCACCTAATCAATCCCAGGAATTTTTACCGACGCGACAAAGGGTCTACATGGCATGCACCCATTGTCGGAAACGGAAAGTCAGAGTGCGTAACCCATGTTTTTGACTTCTGTGTTGCAGATTGACTTCTCTGAGGACAGTGCATTACCACTGAAGAATCCTACGACAAGCCCTGCGAGCGCTGCGTTCGACGGGGCTTCAAATGTGAATACGTCCCCGTCTCCGCTCCTCCTCAATCCCCAGCGCCAAGAAGAGATCCCCGGGCACCTTCCTACATGTCAAATCCATCGAATCAGCCTACAACCCATGGATATGAAGCATCCAGTTCACGGCCGGCTCACAGATCTCGCCCACATTCGCGCTCTTATTCGTTGACCGCGCCGAACGGTCCACCGCCTGATCATCTCACACTTCTCCCGCCCAGTGCTCAGTATATCAATCCTGGGGGGCAGCCTCAATGCCACCATGCCGGGCAGCAGCCTAACTATGGCTACGCCCATATGCAGACTGCCCAAGCCTCCAACTATCCTCCTCCGGCACCCCCATACTCGACGCCGAGACCTCCGCCACAGCAGGCAGGCTACGGCGCAGACTATACTTCATACTTCTACGACCCCAGCTTCAACAACGTGTATCAACCAAATGTGTATCCTGGGTATCGCTCTCCGTTTCCGAAGCTTGCGTCTGAGCTTACCTCTCCGCAGACGCTGTACTTGTCCACCGGGACCATGCTTTTGCGGAGGCATCCGTTGAACGGGCAAGGGCAGGCTTAGAATGATCATATTTATATAGACACGCATTAATACAGCCTGCTCCTCCGCCTCCCCTGTACCTGTGGCGCCGCCATACAACTGTACATTATGTCGATATAATTCCAAGCAGTCTAATTACACGGAGATACAACGGAGAGTGAATTGTTAACGATATCGTTTGCTTGTCCTCCTCTCCGGGAAGCGAAACTCTTGACACCGCCATACAGCTGAGAGGATGTTCAATTGTCAACGCATGGAAAGAATGGCGATTAGCAGAGCGTCGGAACAGTTCATGGTGCGAGAAATCGAAAGTTGCGAGATGTAGGGCGGCGAGGTGGGCGGACGGCACCACTGTGAATCTATATTGTTTTGTTTTTCCATAAATCCGTAAAACAACCAAGACATTCAAGGATCCGACCCGAGAAGTAAAAATCGCCCCTTGTTGAATCCAGCTTGGTCACCGCATTTTTATCACGAGCGGAGCTTTATAGTTTCCTCCTTTCGTTTGGGAAGTACTATTCTCGACATAATGAAACCAACTTTAGCGCTTGTTCGCATGATGATGGTAACATTAGTAAATTACGCGCACTCACTCACAAGAAAGCTGTGAACGCACTACTGTTCCTGCACTACTCAATTCTTTAATTTCGCCCAGCCAAAATGGACGCTCGGCAAACGATCGGATTTAATCTCAACAATCCGTCCGAGGCTATGTTGATGTTGCTATTTTATCAGCATTTTTCGCAGCCTAACTGCATAATTGTGTCAGGTAATGATAAATCTCCGTGAATTACAGACGTCTCCGTTTAACGCATCGGTCGTCTTCCTGAGATTCTGCTCGCCGCTTAACCTTGACGGGCATCATCTCAAGTGCGAGGTCGAAGAGAACGCTCAAAATCCCTGGGCCCGCTACGGCTGGAGACGGCAAGGGCCTCGAGCGACGCGCTGGGCGCGCGCCGTACCGAACGCGGGTCGCCACCCGCGGTACACGAGAAGCTTGTGCTTGTCCGTTCGGCGGCGGGTCAACCGGTGGTGGAAGCTGGACGGGGGCGGGTGTGATAGGTGCAATAGGTAGTGGCAGCGGATTGGGGCCGTGATTAGGTGATGGTGCCGGCGGTATTGACGGCGGGATGTCGTAGGAATACGTTGGAGGGGGTGTTCCGGGCGTGTAAAGTGGGGGCATATCGGGAGCGGGAGTCGTCAAGGAAGGAGTTACAGAGACAGCCAAGGGCAGTGCCGCTGATGCTACAATTGCGAGAGGGATGGAGCCGGCGTTCTGCCTTGGGACACGCCGATTGTTATTGAAACTCGACGAAGAGTTGGATGGGACCACACTGAAGACATAGATCGGAATAGGTATTATTTCCGCAAGAGAAAACAGGTGTTTTACCTGGATCCGAGATGCAGGGTATAGTGAATGACATCGCCTTGCGGACTCCTAGACGATAAATATTCGTTGGAGGGCGGATGAGAGACATTGCCTACCTGGCATCGGAGATAGGATGGGATTGAGTGAGGGAAGGGTTGGCATAGCTGGCGTCTCCCTTTAATGCCACCCAAAAGACAAGCAGTCTGTTCTACTCACCCGACAACGAGACGGATGCGGCCATTCGACACGGTGACGTTGATGGAAACCAATTGTGTAGCTTGATCCACATTTCCAACAGGCAGAAAAAAGGTCTGGCTATTCATGACGGCCGATTGAAGGAAAAATGGCATGCGCGCACCTCGCTGCAGGCTTTATGCTGTAACGCTTTGGTCTGTACACGTGCCGACGCCGTGTGCAGCCCATGCTGTGTTCATTTTATTTGTGCGCGCGCTCAAAGCACAATCAATCCAGAATTTCAGACTAGTACGCTTTGACAGTTTGACCGAGTGACACGGCCTCCGACCGACGAGCCTCATCCGAGTTGCAGACTAGTGATTTGGGAGCGGCGAAACTTGCATACATATCCATATTTGCGACGTTTCCGATCGAGACCCTTGTCGAGACCGGGACTGAAAAACGCAAGGACAATGCAGCCGGGGAAAACCGGCGCCGAGCCCATTAGCGCCCGCTGCCCCATTCGGAAGAAGTCGCGTCCAACTTGAAAATTCAAGGGTTCGATATGTATGATGCCGGCCTCTTTGTAGAAACTGAACCTTCCGCCAATAACTGTGTTTTCTTTCGCTACAGATTACACTTTGCTCTTGTTGGCGTTCTCAAAATTAAAAGCTCCCAAACCTGACAGGGGCACGTGGTTCAACCAATTGATACGCGCTAAAATGAGGCCCGTTGTTTACAGCTTCCCGTTTTCCTAGGATACACCCACCTTCTCTCATGGGCACCAGAGACGACACGTCGTTGCGGAGGGGACTCAGCAACATCACTGAAGTTACTGAACGAACCCGTTCAAGGAGCCCACAGCCCAACATTTTGACACAATCTCCTCGTCACGATACGCGGAATTCTGAAAGTCTGCGGGGGCAGGATGACACACCAGGACAGTTCGAATACCCTACATTTTCTTGGTCTCAAAACCCCGGTGAGCTTCCTCGTTCTTCAACACAATTTCGGGGCTCGTGTAACTTTCACTGCTCAGACACCAGAGCCGCTCGAGAGACGCCTCATACTGTTAGATCTACGCCACCAAGATCCGACTTTGCTTCATATGGCTCATATGACCGCGACCGCCGAAGCCCTGATAGAGATTATCCCTCTTATCCATCCTTTTACCAGGCCACAGACGACCAAACTCGAGGAAGATCTCGTCATGCGTACGGGCGACAGAACTCATCCCGAGATTACGAGGACTCTCCTCGCTTTCATTACCAGCCTGAGGTTGTCGTTAGATCCCGTCCACTTGCTCATCATGCATCATACGGTCCAACGCCTTTCAGACCCTCAACTTCGTTCCCCGTTCCACCCACCATCCCGATACCTGACAGTCGAAGTCCACAAGAGCCTCGGATTATTCTCAATCCCCTCCCACGGCACGCGTCCCCACACCGCCATACTGACTACAGGCGAACTCGCAGCCCATCACGAGCTTCCTCGAGATCCCCCCGCCGTTATCATCATCGACGCCCGCATTCAAGCCGCTCTCGACGATCATATTCGCGCCAAGCTCAAGGTAACATTCCTCCGGAAGACCCTACTCACTGGCCAAATGCATACCCTTCCTCGCCGAATCCATACACGATGGTCCCGGGAGTGCCTGTGATCATAATACCCCCGGCACGGAACGAGCCGCCATATGTGGCAGTTAATCCCTTCAGTGTGAACCTGCCTCCACGGCATGAAAGTCCCACAACGTCTTACACGCCTTCGTCATCCGCGTCCGCCCACCCTCCCGCACCACCGTCCAACGGCGGGAGCTCTCCTAGCTCACGAGCTCATTCTCTCCCTCTACCCGTTGTATCGCTGCGTCGCCACCACCTACCATGGTGGCACTATCACCTAAAAACCTTCCTGTTCTCCGTCCTCGTCCTCGTGTTCGTCAAACTTCCCCGCCAAATCTACCTTCACTTTCTCCTGCGGCTGCCCCTGCTCTATTTCTCGCGTGTCTCGCGCCTGTTCGAAGACGCGAATCTGAGCCTCCCAGATATCCGGCGCATGGCGGTCGCCAACGCGGACCAGTGGAAGGACGGCACACCCGGGGCGCTGCCGACGGCCTGGATCCCCAGTGAGGCGGCCATCTCACCAAACTTGTTGAATTTGCGACATTCTTGGGAAGCCTTCATCGACTCCCTTCTGCGCGAGTGGAAGACCCAAAACGTGGTGTCGGCATTGATGCTCTCGTGAGTGTGAATATAAAGTATCCCTGCACCTTGGTTGAACCTTAGTCTCAGGGCCATCTTAACGATGCTCCAGATCGACGCGGCGGCGACGGATCCCATTGCTAGAACGACTGCGCTGTTGTCACTCATCTCTGCTCTGATGAGCCTGTTATTCGGAAGTATGTACATCGTGCGATTTGGGACAATGCGGAAGATGTACAAGGCAGCCAGTTGGGCGGACGTAAGCGACACACGCCAGTCCTTGTTCGATTGCTGACTTCGAGTTTATTCGCCAGGAAGCACAAAAAGGGCACACTTCAATCCTGTGGAATGTCTGGGTAATGCTGGCTATACCAGCAGTTTGGCTCGCCTGGTAAATCCTTCCTCGATAAAATGCTTGAGTAACTTCGACGTACTAATAATTTCGCAAGGTCTATCATCCTCTTCGTTACCTGCATAATGGCCTTCGCGTGGCGCACAGGCGCAGCGGGTGACTCAAACGCCAGCGTGCTCTCTAACAACGCCGCGCGTGGCTTGCGCATTGGCGTCAGCGCCGTCCTCGGCGTCGCTCTGGTGTATTTGTTCCTTATCGTGAGAACGTTCCGGAAATACGGGGATGTCATGGACCAAGAATGGAACGAGAAAGTGTTCAACTGGGCGCGGGAGGGGCGGTACGCACAGATTGGTTCGCACCCCGGGGCCTGGAGACCGAGTCCGTTAGCAAGTCGCAGTCGCAGTCGTTCGCGGCGGCGCTCCGGATCCCGATCCCCGCGGGCGCGCCCATACTTGCATTATGGCGCGCCCATGCCCAGGTCGCTTTCGGTATCTCCCCGACCGAGCCGTGGGCGTGATTTTAGTCGAAGTCAAGTTGTTCCGCCAGACATCTGTACGTCCGCGGCGGCATTTGGCAGACCGTTCACCCCAAAGCCCGAATTGTCATCATTTTATGCCATCAAAGTCAGGGATTTCCGCTATGGCAGTGAGTGTCCGCCTCCTAGCCTCGTTGAACGGGACATTCTCCCTGCAGAATGGTTGCGCTTCAGCTGGGTGAGTTCAATTACGTCCTGCACGGTGTCCACTCACATGGTGTGGTTCTGCAGGATGTTGAACAGGCTTGGAATGGCTTGGAAGTCCTTACAGAGGCTCCTCCATTTAACATTGAGCCTAATGGTGTTGTTGGTGCACGCGATCGCGCTGCCGGGATGATCCATGTGTGGAATCACAAGTTTTTCCTCGCGCGATCTACCGAAGCCGTTTTGTGCCTGGAACGGCCGACCTTGGGCCCACCAAGCTATGCCGTGTATTTGAAGCATCGTTCAACGGATACCCCATTCGGGCCACTTGCACACGGGTTGCACAGTCTCACTGTCATTCATCTGGTCGAGGATGCAAATCACGGACAGTCGACGATCCAGTACGAAATCGGACCGGTGCAGCAAGGCGGCGAACGTGCGAGAGGGGACAGCTTATCAGCGAGAGGATCTCCGCCAGTCGTTCATGCGGATCAACCTCCGGCTTCGGGCTCACTGCCGCTTCCTCCCTCGCCCTCTGGCGTAGTCATCAAATCCCCGGTGCCAGTGAGACCTGTTCGTCCCATCGTGCTAGAAAGCACGCAGAGCAAGTCAGAAACTTGACATTGGACATCCACACATCTGTAGCCAGAGTTCGAAAATCAGATTTTACTGCAGGAATTATTTCTTGCGTCGTTTATTAACTTCGAGGGTTGTTGTATGTATGCAGGAGAGAAAGCAGCGAGCAAACATCATAGGAAACTAGTTATTCAACTAGGAACAGTGATATCACATAAGTGTCGTTGTTACCAGGCTCTATGTACTTGGTAGGCACCCTTGCTTAATTTGCAACGAATTGAAAACTGGAAACTGATGGTACATACTCGAATTTGACTGATTGACCTAAGGAAGACGCGCTACATACGACTGGGATTCATCCGCCCTTGAAAACACAACATGCATTCCGGGCATCGCAGCCCTGATCGCCACACGGAACGCGTCGAACGCGACATCACGCATTGCGGGAGCATCCGCATCATCGGTAATACCGGTCTGGAAGAGCAGTTGACAGTGCAGGTCGTCCAACTGCCACTTTGCAAGCCCGGGAAATGTGCCTTCGTCTTCCCATGCAGGCTCCACCGCGCGGTCGCTAACTCTGAACACGAGTCTGAGCGGAACGCGCGGGAGACACGCTAGTGTGCCTGCCAGGCCATCAGGCATACAGCGCTTGGAGCCGTTCGACACGCTGAGCTCGAGCGTGCGTAGCGCCGGAAGGGGCGGGAGGCTCAAGGGGTAGTAAAGCCCTGAGCGGAAACGTGCCTCGGTTAATTACGGACGGGAAACGAGGTTAGGAAGACAGACGCACGGTCGCAGTCTAGCTGAAGATGATGCAGCGTTCCGCCGAGGGCAGAGAGCAGCTTTTCTGGTCCCATGCAGCTGAAAAAATCGATGAAAAGGTGCATTTTGGTGACAGTTGTCAACCCTGGTGCGTGCGGAAGGATGACCTTGTAGGTCGAGCGCATGTTCGTGCTAATAGTCAGGTGCTCTAGCCGCGAAGGGCCCAAGATTTCTGTAATTTCGGCTGAGTCGGAGTCAATCTTGAATGTCGTCCTGTGGATAGAAAAAGCTCTCATTGAGGGCAGTACGCGGGGGAGAACCACCGTGGGCAAATCTCTAATGTCTAAGAGATGCAGGCGCTCGAGTGTCGACTGGTTGAGAAGGGCGAGGATTACGGATCTGAGGCCCAAGGACAATTCGCCCCACCGGACTGTCATACCGTAAATCACAAGCCGCTCAAGACAGGGCAATGATCGAAGAACATGCTTCAGCGTTATGTCTTCGTCTTCCGCAGAGGGAAGGTCGATTGTCAAATCGCGCACATAGGATGCAAGGTGCGGAGACGCAACGAGAAGCGAGTGCCAACCCAAGATAGTCCCAGATGGCATCGAGATTCCACGGCGAAGGGATCGCTGCGCGAATGTGGAGGATTGCCAATCGCCTCGGTGCAGCCAGATGGACCGAAATAGGTGCCGTTGGCTGGGCGAACAGAAAGTGGTTGCCACCAGGGAGCATGTTTTGAGAGACGGGTAATCATGCGCTAGCTCATCGAGTATGGCAGCAAAGAGCTCATTTGGGATAGCGCTCATGACGGACAAGTCTATGTATACGAGAAGAATGGGAGTGGGGCTCGCTCGTTCTGGCGTCGCGAAGGCAACGGTCCATTTGCGAACCAAATAAGATCACGAAGCGCGCCGAGGCGGCCATCACATCGGCTTGTTATCGGCGACATCCGCCGGCGTCCAAGATTTTAGTGTTTTTCCGTGCAATACATTTTCTGGAGGGACATCTTACACGGGGGAAGACTCCTCGCGGACCACCCTGTCGCTCGCTGCTGGTACCACTGCGCGGGTCCTCACTGCGTGGCGTACGGCCCCTTCGGCGCGTGTGTATCAGGGGCGAGTCGCTGGAGTCTGATGGGATTGATGGCCATTTCACTAACGAAGATTTTTCTGTCTTGATTTGAATTTGCTCTTGCTCGTCCTCGTGCCCCTCGTCGCTCTCACCTGGTCATGTTGTTCCCGAATGGCCGTCGTCCTTGCCCACGAGCAAGTGAGTGCTGAACCTTCTTCGCTGGACACCCACGCACATCGTCTCTACGGCTCTCCGGAGTCCGGGCGGTTGTTCCTCGCACACTCCATCCCCTTGTTGTTTTGTTTAAGCTGCCGCTCTCATACGCGCCGTAGGTATGTCATTGTGCAGCCTCAGCGAACCTCCACCCCGTTTTGCCTAGAAGATCGCGAAGGTGAAGTTTTGCCCCTCGGTTCCTCAAACTGTTTCTGTTTCGAATCCTCAGCCATGCGGGGAGTGTCAGAAAGTCTGTTTCCTTGCTCCGTTATCCACCTGGCTCTGGTGAAGCTCATATATCGCAGTGGCCTGGAGAGATTTATTGCTGGGACAGTTTCTGGGCTGATAATTAGATCCTCCAAGGCAGCCCGTTCTGCATCCACTAAGCATACTCAGCTCTAAATTCGAACTGGGAAAATCAAATCAGTCGAACGCACTATGTTGAATGATACCATGGATCATCTCTTCGATCCGAGGCTTTTCGGTGTAGTCGCCCAATCGGTCCATCCATTCCTTTATCTTGACGATATCGGCCAGAACGCGGAGTAGATTGACTCGATATTCCAACGCCATGTGTGCCGGCATGATCTGGAGCTGCACACTACCTATTGCAGCTTGAGCAACATTGAGGGTCCGAGGAAAATAAGTCATGAACGCGAGAGTATCCAGCGGGGACACAAAGGCTTCAATACACCTCAACGCATTGGCTGTGCACAGCATGCACAAGTTGAGCATTTGGTTGCCCGACAGTGCGTCCGGTCGTAATGCACAAGCGTTGAGCAAGAGTTCAGTACAAGTAAGGAAATTGTGCTTCATCGTCCAGGTTACCCATTTCTGCGCTAGCATATCACCGCGCAGAATTCGCAGTACATCAACGATCAGAACATCGAGTGATGCCCACCCAGCGATCCACTCCACGAAATCGGTGATCCACGGATATTGGTCGAGGTTGCCGTGTTCGAAGAGGAAGACGAGGGATTCCAGGAGAGCACGGGAATCGACTTCGACCCAGTCACCAGGGGTGCTAGTATAGATCAGTGAATGCATCTGTGCCTGCCGCGATGCAACATCGATATCCTGCAGATACAGCTTTGTCAACCTAAGATCGAGGACTTTCCAGCCGAGTCGTAGAATTGATTCTTTGGTGGTCATATACTGTGGGCGGGAAGCCCAAGCCTCCCAGTTGAGAACCGGCGCAGATACAATATATACGATGGGGTGGAGTGGCCCCCGTTGATAACCCACCACAACAGCAAGAGCGAGAGTGAATGGGGAGTCCCACATACTGGCAAATGCCAATCCACCGGAGTAATCTTTGTGATATCGTTGAAGCGCATCCATGAACGGGTTGAGTAGTATCTGAGCGCTATCAAACAGGCGCGTATCTATTCGCAGATATCCATGAGTAGGTCCACAAGTTGGGTACACGGAGCATACCTCGGGAAATCCACGAGTAATCGCCGTATGTCAAAGAAAATACTTCGGCAGCGGTTCGGTTGCTTCGGATACTAGCTTCGGGCGAGAGAAGGTGAACAAATGTAGCGATCTCTGTGTCCGTGATATCACCCCGACGGGAGAGTCCGGGGGACTTCAATATCTCCAGAAGGGCAGACGCGGCAAGATCCAAGGCGTCATCATCGTGTGTACCCTGTAAGATGGCGTGGTAACTGAGCACAGCATCCTGGGCCAGCGGAAGATTGTTATGGGGTTCTTCAGGCTCTTCATACGATCCGGGTAACGAAGAGCTCTCTTTAACCCGACTCCCGAATATTTGACGCCTGAGACGGTCCGCATAGGAGGGTCCCAGGGATACTGCGCTGAGTATACCGCCTCGAAGAAGGGAAGCCAAGCTTGATTGAAACGGTGATGTCGACGGGTTGACTCCACCGTCGATGAACGCAGCAAGTAGCACGCAAGTGACAACCATGATTGACATCAGGCAGATGCTGGTGGTAACAAATATAAGTGTTGGTTTTGGAGTGATTTGTAGCACGGTGGACAGAAGGACATCGACGATTGCTGCGATAAAAAGAAGTACAGGGATGACAAGGAGTTGTGGGAGCGATTCGATAGCGGGCCGGAGGATTCGTTCTGCAGCGGCCCATCGCTTGTGAATATCAGATAGTCGGAGGGCCGCCTTTTTATGGTGGGACCATGTTACCATGTTGAGAAATCCGCGGCCAGCTACGACGAGTGCAGCGATAGACAGCTATCAAGGTGGGTGAGGGAGGCTGAAATGGCTGCTTATCTCACGTACGCTTAGCACAAGTGACAGTGAATAGAAAGAGTTGACGCGTATGTCGCTGGCATCCGGCTCAAACGATAATGGTTGTGGGAATGTTAGATTTGAGGGAACTTGGCCACTGAGTAGGATGATAATATCTGTAAGATTTCTCAACAATTCATTGGTCCTTGCATTCTCGTCCGGCTCCAACGTGCTGAGTGAGTCTACCAGGAAGGAGGTCACAACAGCAGAGAAGAGTCCGAGCTGCGCAGGTGAGAAATTTGGATGGTTAGGATTTATTCTCAACCTACAAAAACTAGGAGTGAGTCAAGGCCATTCCGCCAACGGTCGACCTTCGGCTGAATATTTTCAGTCACAAAAGATTTCAGAAGTGGGTTCCAGGCACTACTGCTAGTGGCAGGAACCTGAGGGATAGGTTTCCGCATCACATCTAAATGAAATAAAAATAAAAGTGGCTCAAAACCTTCGAAACATAAGCTGAGGCAAAAAAAAACAAACCCGCGGAAGCTTGACGTGCGTTCATACGTCGTAGGAGATCAGTCTGTTCCGTTATGAGTTGATTCAAATTTGCGAGCTCGGCGCTAAGTAGACAGCATAAGATGGCGACAAGTGTACAGGGCAGAAACCAATGCGTATACCCAATTGTATGAATCTCCCGGAAACCCAGCGAGAGGAAATTTGCGTGCAGCTCGTCATCAGGATCACTGTCTGTGGCCAGAGAGCCCGAAACAACTTGTGGGGTGTTTGGGCGATCGAGACCCACCCCTTCGGAGGCAGACCGTTGGTCGAGGCTCGTCCGCATCCCAGTAGAAGTAGACAGTAAGAGATAGCCCGGGCCGCACGTCGACGACACCCATCACTGATTGTTTGGCGCCATCCCAGCGCATCTATCTGCATCTATCTGTCAAGAATTCGAAAGCCTAAACTCGGCGACATGGACCTAGAACGGAGATAAATCTGTAGAGGCCCTGCCCAGCTCTGAGGCTCCAAGCACGAAACCCTTGACTGCTCTCCAAAATCGAGTCGATTTTGTTCGGTCCTCCAATAGCCTCCAATCCACACTGATCCAGATAAAAATTCTTCGAATTACGTACACGTATCGTGCAAGGCATTTAACCTATTTGGGTGAACAGTTCCTCATATCATGGACTATGGAAAGGAGAACGGAAGGGACCGCGGCCACTCGAAAGAAAGGTGTCGCAGGTAGTGGACCGTTCAGTAGCAGGTGTGGCCGGAAATGGCACGGAAAAGGCCATAAAACGCATTGCTTGACAGCGGAAGATGCGAGCGAGGTTATTTCCACACAATGGAAATCGCGGAGAAACGCGAACGCGTATATGAAAACGACGTTGTTGTCGCGGTACAGCCCAGGCCCACCTAAGGCGCCCCCTTCGACGACATCCGCGAAGCATTAATCGGGACTGACTGCGGGGGAAGGCTCGCGAAGCACAAGCAGCCGCAGCCCGAGGGGCAGATCGGCACGTCGAGGCGCCGCCAGCATAAGATGTGAGTGACGTGGAAGCAGCGCAAGCAGCTGCGGGAAAGACCTGCCAACGCTCGTCAGCGGGTATGCGCAAGCATGCAGTATATGCTTACCCTTTACAGGAAGGCGGCAGACAGTGCAGTGTGGCATGCCACAGGGGCGGGAGCAGTTCGGGCAAGAGTTTCTGTCCTGCTCTACGATATGGTGGCAGTGGGGGCAGCTGCGTAATAGACCTATCCCGACTTGTTAGTACACGGGAGCATCCAATGTATGAACGAGTGCACCTATCCTATGCTGTGTACTGTCACCCACAGTGTCAGGGTATTTGACCGACTTGAGGAGCTCCAAGCGCTTGTGAAACAGCTGCCAACTGAAGAGCACGTCTGCGTAGATGTGGATATGGCTCAGGAATTCCACTATCGTCATGGCAGGAAAAACGTCCGATCTACCTCAATGCCCATTAGATTAAAATGACGACGAGATGGAACGGTAACAGTATACGCACGTTTGCTCAACGGGCAAATCATAGACGACCACGCGGGTTTCGTGTATCGCGTCGGTTGATGTAGTGAATTGCGAAAACGGGGGCCGCCGGTGACCCGCAGATGAAAAGGACACGGTGTGCTTTGCCCCAGGGGAGGATGTCTCGTGCCATGACTTGGACACCGCCGATGGGGAGGGCAGCCCCGACTCTCGCCAATATCCACGGCGGCGGGGGAGTGGCGAGTCAGGGCCGCGGTGGATACGATCCGACTTGGACACAGGGATTGAGATCGGGGCGGCGGTATCTGATGGTGTAATCAGGCCATCTTTGAGCGAATCCTGCACGCCCGACATGAATTGGCGCATGCTCCCAGCGTTGAAGAGACTCGACCAGGAGCCGCGCGAAGAGTTGGACGTTGAGAGCGTGGGCTGGTTGGACGCGAGAGGCGGGGAAGCCGTGAGTCGTGGCCACGTTGGGGAGATGGGACTCAGACGACCAGTGTTACCGACGGAAGTCGACCGGGAGATACTGAAGTAATCCACAGGCCCAGACTTCGGCGTAGGCGTCCGTCGAACTTCGGGCGACTTGGTATAGACATTGGACCCAATACGGCAGCCTTGAAGTACAATCATCGATAGCATCGCAAGCATCTGGATGTCC
The DNA here is from genome assembly GCA_029289565.1 of Mycena galericulata. NCBI lineage: Eukaryota > Fungi > Basidiomycota > Agaricomycetes > Agaricales > Mycenaceae > Mycena > Mycena galericulata. The sequence goes on from JARKIA010000034.1 coordinate 789,541, forward strand.
TTCATCCTGCACAGCTCCGAGTGACTAAAAAACACGGTCAGACGAAGAAGCAGCGTGGTATTATGCAACTCACAGACGAGTGACCATCTTCACCACGAGCATGTTAGGCCCAGCGGAGAAATCCTCAAGTGCAGGGAACAGTGCTAGCAGGATCTTGAAAATCCGTTCATGGTCATACCGCCCATGCTCCCGCGCAACTTCAGCGTTCTTCTGACAAAGCACCGCGACTGTCTCCGCCTCGAATACATATCCCACCGCGACCTTACGGTCGCCGCCCGAGATATCTGTCGTGTTGGTGATGAACACCGTACTTCTGCGCGGCGCCGGGAAGGCGAAGCTGTCGGAGCGGAACCCTTCCTCCCCTCGCAGGCGCGAAGACTCAGAGTCGCGGTGGTGGGACGTGTCGTGTGAGAACGTGAGCAAGTTCGTCATTATGCGCAGAATGTGGTCGCCGTCCTGCGGGCGGCGCGGGTCGAGCGGCTTCACGACGCGATCCGTCGCCGCGAGGCTCAGGCGCCTCACAGCGTCCGCAAGAAGCGCGGGCGACCGAAAGACGCGCGGCGGCGGGTGCTCAGCGCTCATATCGACGCTGTCGTGTGTTGCCGGGATGTCGGACACTGTCTTTGCGGGCGACGCCGAGATGGATAGATCGCGCAGGACATGGCGCACAATCCGCGGCGGCGCACGGAAGAAGCATACCAGCTCGCCTAAGATACATTGGTTAGCATCGAAGTAGAGGAGCAGCAGTGCGCTACATACCATTCGGCCCAAAGGTCCCCTGCGACGTGCGCGGCTCGGCGAGATTCTTGTGGCTGCGCAGGAGCGACACGGTGAAGTCGCGCGATTTGCGCGAGACGTGCTCCTCGTCGTCGGAGGATGACTCGGAGTCCATCGGGTGCGGGCCGCCTGACTTTTCGCCTTCGCTGAGAAATCGCAGGCACGCCTCGAGGCAGGGGCGCTGCCTCTCACGCAATGCACGCAGGCGCCGGAGGATAAATGCGCGATTCTTGAGAGAGATGAGGGGGTTGCGCTCGAGTTCGACTGTCGGCGTGCCACGGGGGTGGAGGCCTTGTGGGTAATCCTTCGGAAAGGTGAAGGTGATGCGGATGAAGACCGAGGACGACTCGCCCCACGGGCCATGCAGGCCTAGGGTGCATGTCCGTTTCTTGGTAAGATCGTGCTATATAGAGTGAGCATCAAGATTTCCTGACCGCACGGACAGCGCACCTTCTCCAACTTGATCTTAGCCGCGACGAGCTTATTGATGACGGACGTCAGCCTGCGTGCCTCATTTAACTGGATCTTCTAGTCAACGCGTGGAGCACTCACTCATCCTGCAGACTCTGTCCTTCCTCCAGCAACGCACGCCCACGACTATCACTCCGCCGCCGCACCAAGCTCTCCCCGGGCTCAACCTCGCTCCCGCCACCGCTACTCCCCGCCCCGCGTCCGCCAGAACTACTTCTCGGCAGCAGCCCACTTGCATCCCCACCGGTACCCGCGCCAGCAACTTCCTTAACGTTGGACAGCCACGTCAGCGCATCCATCCCGACGCGCCGCCCACCCGCCTTCCCGCGCGACATCCGCGTCGAGCCCACCGGTATCGTCCGCGCGCGCTGAAAAAGTTGCTCCCCAGCCGGCGGTCGCTCACTCGCCCCACGGTCGTCGCGTCCCCTTCCTTGCGCCGGCCCCTGTTTCGCGTTTGCATGTGGCATCCCCACGCGCACGCCAGCAAGGACGTTCCGCGCACCAATTGGCGCTGAGAGCAAGGGCAGGGCCGGGGATGGTAAGCTCTGCGTCTCCTCTCCCACTAATGCATCCGGGGGTGGTGGAGGCGGGTTGCGGAAGGAAAAGGTCGGTGTTGACGGTACCGCACTGGGAAGTGGCTCCGGCGGTCGAACATATCCGACTTTCTGTGACAGGCGTTAGCGGGGGAGTTTCAGGGGGAGTTTAAAGATACGGAAGCCGCGTAAGTGGGGACGTGAGCTCGACAGGAGCTTCGATGGAGGAATAGAAACGACAAGAAGATCGCGACCCCACCTGCATCATCTCCAGCTCGACGGGCCAAAAACGTAACGTACGGTCTTTGGACCATGTAATCAGCTGGAACGTCGCCCCGTCTGTGAACGCACATAAGCACCTATCGATAGGAAGGGAGAAAAGCAGAATGGACCCACCCGCACCCCGCCGCCACACAAACTCCTTCACCACGTCCGTGTGCCCCTCGAACACCTCTACCGGCTCGTCACCGTCCGCCCCTCCCCACTCTCGATCCTCGCGCTCTCGTTCATCGCGATCCCCATCACCCGCCTCCCGCTCCCCCTCCCGCTCCGTGTGTCCTCGTTCCCCGCCCACCCAATTCCCTGCGTAAACAGAGACGAATCAGTCACAAAGTAAGCAGACCCGAGCGGCTGTAGGGAGGAAAGACCCACCGAGCGCGTACATCCCGAGGCCCGTCTCCCCGCGCTGCGGCAGGCTCAGCAGCCCGCGTCCGAACGGCAGATGCCGCGCGCGCCACACGGGGTTGGCGGTGTGGATCGTGCGCACAGGCGTATGTGTGTGCGTACTGCCGCTGTGATATCCGCCGAGGTCGGTTCCCGAGTGCGAATGCGAGTGTGATAGGCCGTCATGGAACTGGAAAGCGTGCGCGGAGTGCGAGTGTGTCGGCCCGCAGGCGGGGCAGGCCCAGGCGTCCGTACCAACTGGGTGCTGTGAACGTGTGTCAGTGCTAGAAAGGGACGCGAAGGGTAGAGAAGGGGAAACGAGTAGCGACGTTTTGTGGATGCGGAGCAGTGGGGTGCGCGAGGGTGGAAGGGGCGAGAAGTAAGAAGGGGAAACCAGTGACGGAGAGGGATCGGGAGAGCGGAATTGGATGGGCAAGGCAATCGAGCGTCAAAATCGCGGTCTCGAAAGCCGAAGCTACAAAGAACAAGCAAGCAGAAACTACGCACCGCGCCGTACAATCCACTGCGCTCGCCCGTCTCGCCGCCCAGCGCGCCGACATTCCAGACCTTCAGTAGGACAGCACTGTGAGCTACAATCGGAAGAAGACGACAACACGGAAAGTGAAATAAACGCACCTTGATGTCCCCGTCCAGCGCACACGTCACGAGCCCGCCCGCATCCGTTGGGCTCCAGTCGATGCCGTATATCTTCGACCGATGGGCGCGCAGGCGCGCGGTCGGGAGGGAGCCGTGCTACGGACATGGCAGTCAGCCCCGCTTTCGGATATCCCCAGGGAGAGAAGGAAAGAAGGGGGGATCAAGAGCGGACGGCGGGCAAGGCAACTTGGAGTGTGAATAAGAAGACAGTGGTGCGATATGGGCACCGAAAGAAATACTTTCGCTTACCCGTCGATCCCAGATGAGCACCTCCCCCGCGTGGCTCGACGCGAGGACGTGCGGATGCTGTCGGTTCCACTTGACCTGCGTTCCGCCCGCTGCGCGTTCTCGTCGTCAACATTGCGCTCCGATTTCGACATCAACTCACAATTAAACGCGCTCAGCCCAAACACTGCACGTCCTCCGCGAGCCGCACGCAGATCCCACGCCCACACCCACGAGTCGACGCCCGTGCTGACGACGATATCGCGCTCCTCGGGCGCGGGGTGCCAGTTGATGTCCGTGATGGCGCGGTAGTGCGCGTGAAGGACGTGCTGGATAGCGGACGGGTTCTGTGCTGCCGCCCGACCTGTGGTGTGCGCTGAGGCGGGGGAGGAGAGGTGTAGGTTCCAAATTAGGCTGTGGGGGCTTAGTGTAAGTCGATCAAAGTGGAATGATATGCTAAACTGGAAGAGGGGCGGAGAAGAAGGACGAGGAAGGACAGGACGCACAGCTTCTCCGCGCTCGTGCTGACGATATATTCGGCGCGGCTTGCGTGTGGGTTCCATTGCACGTCGGCGACGTCCCATGTACCTCCCTGGGGAAGGAAGCGCGGGACACTCAACGGCGACTCGAGATCGATGATGAAGAGGCCTTTTCGCGCCGCGAGGACCACGTCGCGCGAGGTAGGCGAAATGCTCATCTACGCGCATAAAATCCAAATCACCTCTGTAGCCCGTGAAAATAAGAGAGAGAAAGAGACGCACATTCCCCACCGCATCACCCACGAGTCCCTTCATAGAGATCTCCAGCACCTTCCGCAGGGTGTTCGCATCCTCCGAGCTCTCGCCACCGCCCCCTTCCCCTCCTTCCCTTCTCTCGTTCCGCCCCAGAAGGGAGTCAGACCCCGAACCCGAAAGCGACCCCGAGCCGTCCCCCGAGCCAGATCCGGCCTCCTCCTCCCGGGGCGGGGAGTACATCCGTTGCTTCCCCTTAGCGTTCATGCTGATCCCGCTGCCCTCGAGCGTGGGCGTCCAACTCGGCCTCCGAGCCGAGAGATCTGGCATGGCAGAAGCCGCGGTCCACGACGTGCGCCGCGAGGCAAGCGGCGGGGGTGCGAAATTCACGATGCTCGTACTGCTGGAGACGCGCTGCCGCGCCGTCTGCGATGGCTCGTCGGAGGGGGCGGTCCGACGCGGCATGGGAGTCAGGTTGGTGGCGTGAAATTACGTTGAGCGATTTCGTTAGTGTACAAAGTCTGGGAGACAATAATATTAGTAGACTATAGTCGTGTCGCTGTTGGTAGATGAGGGCAGATTTCGTTCCAAAAGGTATCTGGTATCTCAGGCCGTCAGACGTAGCCCAACAAGTTCAATTGAAGCAATTGTGCATGCGATTGGGCAGGTCGCAGGAGCGAGTGGAGGTGGAGTGAGGAGCGGTGTCTGCTTCAACGAGGAGCAACGGCGAGATGCGATCGCTGCAAAAGCCGATCCAAAGTAGATGTAAAGCAACGAAATGGGAGAGAGCAGGAACACTGTCAGTAACGTTTGCTCCATCCTATACTTGAAAACACAATGTACACAGCCACACAAAAGTCACCTGATATAGTCACGTTTTCCGTCCCACGGTCCTCTAACCCCGGGAACTCGGAATCCGCCGTGCGTTGGCGAGCTCGGAATCCACTGGGGTTTGGGGCGGAGCCCCAACAAGCTGTGGACCCTGCCGAAGGTGCGGACCGAGCGCAGCGAGCGTCCGCGCCAAAGGCACGGGTCCTAAAGCTCGTCATGTTTGTTTCATACGCCATCACGTGGGCGCCACATAATGGCGCGTTTCCTCACCGTGCATACCTCGCGCATTTCAATGGTCATATGAGTTGTTTGAACCGGTATGTGCGCCGTGGATTTCATTTTTTTTTGAGGTGAAAGTATAAACCACGTACGTCCCGTAGTGCAAATTGTCGAGGAACGCGCTTCAGGATGATTTTAAATCAGATTTGCTCTAATTTGGAGCAGTGTATCTACCGAGAATGCCACACGCTCGCAAACGTCAAAATATCTCTTCTCTCTCTTTATAAAATTGAGCGTGTCTGAAGCCTTTAAACTCCGACCGCGCGTTTCCGACGGCTCCCAAAGGCACCGCTGCAGTGACTTGGTCGAAGTGCCGGGACCGCGAAGCGGTCCCGGCGCGCTCTTGTAACTCACAATGAATATTTACCGGCCGGCTTTTACATCTACCCCAAATCTACCCAAGGAAAGCAGGCCTAACAACTACGCATATGAAACCACCATCATTCGGCCTCCTTCCACCATGTACAGTGCGCCCAGTCTATCATCCATCGCAATTTCGTTGTACATGGATGTTATTTTCGCTATGGCAAGAGGAAGGGGCCGGAATTCGACATGCGGCGTAGGTTGCGGGACGTATTGGACGAGTCCGAGCGCATCATTTTCGTCCAGTATAATACCGCAGGTAGCGGACGATCCGACTGTAAGCCACACCATGAGACAGGAGTGTTCGTAAGAGCAAAGCGAACCGATGATTAGGGTCGAGCCATCATGTTCCGCCGGCCAAAAATGAAGCTCGTGTATCTCGGTGTCGATGTCGAACCCAACAAGAGTGGACTCGGAGGAGCGTAAGGTCACATTTAGCACCCCGTATTTAGGATATCGGATCCTGCACGGCCCAAGAGAGAATGCTTCTTGCTCCGGATTGACCAATGGGACGTCCTTCGTCACGGTGTGCATCCGAAACTTCCCGTTGTCGGGTGGGGCCGAAGTGTTGACATAGATGATTTCCACAATCGGGTCGAACGACTGGCGAGTGAGATAAAAACCGTCGTCGAGAGCAATGCCGCTGGGATGTGCCGCGTTGTGATCAAGTTCCAGCGGAACACAGTGACCGTCTTCGTCCTCGCGTCGGGCGAATAACAGCCGACAGACCGGGAGGTGTCTCGACTCCGTGAGGATCGCTCCGATAATGCCTTCATTCACGATGACATTGGAAACAAGGCTGGATGCAAAAGGTATGTCGTTCCAAATCCTCGAGAACACTTTTGTCACTCTGACTGCCGACGGATCCCGATAGTCAAAGCAGATAACAGCAAGTTCCACGTCGTGTTCAGATCTACTAGGGATATTAAGTGCGGGTAGAGAACTATATAGAAAGAGGATGTTACGTGGGCACGGCCATTCCGACAGAACACATCCCGGGAAGGAGAAGCGGCGAGGAGCTTGCGACCCACGGTGGGCCAACGGTATCACGATCGAAGGTGCCGATGCATTCACCGGAGATGGTGTCCCAGCATGCCACGCGCTCGAGTGAGACTGTGATGATCATCCGAGTTCCCTCGACGGACAAAAGATTCAAGAGTTGATCTTTCATCTCAAAAGAGCGGACTGAGACAGGGTACGGGGACTCTGATGTCCAGTTTTTTCTCAGTTTGTACGCGTGTACGGCCAGAATGCGGAGAGCTACAAGGGTGAGAGATCGGAGGTCGGTGCCAGGAGAGCATGGTAGCGGTCGCCTGTGAATCTCTTCAATTCGCTTGAGAGACCGCATCCAAAAAGTCGGGGAAAGCAAGATTGTCATGTAAGAACTACACGTCTAAAGAATGGTCGGTCAGTGACTCTGAATCTCTCAGATATCCGTACAGCAGCAAGGTGGAGGGAGTCCGGAAGATCAAGATCTTGAGTGATCTCCAGGAGGATATCCAGCGGCAAATCTACAGCCGGCATGGCGCACGCAGACGAATTGAGGTGGGCGGTTAGGCTTGTTCAGCCCCTGTAGCAATCTGAAGTGATTTTCTGAATATATAGTCGTCCAGAATCACACCATGCGAGGGGTGGATCCCAGTCGCCGAAGGCGAGCGTGAGAGGGACGTTGCCATCCACGTGATCAGCCCGTCGTGATGGAACTGCCACGACAAGTGTAAACAAACATACCTCGGCGGAGGATTCAAACCTTGATTCAAACACCCTGTACAACTCATTCAACTGCGAAAAGTGCATCGGCTCTTAACTTTGGATCTCGCCTGCACAAGATTTCATTGGGGTTGCTCACCGTAACCCTTTTCCCGCTCCTTTTTCTCTCCCTATACTTCTCGAGTTTGCTTTGTTCTGGTCCGTTTGTTTTATGTAAAAAGTGGCAGCAATTTGGTGAAAAGGGCAGGGGAAATGGAAGGAAAAAGGGTTATTGAGAAAGCTCCCAACTAGAACTCCCTTTTTGTCTCCCTTTTTGCTCTCTTTTTCTTGCATTTAGTAGATGATACATGGAGTCATTGTACATGTAGGTCAACTATAAATTCAATTCAAACCTATGTACTCAGATACCCAAATGCTAGGTGATAGGTTGATCTAACTATTATCTGAGCTTAAGACAAAAAAGGAAGTGAAAAAGGGCTGGAAAACGGGAACCGTGAACAAGCCTATTTAAGGATTAAATCAACTTTTGTTTCTGCATACTGCAACCATTGATAAAGCTGCATCTGAGCTTTACTACTTCAGATCAAACATGTACTTGTGTCAACTCAATCTGAGGGTATAAATGAAGGAAAGAGACCTGATAGCCTGTGGTGGGCACCACATCTAGTTATCATTTGCTTCCTGTCAATTGTGGGACAACCTTTCGATTTGGGATCAGGTCATTTATGTGTGAGCTTCGATATGGTTTTTATCTTATCCTTTAGACTGCCAGTGGTATCTTCAAAAGTTGAGGTTATGAAAAAGGAAAAGAGACCTGGTGGGCACCTGCATCTAGTTAATTTCTTCATTGTGGGACACCTGTTCGACTCGGGATCCAGTCATACGTTTCCCCAGTCGCTTTTTTTTCCATCTCACCCTTGCACCACAAATTTGATGCCCAGCGTAAATCAAGGTCTGAATGAAGGAAAAGAGACCTGATAGCCCGTGGCGGGCACCCACCCAATCTTATACAGTTGTCTCAAGACCTCAAAGCTTGTGGGATGCCCGTTCGACTCGGGTCAGGTCTTGGTTCGGCCACTAGTATCGACATTTTTTCCTTTCTCATTTCTATGTACACACGATTTTTTCCCTCTTGTGCGTGAGGTTGATTATTTGCCAGTGATCATGATACGTCGGTACGGTAGTACTTGCAAGAAGCACGAAGACTCGATATAAATCAAAGCACCGCGTGAGATGAAGATGAAGATGCCACCCGCACCCGCACCCGCACCTGCGAGACGGCAGTACGGCGCAACATGTATGCAGTCTTGATTTATATCACCCGTGAAGCTCCACCGCGGCTTGCTTCCATCCACTGTCACTATAATACATATTTCTGCTGCGTGAATATTTGAGTATTGTGGAGGAAAGAGACCTGATAGCCCGTGGTGGGCACCCACCCAATCTAATTCAGAAAGCTATAATAATGCAAGTTTGTGGGGACTCCCGTTCGACTCGGGATCAGGTCATACTGTTGTCAATTCAATCAATATTTCTTATCTTATCCTTTAGACTGGTGTGGCTTCAAAATGTAGGGTAAGTTGAGGGTATGAATGGAGGGAAGGAGACCTGCTAGCCTGTGGCAGGCACACACATAAGAAATGGCAATACGTGTATCATTTGTGTGGAACTCGTTCGATTCGGGATCAGATCATTTCTGAGCATTACAACATTTTTTATGATCCTTTAGACTGGCATGAATTCAAAATGTAGGGTAAGTTGAGGGTATGAATGGAGGGGGGGAGACCTGATAGCCCGTGGCGGGCACCCACCCAATCTGACAGTTAACCGAAAAGCTTCAAGTTTGTGGGGACCTGTTCAATTCGGGATCAGGTCATGATCATTGCTTCTCAGTACTTTTTATCTTATCCTTTAGACTGGCATGGCTTCGAAATGTGGGGTAAGTTGAAGGTCTGAATTATGGCAACAGGGACTGGACAGCTTCAAATTTGGACGTTCGAGTGTCATAAAATGATTCGCGAGGGTGATGTGGCCCATTTGGGTGTCAGGACCCCGGAGATGCATTCCTTACTCCCATGTACGACTACTAATTTCAATGTTCAATTTGTGAAAAATACATTCTTTCAATTAAACCTGGCGTGCTTCCTTGCGTGCGCGGGCAGCAAGAAATCCCCAGGAGTACGTAACCAGCACCGCCACATCCCTTTTCGGGAAAGTGGTTGAATTTCCAACGCTGTACGTCTTCGCCTCACAAGGGTTGCATGGTCGTACTACATTCCAATCCAACTACATCTACAGTGTATATAGCTGCCTTCAAAAATTATCCAGGAGTGCGTAACCAACACCGCCACATCCCTTTTCGGGAAAGTGGTTGAATTTCCAACGTTCAACCGTTGTGCGTTGTGCGGGCTGTATGCGCCCTGCGCATGCCCTCTCGTCACAAAAGGAGCTACAAACGACTCCATCAGGAATGATGAAGCTCCAACACCGGATGGATTTTCCCGGAAAATCGGTTCAAGTTGCACCCAAAACGTCGCCATAAATCACATTCATTGACCCAAGACCATCATACTCTAAAAAGCTAATAAAACCTCCGAAACCAGGCCCACGAAGACACGAATCGTCCGGATTTTCCCGGAAAATTCACCTATGACGGCCGAATTCAACAAATCTTCTGGAACAATTCCGCCATAACCTAACCTACCAGCACCTTCTAAACCCAACCTAAACCTAACCTGTCACTCAGACCACCCACGAGACCCAAATTTCCCGGAAAAATACTGCGACTTGGCAGAAAGAGCTGCCTTGTCTACGGCATCTATCGACCGTGAGTACGTTGTGGAGCACTGCATTCTCTGAAACACGGAAGCAAGGCCAAAAACAGCCGAACCGGGTCATTTTCCGGGAAAACATGGTTGCACGACCATGTGGACCCCCAAATCTGTACTCAGAACTGGTGTGGTGACCCGCAGTGACTCAGGAACCGACCGGGACCGTCTACTGACTCCTTCAGACTCGGTTTTCTCCACACGGTGCGCTCAAAATGGAATAAATGAGGCATATTTTCCCGGAAAATTCACTTTTTCCTGGAAAATCCTCTCTCACCTTGTCAATTTCGGACGCGGGAGACGAGTCGGCCGGACCTTACGAGTCATGGACGACTAGGGAGCTCCAAAATGGTATAAAGAGGGTACTAGTAGCCTAGTTTAGGTAGCGAACCTCCGGGGGTCAGATTCCCTCCCACTTGTAACAAAGTGTTCTGCGCCCCTTCAATTGGAGTTCCCTCACACACACACACATTCTCTCTTGCTTCTCAGAGGCATTATAACTCCCACCCTAGGAGCCTCCTCCAAAGAGGCTCACACACACACATTTACGACACTCGAGCCCAGTGCACCTTCCTGCGCGAACTCATCCTTCTGTAGCAGTGGGAACGGACTCGAGGAAAATTAGCAAATCGTCGACACGACCGAAGTCGTACCCTGGCGAATTACCCCTCCAGGAATACCACACCCCTCGGTCGACGTCGCAGTCGTCTTCGAAACCATCCCCTTGGAAGGATTCTCTCGATAAACCACGCGTACTTGAGGCCATAGGAGGGCAAGTCGCTGTTTAAACTCGAAGAAGGCTACGGACCGTTCCCGCCTAAGGATCATCCCTAGGAGCGCGATATTTTCCCGGAAAATCCAACAAAGAAACGGTTACATTTCGTTCTTTTGACCCATTTTTGCTAACATCCCAAGGAACGTACACCCCATTCCACGTTCCACCTACGCCCCACGTTATAAAGTGGATTCCACCCAATAACAAACCCCCTTTGGCCGAACGACGCTACCCTTGACCACCACCAGCTCACTGCCGTAGCACCGCGGTCCTTATCACAGCGTCTCCGCCTCACAAGGGCTGCATGGTCGTACTGCAGGTTTATGCCACTCCACTCCAACCACACCGTGATAAATCCGCACTTCCAAAATCCGAATTCTATGCGCAGTATATCCGCAAGGCTGTTCAACCTCAGCCTTCAGGCTCTAGGGTCAAGGTCTCTTTGGGGTGATACATTCAAGAAAACAGTGTTGGGGTCCGAGTGTGGTGCGTTGTACTAGTGTTATACTGTTTCCTACGACATCATGCTGACACGTCCCGTTACCCGGCTTGCACCTGATCGAGCACGACACGCCGCGTCGCGTCGCGCGTCTCTGATGCGACGTGACATCCTCATACTCTGCTCGCACCCTCCAGCCGCTATTCAATTCAAGTCCCTTCGCATCCTGTATAAGGCTGCTAGTATGGTGGGTAAGGACAGAGCGGTGAGCCTTGCTTGTGTGAGTCGTTGCGCACCATTGTGCCGTCACACTTCTGCGGTCGTAAGACCCTCTAGAATTGTAAAGCAATGACTCGAGTTCTCAATCCACTTTTCTAAAACTGGTGTCGGAGGAGCCTGACTCGACATAATCTTTGGACTCTGCATCCGGGTTGGGTTGTAGGCACCCGCCCGCTAGGACCTTAGCCTGAGGTCTAGTAATCTGTTCTCACGTTTTTTTTTGCTTTTCCATCTCGTCTCATCCTCCTCAGGATCCACTCATGATGCCTATATCACAGGGTTGTAGCATCAATTTTTACGGTCTAACCCACGAGATCTGCTACAAATGTCAAGAGTTGCGGGGGGAAGCAATCTTAGCTAAATCCAACAGTGTTCCCAGTCAAATTTCACAATTGAACATTGTTCATGAGCAAATTCAAGGGTTATGATCACATGTAAGGTCCGTCAACCAGGCACACCAATGATTCAAGAACGCGGAATATTCAATCAAGTTTTCGGGCTCGGCGGCGCTATGAGATCTGCGTTTGATAGCGCAATGGTGGGGATGCCGTAGGATTATTTGGAACACTATACCGCCGAGGGCTACATTTGATGCCACGATGGCGGGGGGGATTCCGTAGGATGTTTGGGAAGATAGTGTGTGGCCCTCCGTGCTGCACCACCGAGCGTGCATGAGGTGTGGATCGAGGTCTATAAGAGTTCAATCATAGGATGTAAAAAAACATATGCATAGACGCGGACCTTCGCTCCTGGGAAGTTAAGATATCGAGTGAAATTTCTCCGGTGGCATTACACACCGCTGCCAACCTGCACGACTGATGGTGCGACTGCGAAAAGCGAGTAACTTGAGCTAGAGATGGGCGCTCCGCTACCAAGCGCACATCAAGAAAAGGTTCAAGGGCTGCGTGCGATGTTCGCCTCTTAAATCTATCACAAAAATAGGCACGGAACCAGTTCGAAGCAGACAACAGGACCAGAAACGAACCCGGCATACCAATAGACACTAATCTGGCTGCATTGCCAGTCTCCTTACAGAGGTTGTGTGAATTACTAAATTTTCTTTGATTTTCAGGGCCATATTTTGGGAAAGGAATCTTTGCCGAAACGTTGTCAAAAAAAAGCTGAACACATACAGATTACGGCGTAGTTGAGGTTGGTTTTTTATCCGTGACACAAGCATCTTCCTACCCAGCCATCAAAATCACGAGTCTCAAAATGGTGAATCCATACTTAGACTGTACTCTGATCTCCTTCGAACATGGGGGCCGCCTCTAGGCACATATTGGAACTCTTCGAGGTGTTTTGGAAGGTGAATACACTCCGAGGTTTTTTTGGCTAGACTTGAAGTCTGTTTCTACATATGGGAGGTTTAAAGTAAGTTTTGGATGAATATGCTTAGCAAAGTTGGATACATTTTGGGTGGCTTGTGTAGGCTGGTACTTACGCGTCATCTGACAGTTGGACGGGATGTATATAACTCCGAATACAAGGGAATTTGATGCCCGATGCGTACCATGTCCCACTGGAGCTGCTTTCAACAGTGACTGTCGGTCCCGAATTTTGTTGAAAACTCTGCACAATATATAATAAAGACTTTCAAAGCTCAGATCTCGAGCTCATTTGGACTTCATTTGGACTTCATTTCGTTTCTATTTCATGTTCTCGAGCGCCCGAAATGAAATCCAACCTTGAACCTGATTTCGAAATGAGCGATATGAGAGTTCGGCAGAGTCGGCTTGGCCTCGGCACATCAACGGAGATCAAGAATATGCGGTCATGTGGCATTGACACTTGTGCGCGCGGGGCGCGCACTATATGTTCATGCTCCGCTGATCCCGAGTATGATGCCGAAATGGAGCTCTTGCCGTGGTTCGGTTCGGGGATCGATGAATGAGAATAAAATGAGATTTAAACGAAGTTGAAATGAGCACGAAATCTGAGCTTTGAAAGTCCCTAATTTTTTCACAAGCTCCGAAAAATTAATCTTGATATCCGATTGCATTTCTGTCAGTAAGCATGTGTCTTCTGTCTCTCTTCGACGCAGTATCTGACCTTGCTACGCTAACACTATATAAATCCCCAGCAGCCTCGATTAATCGGGAACACTATTCAAATCAGAGAAAACTCTTGATTTGATAGAACATTGCCAATCTTCAGATACTGTATAGGAGGATATTCATATACATAGAAGACACGTATATAGGGCAAAATAACGTGCCAATATGCTTTCCCAAACCCTAACGAGCGCAACGAATGCGAACCTCTTCAATCACGTAGAATTTTTGATCAAATATTGATGGACGCTCAGTCGTTTGGGGTGCACGCACCATCAAGCTCCCAAGTAATACAGGGCCCTCTCCATGACACTAGTACTCTTCATTGACATCAGGTAATGAATATCAACACTAAACTTAGCCATGAACCAGTGATAGCTGGATATGTATGGTGCCTGAATACGAGACAATTACCCTATTTCACTGCACCTACTACATTCGACTTGTACTAACAGGTCAGAACTCAAGTCAGCATGTGTGAATAGGCATGTCATAATGACAGAGTGCTAGGAACCCCTGCGCACCACAAGATGCCATCATGAATTGCTCAAGTTAACCACTTAGAATGAAATCATAGGCCATTTTATGCCTCGAATAGCTTGACACGAGGGGTAAAAATGTATCGGGAAATTCACAGAATCGCCCATGACTCCTCTGGTGAAAAGAAACAGGTGGGGGGGGAAGTTGAAGCGCTAGACGGACAGCAAACAAGCAAAGAAACGTACCTCGATTCACGGGAATACTACTTAGATAGAAGGAAAAATAGGTGTCACATAGCGCCAACAAACACACTTTATGACGGTGGGCGGTACATGGCCATGAGACATTTGTGGTTGGATTTGGGATGGGACGCAACCTTCCATGCCACCGTTGCACGCGCGAATGTCATATGCACAAACTGGGGACATGTGAGTACATGCAAAGGAGGTGACATGTCGGGAGATACCTTGGTTTGCTGCAATCCGGACTCCATAATATGAAATGAAATCTTTGCAGGCAGCACATAGGTTTGCGGGACCGTTTTAAATTTATTCAGAGACTTATTCAAGCCAGAAATGTAGAATACAACTTGGCTTAGTCCTTGCAGGCAGCGCGTAGGTTCGCGGGACCATTGAAAATTCAGTCAGTGTGTTATTCAAGCCAGCTGCCAGCTATGTTCTTAGAATAGAGCTTGGCTTACCGGAATATACCAGCTGAAATAAGGATTCTGACTGCCAATTGCACAATTTCCCAGCCGCCTCACAGAGCCTGGAGCAAGAGGTATCACTGCAATCACACGCCGCCGAAAAGTACCTATTTTCCGTGCACCTTGGCTCGACTCGAGGAAGCACTGTGCATATAATTTTTGAAGGCAGCTATATACACTGTAGATGTGTTTAGTTGGATTGGAATGTAGTACGACCATGCAACCCTTGTGAGGCGTAGTCTCTTATAAACAGACGTTACAACAGATCTTACTCGTACCTCGTATGTTGTAGTCTGTCGATTGGCAGGTGTCAATGATCGGAGGTCGACCTTATTAGGTAATCATTTTTTCTCTCGGGCGTTCAAATACAGGCTCCAGGGAATCCTTGCCCAAATTTCATCTGGAATACCATCGAAGTCAGAATAATCAACTATACCAACGAGTTTCACATCCACGGCGCTGAGAAGTCGATGCCGAAATTTGATGCCCCGGCAGCTTACAAATCTCGCCGTCTCATTTGGTATCAAAGACGAGTGAGAACAAAAATTCTGAAGAGACAGGTTTGTCTTATGGGTGAATATAGACAGTCTTTCCTCTAAGTTTTGGGTGCTGGAGTGTTTTAAGGGCAGCCAGCATTGAAGAGGGATTTCAAACTCCGCACTTTACGTAATAAGGTCGACCTCCATACATCCGGCGCGTGGTTAACTACAGACTATGTGAGGCGAAGACGTACAGCGTTGGAAATTCAACCACTTTCCCGAAAAGGGATGTGGCGGTGCTGGTTACGTACTCCTGGGGATTTCTTGCTGCCCGCGCACGCAAGGAAGCACGCCAGGTTTAATTGAAAGAATGTATTTTTCACAAATTGAACATTGAAATTAGTAGTCGTACATGGGAGTAAGGAATGCATCTCCGGGGTCCTGACACCCAAATGGGCCACATCACCCTCGCGAATCATTTTACGACACCCGAGCGTCCAAATTTGAAGCTGTCCAGTCCCTGTTGCCATACTGAATGGAGGGAAGGAGACCTGTTGGCCTGTGGTGGGCACCCACACAATATGAGTTGTGATGTTCATTTGAAACATTGGTGGGACACCCGTTCGACTTGGGGTCAGGTCATTGGTCTTTGGAATTTCAACATTTTTTTATCTTGTTGGCATGGGCCGCATGGCTTCAAAATGTAGGGTAAGTTGAGGGTATGAATGGAAGGAAGGAGACCTGTTGGCCTGTGGCAGGCACACACATAAGTAATGGCAATACGTGTATCATTTGTGTGGAACTCGTTCGATTCGGGATCAGATCATTTTCTGAGCATTACAACATCTTTTATGATCCTTTAGACTGGCATGCATTCAAAATGTAGAAGTTGAGAGTATGAATGGTGGGGAGGAGACCTGTTAGCCCATGGCAGGCACATACATTCATGTAATGTTATAAGAACTGTTGAATTGTGTGAAACCCGTTCGACTCGGGATCAGGTCATTACCCAAAACCGAGCTTTTTTCATCTTACCTTTAGACTGGCATGACTTCAAAATGTAGGGTAAGTTGAGGGTATGAATAGAGGGAAGGAGACCTGTTAGCCCGGGGCTGGCACCCACCCAATCTAATTCAGAAAGCTATAATTGCAAGTTTGTGGGGACTCCCGTTCGATTCGGGATCAGGTCATACTGTTGTCAATTCAATCAATATTTTTTATCTTATCCTTTAGACTGGCATGAATTGAAAATTTAGGGTAAGTTGAGGGTATGAATGGAGGGAAGGAGACCTGTTGGCCTGTGGTGGGCACCCGCACAATATCAGCTGTGATGTCTAAAGCATTGGTGGGACACCCGTTCGATTCGGGATCAGGTCAATGGTCATACGTACTGAGATTGACTTTTTTTTATATTGTCCTTTAGACTGGCATGGCTTCAAAATGTAGGGTAAGTTGAGGGTATGAATATAGGAAAGAGACCTGATAGCCCATGGTGGGCACCCACACCATATAATTTCGGATGGCCGATTGAAGTATTGGTGGGACACCCGTTCGATTCGGGATCAGGTCATATGTCTCAGTGCAGACTTCTTTTTTTTCATCTTACCTTTGAACCAGGAATTCTTCCTAAATCAAGCCCTGAATATAGGAAAGAGACCTGATAGCCCGTGGCAGGCACCCACCCAATCTTATACAGTTGTCTCAAGACCTCAAAGCTTGTGGGATGCCCGTTTGACTGGGGGTCGGGTCTTGGTTAGTATCGACATTTTTTCCTTGCTCATTTCTATGTACACACGATTTTTTCCCTCTCATGCGTGAGATTGATTATTTGCCAGTGATCATGATACGTCGGTACGGTAGTACTTGCAAGAAGCACGAAGACTCAATATAAATCAAAGCACCGCGTGAGATGAAGATGAAGACGCCACCCGCACCCGCACCCGCGAGACGGCAGTACGGCGCAACATGTATGCAGTCTTGATTTATATCTCCCGTGAAGCTACACCGCGGCTTGCTTCCATCCACTGTCACTATAATACATATTTCTGCTGCATAAATATGTGAATATTGTGGAGGAAAGAGACCTGATAGCCCGTGGCGGGCACCCACCCAATCTAATTCAGTAAGCTATAATTGCAAGTTTGTGGGGACACCCGTTCGACTCGGGGTCAGGTCATGACCATTGCTTCTCAATACTTTTTATCTTATCCTTTAGACTGGCATGGCTTCAAAATGTAGGGTAAGTTGAGGTCTGAATGGAGGGAAGAAGACCTGATAGCCTGTGGCAGGCACATACATTCATGTAATGTTATAAGAACTGTTGAATTGTGTGAAACCCGTTCGACTCGGGATCAGGTCATTACCCAAAACCGAGCTTTTTTCATCTTACCTTTAGACTGGTGTGGCTTCAAAATGGAAGGTAAGTTGAGGGTATGAATGGAGGGAAGGAGACCTGATAGCCTGTGGCAGGCACACACATTCGTGTAATGTCGTAAGAACTCATTCAGTTGTGTGGAACTCGTTCGATTCGGGCTCAGGTCATAGCCTGCTGTACAGTAACATTTTTTATTTTATCCTTTAGACTGGCATGGCTTCAAAATGTAGGGTAAGTTGAGGGTATGAATGGAGGGAAAGAGACCTGTTGGCCTGTGGCAGGCACCCACACCATATGATTGTCTGTTTGGAGTATTGGTGGGATGCCCGTTCAATTCGGGCTCAGGTCATGGGCCTGTTGTATGGCAACATTTTTATTTTATCCTTTAGACTGCCAGTGGTATGGCTTCAAAATGTGGGTAAGTTGAGGGTATGAATGGAGGGAAGGAGACCTGTTAGCCCATGGTGGGCACCCAGACCATATCAGTTGAAATGTCTGATTGGAGTATTGGTGGGACACCCGTTCGACTCGGGTCGGGTCATGCGTTTCTACAATTGCCTTTTTTTCCGTCTTACCTTTGAACCACGAATTCGAAGCCCAGTTTAAATGAAGTTCTGAATGGAGGAAAATTGACCTGATAGCCCGCGGCAGGCACATCCATCTATGTAATGTTATAAGAACTGTTTGGATTGTGTGGTACCTGTTCGGATCGGGGTCGGGTCGTATCAGTTGTTTCAACCTTTTCCCCTTGATGCCACAAAAAGTGTAACATAATTTGAGGGTAGGAATGGAGCAAAAGAGACCTGTTAGCCTGTGGTGGGCACCCACACCACATGAGTTGGGATCTTCTGCTTGAAGTATTGGTGGGACACCCGTTCGACTCGGGATCGGAAACAATTGCCTCTTTTTTTCCATCTTACCTTTGCGCCCGGAATTTAAAGGCTAGGCTAGCATTTTTGCATAAATAAAGAGTGTGAATGGAAGAAAAGAGGCCTGATAGCCCATGGTAGCCACCAACACACATTCATGTGATGTTGCAATACCTGTGTCAATTGTGTAGAACCCGTTCGACTCGGGATCAGGTCATGGCTGGTTGTACCTCAACATTTTTTATCTTATCCTTTAGACTGGCATGAATTCAAAATGTAGGGTAAGTTGAGAGTATGAATGGTGGGGAGGAGACCTGATAGCCTTGGCGGGCACCCACCCAATCTGACAGCTAACCGAAAAGCTTCAAGTTTGTGGGACTCCCGTTCGACTCGGGATCAGGTCATTCAAGACCTTGATATTTTTTTTCTTATCCTTTAGACTGGCATGGATTCAAATGTAGGGTAAGTTGAGGGTATGAATGGAGGGGGGGGAGACCTGGTAGCCCATGGTGGGCACCCACATCTAGTTATTGTTTGCTCCATTGTAGTTGTGGGACACCCGTTCGATTCGGGATCAGGTCATATATGTCTCGGTGCAGACTTTTTCTTTCTTTCTTTTTTCATCTTACCTTTGAACCAGGAATTCTTCCTAAATCAAGGTCTGAATGGAAGGAAAGAGACCTGTTAACCCGTGGCAGGCACCCACCCAATCTGATTCAAAAGCTAATGCAAGTTTGTGGGGACGCCCGTTCGACTCGGGGTCGGGTCTTTAGCATCGACATTTTTATTTTATTCCGTTCTCGTTTCTAGTATGTACGTACATACGATTCTCTCCTTACCTCTCGTGCGTGGGATTGATTCTTCGTTAGTGGCCACGATACGTACATGCAAGTACTTGGAAGCTTGCACAAAGATTCAGACTCGACTCGAAATCCAGTAAATCAAAGCTAAGCTACTTCCGCTGTGAGTGTGAGTGTGAGATGAAGGCGACACCCGTGCCCGCGTCCGCAGTACGGCGCAGTATCAATATATGCGTACACTGTCACCAACACGTACTTCCGCTGCCACCAACACGTACTTCCGCGTCGAAATGAAGACGACACCCGCCTGTCCGTCCGTCCAAGTCAACAGTCACCGGTCAACAGCAGTCGGCGATAGACGCGTTTAGGATTTCATTTTTGATACTTGAGATGCTGTGGGGGAGGAACAGGAGCGTGACAAGGTTGTTGTAGAGCGGGATTAAGTATGTATGCATCAAGTATGGTAGGTAGGTAGGATGGGTATGGAGTATGGAGGACGGATCGGACGTCGTCAAGACGGCGCGCAAGAATAAGAATGAGATAAGATGGCCCGGGGTTGATACATGTAACCGACTCCTATTCAGGGTAGGTTCGGCGAACGACGCAGATACAGGCTGTGAGGTGCTGTAGACGGGACTCATGGAGGGACGGGGACGCGGATCGGACGTCGCCAAGACGTCGCTCAAGAATAAGATAAGATGGCCCGGGGTTGATACATGAAGCGAGTAATCCTATTCGGGTTCGAGGTGCGACGCAGACAGGCTGTGCGGTGCTGTAGACGGGATGCCAAGCTCAGCTACATGGAGGTGGGGTACTGTAAGCGGGCGCGGGATGCTGAGACGAAAGACAAAGCTGGAGCCCGACCGAAGCATAGAGAAGGAAAGAGTCTAAGATGGGCTCCGACGTAGGGCGCGGGTGGCGGGATCCGCGGTGAGCGCCTATGTGCCGAGTTCGAGTTCAGCACGGAGGACGCGCGACGGGGCGCGCACGAATTCAGTGTCGGAGAAGATATGAAGAAGGAGAAGATGGAGATGGGAAGAGAAGAGGAAGGAAGAAAGATGAAGAAGGACACCGCCACATGGATGCTTACCATGTCATCTGTCATTTCATTTTTGCAATCTGATGCGGGGTCCCCGCAATCGCCACTCTCCTTTCGCTCGTATTTGGAGAGTTTCACTTGCAGCGTTGATGAGGGTTGCCTTGCTCCGTACTCCCATTTTTAAATGCGAGTCCATGTATACTTGCACTATAGTACTTAAGGCACCGACAGGACACGAAAGCCGATGGGCGCCGAGAGCCGAGGGTCAGCTGCTGATGTGATTCGGACCCACGCCTATCTGACATTCATTTGGCGGGAGTCCATATAAAAGGGAGGGCGCGGGCATAGTGGGGGGTTCTTTCTCAGTGCTTCACTTGACCTTGAAGTTACCCCGCTGCAACGATGACGATCTTCTTCGCGCCGCTCCGCCTGCCGCCGCCGCCCGCGCAGCGCGAGGCGCCCATCCTCGCGCAGCTGCTCGAGCTCACGCCGCTGCAGTGGGCGTTTTTCTGGGTCGGGTGGCTCGCGTGGACGTGCGATGCGATCGACTTTTTCAGCGTCAGTCTCAGTGTCACGGCGCTGGGCACGCAGTTCCACGAGCCGACGTCCAAGATCGTGAGTCCCTTCGTCTCTCACATACATAGTTTTTCATTCGAATGACACCAGACGCAAGCCATAACGCTAACGCTCCTCTTCCGCTCCGTTGGCGCGATCCTCTTCGGGGTCTTCTCGGACCGCTTCGGCCGCAAGTGGCCGCTCGTCTTCAACCTGCTGCTCGTCGCCGTCCTCGAGCTCGGCGCCGGCTTCGTGCAGACGTTCCACCAGTTTTTGGCCGTGCGGAGCTTGTTCGGTGCGTTGCCCTTCTCTGCTCTTCGCTGCTTCCTTCCTTCCTTCGTGCGCTTCTCTTCGCTGCTTCCTCCTTCTGTTCCGCGCTTCGTGTGGTCGCCGCTTCTTCCTTTTCGAAAATAAATTTGTATCGTTCGCTAACGCCCGCTCGTCCCGCAGGCATCGGCATGGGCGGCATCTGGGGCCTCGCCGCCTCCACCGCGCTCGAGAACCTCCCCGTTGGGCTCCGCGGCCTCGCCAGCGGCGTCCTCCAGCAGGGGTATGCCGTCGGCTATCTCGTGCGTCCTCCTCCCGTTTTCTGATAAAGTATCATCATGCTAATAACCACCCGCCCCCCGCGCAGCTCGCAGCAGTAATCTCCCTCCAACTCGTCCCCTCCGTCTCCGTCGGCTGGCGCGCCCTCTTCTGGACCGCGTCCGGCATCAGCGTGTTCGGCGCGGCGCTGAGGGCGGTGCTCCCCGAGAGCGCGGTGTTCGTCAAGGTGCGTTTGGCTTTGTCCGAGATTTTCGTCCGCGTCCCTGCGTCCCCTTCTTCCGCGAACGGACCTCCGTCTCTTCCCTCCGTACCTGCTTCCCTCCCTTCACCTCCGGCTGCTCCTCCCTGCTCCGACCCCCTCCCTCTTCCTCCTCTTCCTCCCCTTCCGCTCACACCTTCCCTGCCCTGCCCCGCCCCGCTTCCCGCCCCTCCCTTGCCTCCCACCCCGCTTATCGACTCCCTTCCGCTCCCTCCCCTCCGCTCCCTCTTTCCTCCCTCCCTTACCTCTCACCCCGCCTATCCCCTCCCCCAACCTCTCCTCCCTCCTCCCTCCCTCCCTCACCCCCTCCCTCCTCCCCCTCCCTCCTCCCTCCCCCTCTCCCCAACGCTCACTCACCCTGATACTGACGACCCCCAGGCCCGCCTCGCCGCCGAATCCCACGGCGTCGTCTCCGAGTCCCAAAAGACGCGCGTCTTCCTCCGCGAGACGGGCCAGATGCTCAAGACGCACTGGCTCTTGTGCGTGTACGCTGTTTTGTTGATGACGGGTGCGTTTCGAGCTTTGCTTTGCTTTGCTTCGCGTTGTTCCTCGTTCTTCGTCTTCCTCTTTCTGCTGCACTCCCTACTCCTCCTGCACTTATACCCACTTCTCCTACACTCCCTCCTCCTCCTGCACGCTCCCACCCACCCTCACTCCCGCTTGCGGTCCAATCCGACCGCACATATCACATCGCCGCCCCCGCCGACTACGCGCTACCTCTCGATATTCTGACGCTCGCTCGTATCCCCTCCCCACCTTCATTTCTCCTTCCCCCCCTTCTCCCTAATCCCCTTTCACTCACCCCCCCCCCACGCAGGCTTCAACTTCCTCTCACACGGCTCCCAAGACCTCTACCCGACCTACCTCGAGAAGAGCAAGGCCATCTCGACGCACGACGCGACGATCGCGACGATCATTGGGAATTGTGTGCGTTTTTTTTTTCTCGCCTTTGTAGAAAAATTGGGGGGAGGGGGGGGTTTTGTGTTGTTCGAGGGGCTTCGAGGGTTCTTTTTTTTTTTTTGGAGAAATGAGAAATTGGGGGAGGGGTTTTTCGACGGAGACGTCGTTTTTGTGTTTCGAGTTTCCGGGGTTTCTTTTTCGGCGTGGCGTATTTTCGATGTGTGGGCGCCATCGCACCATCGCACCCCCGCGCGGCCTCGCCCTTCTCGGGGTTTCGCTGCTTCTCTCTGTTTTAGGGGGGAGGGGTTACGTCGTCTTCCCCGTACCATTCCGCCCCCCGCGCGCACACACCCGTCCTTGTGCGCTTCCCATTACATCCAATCCAGTCCATTCTCATGCACAGCACCCCTCTCGTATCCCCCGCATCCAGCCCGGCCGTCCGTCCGTCCTAATCCAATCCTATCCAATCCAATCTTATCCAATCCCTCATCTCATTTCATCTCATTCGTCCCGCTCGGCCCCCCCTCCCTTGTTTAGATAACGACTCCCGTATCGTATCCCGGGTATACACACCCACACCCTTCCTACCCGCCTGTTAATCTCCCACGTCCCAATCCCGAACCGTCCACCTCCCACGTCCCACCTCCCTCCTTTCCTTTCCTTTCCTATCCTTGCCTATCCTTCGTATCCTATCCTATCCTTCGTATCGTATCGTATCCCATCCCATCCTCCGTATGCACGCACACCCACACCCATATCCCTCCCACGTCTTTGTCTTTGTCTTTATCTTTGGTTTATATCCCGTCCTCCCCGTCGCACCTCCCACGCCCAGTCAAACGTCACACACCTGCACCCACCCACACGCGTCTTGCGTTCATCCATCCGTTCACTCCTCGTCCGTTCCGCACTCCGTCCCCATTCCCGTTCTTCTTCTCGCATTTTCGGCCCACGCCGCACGCCCGTTTTCCCGTCTCGCCGTGCACGCACGGTCTCACGCGGCGCGTCTGTGCGTGCGCTCAGCTTGGCCTCTGCTTGCTTGGCATGTTTCGAGATAAGTGTGCCTGATTTGCGTTTGCGCAAGTGGGCGGGTGGAGCGTGCCTGGCGGGCGGGCGGGCGGGGTTGTGTCCGGAGTCCCCGACCACGACCACGACCACGACCACGGCCAAGAGCAAGTTGGCTCGGTCGGCGGGCGGCGTTCTCTTTAGTCCATCCCTCCCTGCTTCCTCCTCCCCCTCCCTTTTCTTTTCCCTCACTTCCCCCCCCCCCCCCCCCCCCCCCCTCAAAATATATATATATATGCATACCGACGCTGACGCTGACACATCAAACAGGGCGCGATCGCAGGCGGCGGCTTCGCGGGGTGGATCTCGCAGTTTTTGGGGAGGAGGATTACGATTGTGTAAGTGTTTTTTGTGTTTTCTCTGCCCTTTATCGCACCTTCGAAAGCACGAACCCTTCTACGTTTCGCACCCCGAACGATTCGCCTCCTCCCTGCCCCGCCTGCTGTCTTCCTCCCCGCGCTCCTCCCCCACCTGCACCTGCCATCCTGCCCCTCGCCCTGTCCTTGCTCCTCGCCCGCCCCACCCCGTCCCCTCTTCACACCCCCTCTCCCATCCTCTCTTCGCCTACGCCTTCGAACGTCCTACTGACCTCCCCCTTCTTCCCACAGCGTCTTCACCCTCCTCACGGCGGTCTTCATCCCCCTGTGGATCATCCCCGACACCTTCGGCGCGCTCTCGGCGGGCGCGTTCTGCATCCAGTTCGGCGTGCAGGGCGCGTGGGGGGTTGTGAGTGTTCTTTCTTCCCTTTGTGCCCGCCCCCCTCGCTTCGCGTTCCCCTCATTGATACCCGCACTACTGCTACTACGCTCGTTACCATCCATGCTCGCCCTCGCGCCCTCCCTCATGCGCTCCCCCACCTTCCTCTCTTCCCCCTCTTCCCCCACCCTTCCCCGCTCTCTCTTCACTTCCTTCCTTCTCCTCCTCCTTCCTCCCCCTCCCCTCGCCCCTCACCCACTCATTCACCCACTCTCTCACTCGGCAACTCACCCCTCCCACAGATCCCCATCCACCTCTCCGAAATGGCGCCGCCCGCGTTCCGCGCGACCTTCCCCGGCGTGGCGTACCAGCTCGGGAACATGGTGTCCTCGGCGTCGGCGCAGATTGAGGCTAGTGAGTCGTTTTTTTTTTGTGTTGTCCTTTTCTCTGCCGGCTCCATTCCCTTCCCCCGCCCTTCTCGCCCCCCCCCTTCTCGCTCCCCCGCCCTTCCCGCTCCCAGCTCCCCCCAACTCCCCACTCCCTCCTCCCTGTGACTGCAAATGCGATAAATACTCAATACTGACCACCCACCTCACAGCCGGCGGCGACAACCTCAAGACGACGGTCCAGGGCAAGATCGTGCCCGACTACGCCAAGGTGCAGGGGATCCTGATTGGGGTGGTGGCGGCGTTTGTGCTGATTATTACGGTTATTGGGCCGGAGTGCGTTTCTTTTTATGTTTCTGTTTCTGTTTCATTCCTTTTCTTTTTGTTTGGTCGGAGCGAGGGCAGAGGAACGAGTGAACGAGCGAGCGAGCTCGTCCCTCCCTTTTCCTCGGCTCTCGTTCTCCGTTCTCCCTCGTTCCTCCGGTCCTCGTTTACTCGTTTGCTCCCTCGTTTCCCTCCCCGTTCGCTCCCTCCTCCTGTCCCTCGTTCCCCGTCCCTCGTTTACTCGTTCGCTCCCTCCTCCCTCCCTCGTTCTGCACTCCTCGACCCGGCTGTCCAACTAACGACCACCCCTGCAGGAACCACGGCTCGCACTTCGAGAAGCACCGCGCGGCGTTCGACGAGGGCGGCGGCGACGACGACGCGTGGATCGACGACGACGGGGTGCACCACGAGACGGGGCGCGCGGCCAATGCCAATGCCAATGCGGCGGCGGATGCGGAGGCGAAGGGGAGCGAGGAGCGGTCTAGCACGGAGAAGCCTGCGCCTGCGGCGGCTTGAGTGCTTCTTTTGCTTGCGTCTCTTCTTCCTTTATCCCTATCCTGAAACCCGACCGACTTTCACTGCGCCGATCGACCGACCGACTCCACGTAATATCGACGACAATACGATCTTGTGGACGGGAGAGGAGAAGAGAAAATACGATACGATGGACGGAATTGTAATGTATCATTAACGACGGGCGGGGAGTGAAGCGCGGAGGAGGAGGAGGAGTGTTACGATTACCCGCTACGACTAGTTTTAGTGTTATGAATCTTTTATTTTGCTTTCTATCTGTCCCTCTCTCCCTCGTGGTCTCCAGCGACTCTAGTCGCTGAGTGTTACTCGACTTGTACTCCACTGACCCAGAAGCGAACGTACTTTCCGCTCGTAAAATAATGTGGCTGTGCGATTCCGAGTTTGTCCGAGTCTTTTCCGAGCGTCGACTCATTTCTGTGATTCAGACTTCTTCTTTTCGTTGTTCGGCGTCTTCGAGGGATGTCGAGACGTTGATGGATCGTCATCGCAGCCAAGAGGAAGGAATCACCGGTGTTTCGGCTGGGCCGTTATCTCCATCCTGAATTACTGGCCAGGCTCGTACGATGAACGCGTCACTTCGATGTCTGGATTGTACGGGAACGAGGTCTCGAAGTCTGGTCCTTGACGCTTGGCATATCTGCGACTCCGATTGATACAGTGGAGCGCGGATAACAGCAAGAGGTGTTGAAGGTTGTAATCGCCATTGGGATACGAATATCCTCCTCGAGCTCGGAGTCGCTCAGCTTTCTTTTCAATGCCTCGTTCCATTCCTGAGTCTCAAGCGCCTCTGACTTGGTCCGAATGACACGAACAATATTCCGCGTTGGGTTGGCCAACTCATTCGCGATGACTTGCTATTCTTGGAGTCACATACTAGATCGCCTCTCCATACCAGGATGCCTCAAGCGTCATGCCTCGTCGACTCCGATCACTACAAGCTATGTCCGCGCCCTCCGCACGACTTCCTGCCCGCTTAGCCTCGGCCCGGGAGGAGGCTCGATTCGGCCTCAGTCCATCTCGAGTCTAGAGCGGGCCCGGGCGTCGGCCCCGACCCGAAAATTCTGAACTGGGCGGTTTCAACGTTCCAGCCTGTAAAGACGCTTCCGATATCCACCCTGTTTCTCCCGTTGACTAGGATTAGGCTAGACAGTATATAACCGTGTTACATGCAGATACCCCCTTCTTCATCGAAAGTATCTCCACCCCAGCCAACCTTGAACTTGAACTTGAACCATGCCGTGTAGTATCTGCTACGAGGCCTTCACGTCTCCGATATCTCTTCCTTGTGGTGTGTATTTTGTCCCGTTGGTTTATATGAAACCAAGAGCTGACGATTATATTCGGCGATTAGGGCATGTTTTCTGCACCTCGTGCATACGCAACACAGTCGACGCAATAAAGTCGTGCAGTGTACAGCACTGGTGCCCCACCTGTCGAGTGCCATACAGCGTTGGTACGTCGCCGGTTCCCACCCTACGCCCCTTAGAGCGCCAGCTAATCAAATGAAAACTCAACTCAGTAACGCTCGACCCCGCGCTCATCCCGCCCTACCTGCGCCCGCACATCCAGCCCGCCATCCGCCCGATCTTCTTCGATGACACGGCCTCCCCTCCTGCCTCCGCCGCGGCCGCCGCTACCACCGAAGCCGCTACTACTGAAGTACCGTCCCCTCTCCCCGAAGTCCCCTCCCCGCTCTCCGCCGGCACATCTTCCCCACCGCCACTGGCTCCGCACCCTCCGAGCGCCCTCGGCCGCGCACTCGCCGAAGCCGACGCACTACGCCTGAGCTGCCAAACATGGCGCCGGCGCGCAGAGGTACACGCCGCCGCCAATGCGGGACTCCTAGGCTTCGCGCGCGCGACCAAGGACGCGGCGGTGCGCCTGCGCGTCGAGCGCGATGATGCGCGGAGACGGTGCGAGGCGCTGGGAAGGAGGGTCGTTGAGTTATCAACGTGCGTTCTCCTCCTCCTTTTTTTTCGGGGTACTTACGGAGGCGTATGTCTTGTTTAGGAGCCAACTCCTCGCCGCTCAATCCGACTTGAATAATAAATCGAGGGCAAAGCCCGTCCTGCCTGCTTTTGTGCGGCAGCATAAAACGGACCCAACACCATGCGAGCACGAGCTCGGACCGCCGCTCAAGCGGCGGCGAGCGACAGCAGACGATGTCTCTGCAGCAGAAGCAGAAGCACGGTGCAGGAGTATGGATGTCGACCATGACGTCCCACCTGCCGCCGGACTCCCGATTTCTGATGTGCGCACCTGTTCGCAATAGCAGTTCTCTCTCTACCTTCTACTCTTGGTGTATTTATCTACTGGGGCGCAGCACAGTATCAATGAAGAAGTAAGAATGAAGAATGAACATATGTATTATAACTAGAAAAATAATCCTCTCTGCTCGTACTACTGGCCAGACGAGTCACGAACGTCCTTACCCATCATCGATGGACATGTTGTTCAGTCGGGATCAGAATGGAGTGAGTCATTTCAAGGTGGTATTAACTCATGAGCTGGAAGCCTGTTGGAGTCATCCATTGCGTGTGCGAGGTAGACCTCGATCTCGGATGCTATTACGTATGAGTCAAGCTCAAGGATCAAGTTTGACTCGGCCCTCAGCTAGTGGCAAACTCGGATATATCCGCCCCTTACGATGGGAAATTACCTAGATCCAGGGTAGTTTGCCCTCACCAAGCTCCCTTTGATTACATTCTCGGTGAGTAAGAGTATACCTGCTATGAACTTTTCAACTCCATTTGCCCAGAAAGGCAATTTTCCTCGATCGCTCCGACTTGGCGAATTTTCCTCCTCGGTAGATAGTCACAGAGAAGGTCGTCTAGGATTCATCAAACCCTTCCAAACGCAAAAAAAAAACTAAACATTCGGGAGCCCAAAAGAAGAAGGGGGAACTTGAAGTAGGTCCCATAAACCTTGGCACCGTAAGACTAAGAGCGAGGGTTGAATGTGATGCGGAAGCCGCCTTGAAGATTTATTGCGCCAGACAGTTTCAGGAACCAGCTGTGAGCGGAGAAGGATAAACAAATCACAAGTCAAATGACGTGATCTCGAATGGTCATGGCTATTCAATACACTTTAATAACCACCTTCCCAACGAACGCCTGTGATTCCAAGTACGCGTAGGCAGCCTTCGCATCCTCGAACGCAAATACCTTGTCGACGACAGGCCGCGTTACTTCGGGGTTCGCCTCCATGAGCTTGTTCATGTCTTTGAATCTGCAAAAATTCGCAAGTTATAGAATTATAGGTAACGGAATATGTGTATGGTTCACCAAGACTTACTGCTTCACTGAGCCGACACGAACCCCGCGGATCTTGGCACCTTTATGGATGGCCACAACAATGATATCAACAGGCGGAACATTAGCCTGAGCAAGGGCAAGTTCAAGGTGTGATGATCCTGCTCTCGCTTTCGAGCATGATACGTACATGACCGCCGAGCACGCCGATTAAATCGATGCTTCCGTCAAGCTTGAGAGATGCAATTGAACGCTGCAGGGTGGAGTTCCCCCCTACCTATTGAGAACATAATGAGAATATGGCTCCATTGTGAAAAACGCAACGCACCTCGATAACACGGTCAACTCCCAAGCCCTGTGTCAACTTCAAGACCTCTTCATCCCACCTGGGATACGTCTTGTAGTTGATAGTATGTTTTGCGCCGAGTTTCTTCGCTGCCTTCAGCTTCTCGTCGGAGGACGAGAGAGAGATAACGGTCGCGCCGGAGGCGACAGCGAATTGGAGCGCAAAGCTAGCTAGAGTTTCAGTAATGCTGGGACATAAGCCAGGTGAATATACGCACGTCGAGACACCCCCAGTTCCAAGAACAAGAATGGTGTCGCCGGCTTTGATCGGTGCGTAACCGCCTACGAGGGCATTGTAGGCCGTCGACGCAGCGCAACTGAAAACATTATTTTTCCTCAAAAAAAAAACGGGAAGAAGAATATACATACGGCAAGGTGGAGGCCTCTTCGTAGGACAGATGCGCCGGAATGGCCACGAGAGACTTTAATCATTAATGAGAACATATGTTGACGCGCGAACTCAGGAGCACTTACGTGGGCAGGGAACGTTCTGTATTCGGTCAGCACGCCGTGAGATACTCCCCCGAGCGCGGTCGCAGCAATCTCGGCTGTATGCTCATCATGGAGTTTATCGAGCATGAAGTTTGCGGAGACACGGTCTCCAATCTTCCACTGTTTGACGTCCTCGCCGACTTCAATTACCTCGCCGGCCATATCAGAGCACGGTACGAGGTTGGATGGAACGCTTAACAAATATGAGATGATATCTGGTCTGGGGGTATAACTTACACGCCATAGTACTCATCACGAGCAATCATCAGATCGCGGTACTTGAAAGGAAGGGTAACTATTGGGTGTAGACGCATTCGGGATGGATGGATGTATACCTGGAGAGACACAGCGTGGGTCTTGACCAAGACTTCATTTGCTTTAGGAGGGGAAAGTGGAACATCTTGAAGAACCAAGTCGTTATACGAACCGCGCTAATATGGAATAAGAATTAGCAACAAGATGATATGGATGAAATTTGTCAATACACCTTGGGGAAGTAATACTGCCGGGTCTTTGTGGGAAGAGACATGTCTCAGCAGCCGAATATTTCGGTTCCATGGAACGATTCCTATGTAGTATTTATGCACATGAGCGTTGGACTGCGTTTGTTACCCACGATGTCCGGAAATTACAAACCATGAACTTCATTATCGAGTAACGAGTAATGAGTAATGCATAGCGATGAGGCGACACCGTACGTACTCTTATGGCACCGGACCACCACGACCGTCGAATTGACGGTGGAGAACGGGGAGTGGTCACCAATGTTCACCGCCGTCGCATTCGCGGCCCATTTGCGTATCATTATAGACAGTGCTCAATATGTTGGTCGATGTTTCGGTGGTCCGGCGGCAAAATCAGGTTCAATATACACATCATTGGCGAAGAAGAGGGCCGGAACGCACCTTGAAAGTGGCTGAGAACGTAAAGTCTTCCCTGAATAAAGGGATACCAAGAGACTATGGAAATTCGATTGTTCGATATACTTTTCAACCCGGAAGAATGGTTGGCGGTGGGCGTTGGCTTCTACCCCGCTACATACCAGTCGCTTCCGTCGCCTCTGTCTGATAGGGCCGGGTACGACTAGTTCCCGCCGAGATGAGAAAGTCGCCTAACAAGCTGGACCTCAGGCTGTGGCACTTGCTTCTTCGCCAAAGTCACTTTAACTCAAAAAGGTGCTTCGAAAAATGGATTGGCCAACTTGAATGCAGGCAGGGAATATTCTGGCCGGACATCTCAAGCTAGCTCTAACCATTCAAGAGTTACTATTTGATTCGACTCGATTAGTCTGCCGTGAAACGATCACAGAGCTGAAGACAACGGCACCTCAGGATATCCTGGAAATCAATGCATAATCGCCGCTGGCGGGAACCAATTGGACAGTTGACAAGATGAAGATGAGGTCGAAGAACGACGGAGTTTGTACATATTATGCACGAGCCTCCCCGACGCCTTTCCAAAACTCCCAACACGTACTTGCTCCAACGCTCGCCGGTAAAGCTGCCGAAAACGCGTCGGAATACTACCAAATTGAGATTCTATATAATGCGTTCTACATGAAATATTGCTGTACATATATAATCTATCAAGAAAAGAAAGGCCGCAAGGAACCCCGGACACCAAGGGTTTATCGCACCTCCCACATGTCCATGGCATTCCTTCGAATATCCAATGCGTGATCCCGACGATCACACTCCCCGCTCCTCTGCACCCCGTTCGCTGATGCAACCGGCCTGGCTCCATCCCGCACCACGCCGTTGGCGTTCCCGCTCCCGCCCCCGGTGCTCATCGCCGACTAAATCCGATACATGATCATCTGCGCCGCCTCATGCGCGCCGGCCACGCCTCCACCCACCGAGCTGTAGTGCTCTGGTCGCCGCCGCTGCAGCGGCTGTGCTGGTTCCTGATATCGGAGCGGCGGTTGCTGGTACTGCGGTTGTTGCCGTTGCTGCGGGTGTCCATGCGGGTGCGCATGTGGGACGAGGTTGGGGTGCGACGCGGGCGGGAGCCTTGGAGACGGTGTGGGCTGCATCGCCGTGCCCACACCTTGTACTTGCCTGTTGTGCGCGGGGGTGCTCGGGAACTCCTGCTTCACCCACGACCCGTTCCCGCCTGGTGCATCCCCGGACGCGGACACTGTATGCATGGGCGGATACATCTGACTTTTTGTTTGCACCGCGCCGCGCCCCATGGGCCCCAACGCCACACCGCGCTCCTGCTGCCGCTCCTCGTGCCGCCATTGTTGCGGCTGATTGTGATACTGTTGGTGCTGCACCTGGAAATGCTGTTGCTGCAGCCGTTGTTGTTGTTGTTGCTGGTACTCCTGCTGCCGCGGGGCCGCATCGGAGTTGAAGGGATAGGGGTACCGTAAGGGCGCGGGCTCCAGTCCTAGGGACGGCGTGGGCAGCTTCGCCGTCACCGAGCCCTCCACCACAGCCAGGCGCCGCCGGTTGTACGAAGGGAGGCCCGGCCTCTGCACATCTGCCCCCGATGCCGCGGTCGCGTTAGGCAGGCGCTCCATCTCGCCGTTCGCGGGCGGGGGTGTAGGCGCGGAGGCGGAGGACGCGGCCCTAGGCGTGGAGGCGGAGGCGGAGGACGCGGCCCTGGACGTGGAGGCGGAGGCGGAGGACGCAGGCGGCGTGGGCGGCGCTATCGTCGCTTTCGCCTTCGCTTTCACTTTTGCTGCACCCGTGGACGAGGACGCGATCTTGGTCTTGGTCTTGGGCTTGGGCTTCGGACGCTTGCGGGCGGGGACGTCTTCCGAGTCGCTCTTTTCGTCGTCGTCGTCGTCGTCCGCGTTGTGCTTCTTGCGCTTCGTCCTCGAACCCGAACCAGCCGTCGGTCCCGTTTCCATTATCGCGCCCGCGTCCGCGACCGTCCTCACCACGTCCGCCGCGCATGTCTCCCCCGCCGCCAGCCCCTCCCCCCGATACCCGTCAATGAACCCTACGCCCGTCTTACACACCTTCACATTATTCTTCACAGCATCTGGATACTTATCCCTCACATGGCTCCGCATCCCCGTCACCGCCTCCGCCAGTCCCTCAAGCCCCAGTTTGCCCTTGCACTGATGCACAAGCACCCCCACCATGATAAACTCCACCGGCGAGAGTTTCGGTTCTGAAAACACCTTCTTCCATTTAGCGTTGCCCGCAAGTGCCTCGAAGACCCGGTACGTGTTCTCTATGTCGGACGTGAAGGCAGGAAGGAGGGGCGCGGGATCCGCGAGCCACTTCGCTGTCGCGTGGAAGGAGGTAGGCTTGGGGTACGCCGCGATGCTCTGCACCGCCTGCGCGAGGCACCGGAAGTCCGAGCCCCGCGTGCTTTCCCAGACCAGGGTCTCCCTGTGCATGGCGGAGGTTTCCGAGTCCAGGAACGTCGCGAGTAGGGAGCGGATGAAGTGCGTGCGTGGCGTGGACAGGACGCAGAGCTTCTCCGCCGGGGTGAGCGCTACGCCGAGTTGGACGCGCTACAAAGAGGAGTGTGAGTCAAGTGCATTACAGGAAGTAAACGAGGACAAGATAGAAGGGGATTCGCATAAGGTGACTCTGGCGCCTAACACCTCCCTCGCAAGGAGCGCGCGCCGCGGCGCACACGATGGAATACATGCTGCGCGAACAGATGACCCGCATGAAAAAGTCGTGGCGTGGTGTAAGCCGACCAGCGGTCCTTGGGCGCCCAACGACACTTTGCCAGTGGCAAGACTCCGCAGGCACGATCCCTCGAGCGCCTCAACGCTTGAACGCATTCACGCAGCCTTCCGCCCTCACCTTGAAATCCTCTCTCTGTTCCGCATCCGTCAGATCCAAATGCTCGGAGCAATTAAGGGACTTGGTGTCAAACTTGTTCCTCTCCCGGTCTGGGAGGATCTTTTTCTTCTTGGCGTGGCGCAAGGGGTTGTCCAAGTACCAGTATTTTCCGCCCGAGTCGCTGTCCGTTCATCGGATCTATCACGATTTGGGTGAAGAGGAAAGGGAGGACTCACGAGTTACCTGCACGAGGACGGGGAGGAAAATAAACTGAGTGAGTAGGAGCACAGCAGACGCGACGTACAGGGGATCTGCGAGAAAGTCAGCGGTCGGAAAAAGAGAAGATAGAAGGGTGTACCAGGCCTTCTATGAATCTGTTGATAGTAGATTATCTTGAGCTGGAGAAAGAAGGAAGGAAGAAAAAACGCACCGATAGATTGACGTGAGACGCTGCTTCCCGTCGATGCACGTCCGCGTCTCCGTCCCGTCCTCGGAGTAGTTGACCGCTAGAAATGTGTCCGTCAACTGGAGATACAACATCACATAGAAACGACGCACAGAATATAATATGCGGGATGTCATAGTTGCGAAAAATGGAATCAATGAGGCCGATTTGCTTGGCCTCGGGCCAGACCACATCTTTAAGAACAGAAAGGAAAGAAAGTCAGGCCTCAGAGACGCGATCTCAATTGTTTCTGGATGACAGGACGACGCACCGCGCTGATATTCCGGGTTGAGGTCGATGCTCCCGTTGTGGATCATCTCTATACGGAAATCAATACTTTGATTATCGCACGGATGGAGGAATTCACGCACTGTGTAGTGCCTCTGTGGTGTACGACGTATTCCGCGAGGGTTTGAGGGCGTGGGTGATGCAGAACCCAGTGCTGCCCTTGCCCTTGCCTTTGCCCTTGCCCTTGCCCTTCGCCGGGGTGAGATCGGCTTCATCTTCAGAGAGCTCTTCAAAAGAGTCTTCGTCTTCGCTGTCTCCCATTGCGAAGTCAGAAGTTGGCGAGTAGGTTCAAGGTTGTGAGTGGCACAGTTGGACACAACACAGACAAAGTCAAAGGAGCGTAAGCGTACAGCCACCTGTCAACGTCTGCTCAAAGGGCTCAAAGGCGGTGCACCTGCCGATCAGGCACCCACATTAGGACTGGTTTCCCGCTCTGCCTTTCGTATTTCGTCCCCTTCACATTCACAGGATTCAAAAACAAACCAAAGGGGAAGAAACAGCTGGGATGGGCAGTTTGAACGTTTCGCCATCCCAGATTCTTTCTTTTCCTTCTACATCTTGTCCGGTCAAATTCATTCCCTACCACCTGGTAGCTCTCGATGCACTACAAATTTGTATCCTCTTTCGGGAAGCTGACTAGATTGACTTAGCCTCACACTAACGAGTGGGCGCCTGCCATGGACCACAGGCAGAGGTACTTATCCTGCAAAGAATTGAGCGATAAATCGAAGATGATGGTACCTTCGATAGTTCACGAAGCCTGACATCAATATCTTGAGTGTGGGTACAGTTTTTACCCTTGACTTAGCAGGTTATTGGGATTCTCTGACGGGAAGGAAAGAAGGCATCATAAAGAGATCTCAGTCAAACAGCTATAGGCAGATCTGCCCTCGAACTGAACGAGCTTCCCACAAGTATTGTCCGAAATTCCCAAGAAGTGGGTGCCGCCGCAAATTCTTATTCTCCCTTCCTGCTTTGTTCTGGAATTTTCGACCTTTGTGCTATGGAATGAAAACCAAAAAATGCGCGTTTTGTACAAGGTTTCCTGTGACCCAGCCCACGTCCCCCGGAACGAGCAATGAGTCTAACGTGGCCTATGATTAGGTCTCTTTCTGCGGTTGACCTTGATTGTCATTGACAATTTATTGAATATACTTGAGGAGGAGTATTTTGGAAGGACCGAACTTCGGATCACACCAATCTGGCTCTGTGTAGGGAGTCCGGGAATACATATGTTACGCTGCTCGACAGGCTTCTACCTATAGCTGCGCTGACAAAAAAAAAAGGATAAACGGGCGTTGGACCCCTGGATGGCCTGATCCCGAATCAAACGGGTATCCCACATACGCTGCATTTGAGATCTTCATTTCAGATGGGCGCCCCCATGGGTTATCAGGTGTCTTTCAACTCTCTTCTAATCCAGTTTTGTGCTACATATTTTGAATCAAAAGAATTACGGAGAACTGCGACCGACGTCAGAGAAAGTGGAGCCGTTGCTTGGATCGAGTTGAAAAGTTTGCCTGTACATAGTAAGAATGCCAAAATTAGAGCTGCGTTCGAGAAAGACCAAGTTAGCGAGAGGCTGGGTTTGAATTCTCTGGTTCCATGAGGGGCATTCAATTTTTAAGCGCGAGAACAGCTCAAATTGAACAGGGAGGAGGATGTGAATGTTGCTCGCTCCGCATCGTTCGTGATCCAGGCAAATTCAGCTTGACCCGTTGTCGAAACCGACACCGGGACAATTTCTGTCCCGTCCGCATTTTTGTTGAGGTGTTTCTTGATGAACAATTCAGATCTTTGGAGCAGGCCTGCCTTTCTCCAAAAGAAATGCGCGAGCCGCGAGAAAACGCATCGGTGAACGCGAGAGTTGAATTTCTGCAAGCTAAATAATATCCATTTCAAAGCGATTTCATACAAATGCCAATGTTCTGCCTGCGTTAGATCTTGCTTCCGTCAATCAAGTCCTCAATTCTTGGCTCCCCGAGTCGATATGGGCCCATCTTTGGTTTTCTCGGAAGAAATGAAAAAATCAAACCCTTCCGAAGCAGATTTTTTTTATTTCTCCGTCAAGCTCCATGAATCATGATTGGGTGCAAATACATACGTGTGCCAAGTGAAAAAGGCGGACAGCAGAAAAGAGCGATCGATATTTGATCGACGGATTGGCAGGTGGCTGTACCAGTACGTAATCTTACTGCTTCTGAGTCTGAAGTGAGAACCTACTGCTGCGCCTGAGCTCGCAGCGCTCTGTCATTGCCATGGCTATGAGACTCGTCGGCGATCTCCTCATCGACGAGCTGAATGTGGTACGCGGTCCTAAGCGCCAGGTCAAGCGCAAGGATAAGGCAGTCAGCGAGGGATTCTGCATTCGCCATGCGCTCACTGCAAGCCATCCCGTACCACCTCTCATAGCACAGAGGCGATCTACAGTTTGTGGCGCTCTTTTCTGCCCCTCTATCTTTCCTGATCTCCGTGCAGAGCAGATCCGCAACGGGACTATTAACCTCGATCCGGAATACCAGCGCGGTAGGTCTTCCTTTCGCTCAGTAAGACTGTGTCGCTAAAGTTTTTGATTCTCTTTTCTTTTTCTCCCCCGAAACCGAAAGCCGTCGTCTGGCCCGAGGCGAAGCAAAGCGGCATCATCCACTCATTTTTCAACAATTATTTCATCCCGCAGGTGATATTTGGTGCGTCATTCTCGGTGGTGTCGCATCCGTAGCCGACGGCTGGACGATCAGTGGTCACCTATTCTGAGGACGGGACGGAGAAGCGGACGTGCATCGATGGGAAGCAGCGCCTGACGTCGATCTATCGGTGCGCTTCCCTTTGTCCGCATCCTTCTCTCAAAATGATTACAGTGACTCGCTATTGGCAGATTCTTCGAAGGCGAGGTACGCCTCCCCTCCTCTTCCCCAATTGTCGGCCATTTAACTTTTAACTTTGCGTGACAGATACCCTGTGCGTCGCGTCTGATGTGCGCGGAATGCTTATCCTATCTAATCAATCACCTTTGCGGCGTTGTTTAGACAAAGACGCGTGCGTACCTCTCTTCCTCCCACTGGAAACTGAATTGTAAACTAACGAATGCACCCGATATGACAGCGACACTGGCGAGAAATTCTGGTACTGCGACAACCCCGCGGTCCCCATGAAGTCCGCCAAGAAGATCATCCCGGAGAAATACAGGGCCATTTTTGACAACAAATCCGTCCAGTGTGTCGAATATTCGGACCTGA
Source organism: Mycena galericulata (assembly GCA_029289565.1). Classification (NCBI taxonomy): domain Eukaryota; kingdom Fungi; phylum Basidiomycota; class Agaricomycetes; order Agaricales; family Mycenaceae; genus Mycena; species Mycena galericulata. The sequence goes on from JARKIA010000034.1 coordinate 826,971, forward strand.
ACGATGTGGATGAGCGAGACATTTTTCAGGTGAGAGAGGGCACGTTACTGCATTCTAGGGGATGCGCTGCGGCGTTCGAGGGGTCTTGCCAGATGGAGGGCAGCATGCATCGTGCCGCGGCCGTGAGGATCGTCATCTTTCCCCGCCGCGTGTATTCATTCCATCGTTCGCGCCTCCGCGCGTTCTTGCAAGGGAGACGTTAGGCGCTGAGTCATGTCGAGGGCATACATCCTTACCGAAGCCGTAAGCACTCCGTCGTGCGTGTAGTGCGCGCACACACCTCCTCCTGCACGACTTCCCTCTCTCCTCTTTGCCTTCTTCCGTTTCCGTCACACACTAACGCTCTTCCTCCTCCCAGCGTGTCCAACTCGGCGTGGCGCTCACCGCTGCGGAGAAGCTGCGCGTCATCTCGACACCCCGCGCGCACTTTGTGAGCTCCCTGCTGGAGACGTTCCTCCCCTCGGAGACGTCCGCGCTGGCGGCGCTCGAGTGGGATCGCGCGCGGGCCGTGGATTTCCGTTGCTTTGCACAGACGGTGCAGCGCATCGCCATCTACCCCAAACCTACCTCCATCCAAGGGACGGAGAGGTGGCTCGCGGACCCCGCGCCGCTCCCCGCCGCCTTCATCGCCGACGTGGAGAACACGTATCGTGTCTTCGAGGCGCTTGCTGGGGACCCGCGGTGGAAGGGGGTGTTTTCGCAGCAGGCGAAACTCCCGCCGGTGGAGTTTATCATGGTGGGGGTGCTTGTGCACCAGAACAAGGGCAAACTGGGGCTCGAGGGGCTGGCGGAGGCGGTGAGGGAGATGCAGCGGGATGTGCGGCTTGTGTATGACGATATTCGGAATAATTCAAAGGTGTGTAAGAAATTGATGGCATTTATTGCGGGGTATCGGCGGACAGGGTTGGCGGAGGGGGAGGTGTGCGCGGCGAATGCGGTGAGAGGAGCTCGGGCGGGTGAGGGATCGGTAGCGGGCGGAGGTGTGGCGAGCGGGGACAGATTGGCAGCGGGGACCGAAAGCACCTCAAGAGTCGAGATGCTGGCGACAGTGACGAAACCTCCAACGGAAAACGACGACGAAGGGGAGACCGACTCGGACGACGGCCACGCTCCTGCGCGCAGGAGCACGGAGCCCCAGCCTCCGCCAGCTTCCTCGTCGGTGTCCTCGTCAGAAGCGACGATCGTGGCGCGCACGCCGCCCGCGTCATTCGCCTCCGCCTTTGCCGCTACCTCCACGCCCCTGGCCGCATACTCCAGCTCCGTCCCCGTGCCTATAGCACCGCCCGCGAGCGTTGGGTTGAGGGAGGGGGACCTTCGTGCGGTGGGGGCGTGGACGGGCGAAGGATCGGCACCGGACAGTGCCGGGGGCACGGCGGTGGCTGGGACGGATGCGGGGTCGTCAATGGTGACGAGCGGTAGTGCGGCGGGGAAGAAGCGCAAGAAAGACGACGACGGGAGGGGCAGCTTGGACGAAGACTATGCTCCCTCCCACAAGCGCACCAAGCCCAAACCCGCGTCCGCATCCGCGTCCCTGGTAGCGGAAGCGAAAGGGAAAGCGAAGGTGGTTCCTCCCGCGTCTTCAGCCCCCACCTCGACCGCCCCTGTTTCGACCGCCTCTGCCTCCAGGACCCCGGGCGCGTCCTCTTCCACAGCTGCGAAAACAAGGATTGTGCCGTCCGCGCCGCCTGCGCCCTTTACCTCCACTTCCGCCTCTGCTTCGACGCCCCTCGCCGCGTCCACTGGCCACGGCGGCAGCAGCGGAAACCTCTACCCCGATATCAGAAGCCACCGTAGCGACAGGGACAATTCCGATGCGATGGGCGAATTTGCGTATACGTTGCCAGCGCGCTGTGAGGCAGAGCAGGGTGCGTTCCCGGTGCGGGGTACAGGGCAGCACGGTAGCACGGTATGGGATCTGTGGGGCGGGGCGCGGGGATTGTAAGCATTTGGGTTGGGGGTGGGAGTCGGCGGCTTAATCGGTCGCATTCGTCTCGGGAGCTGGATGCCAGGGGAGCGGGACTCCAGGTGGTATTTGGCGTGGGCATGCGCGAGGGATGCAATGGATCTCAAGCGGTGCCTTTCATTCTATTCCCTTTGTATCTATAAGATTGCTTGTATCCTTTGTAATTTGGAAAGTGTATGTATTCTATTCAAAACTCAATTTGGGTGTCTGGAGGCTGGCGCATAACGTGTGCAAATACCGTCCACAATTTTGCTCCGCACTTTCAACACTTTGCAATGCGTTCCTTAAAGCCTACAATCTGATGCATACATCTAGGCTCCACCATAGTTTCCCATCACAGTGATCGAATTGAATCCGAGCCAGAGTACTATCCGGGATTTGTGAAAGCTGGAGTAGGACTCGCCCGGCTTTTACATCTACCCAAGGAAAGCAGGCCTAACAACTACGCATATGAAACCACCATCATTCGGCCTCCTTCCACCATGTACAGTACTCCCAGTCTATCATCCAACGCAATTTCGTTGTACATGGATGTTATTTTCTCTACGGCAAGAGGAAGGTGCCGGAATTCGACATGCGGCGTAGGCTGCGGGACGTATTGGATGAGTCCGAGCGCATCATTTTCGTCCAGTATAATACCGCAGGTAGCGGACGATCCGACTGTAAGCCACACCATGGGATAGGAGTGTTCGTAAGAGCAAAGCGAACCGATGGTTAGATTAGAGCCATCATGTTCCGCCGGCCAAAAATGAAGCTCGTGTATCTCAGTGTCGATGTCGAGCCCACGAATAGTGGACTCGGAGGAGCGTAAGGTCACATTTAGCACCCCGTATTTAGGATATCGGATCCTGCACGACCCAAGAGAGAATGTTTCTTGCTCCGGATTGACCAAGGGGACGTCCTTAGTCACAGTGTGCATCCGAAACTTCCCGTTATCGAGTGGGGCCAAAGTGTTGACATGGATGATTTCCACAATCGGGTCGAACGACTGGCGAGTGAGATAAAAACCGTCGTCGAGAGCAATGCCGCTGGGATGTGCCGCGTTGGGATTAAGTTCCAGCGGAACACAGTGAACGTCTTCGTCCTCGAGTCGGGCGAATAGTAGCCGACATATCAGATACTCGTGGGACTCTGGGAGTATCGCTCCGATAATGCCTTCATTCACGATGACATTGGAAACAAGGCTGGATGCAAAAGGTATGTCGTTCCAAATCCTCGAGAACACTTTTGTCACTCTGACTGCCGACGGATCCCGATAGTCAAAGCAGATGACAGCAAGTTCCACGTCGTGTTCAGATCTACTAGGGATATTAAGTGCGGGTAGAGAACCATATAGAAAGAGGATGTTACGTGGGCACGGCCATTCCGACAGAACACATCCCGGGAAGGAGAAGCGGCGAGGAGCTTGCGACCCACGGTGGGCCAACGGTATCACGATCGAAGGTGCCGATGCATTCACCGGAGATGGTGTCCCAGCATGCCACGCGTTCGAGTGAGACTGTGATGATCATCCGAGTTCCCTCGACGGAGAAAAGATTCAAGAGTTGATCTTTCATTTCAAAAGAGCGGACTGAGACAGGGTACGGGTACTCTGATGTCCAGTTTTTCCTCAGTTTGTACGCGTGTACGGCCAGAATGCGGAGAGTTACAAGTGTGAGAGATTGGAGGTCGGTGCCAGGAGAGCACGGTAGCGGTCGCCTGTGAATCTCTTCAATTCGCTTGAGAGACCTGATCCAAAAAGTCGGGGAAAGCAAGATTGTCATGTAAGAACTACACGTCTAGAGAATGGTCAGTCAGTGATCGCGAATCTCTCGGATATCCGTACAGCAGCAAGTTGGAGGGAGTCCGGAAGATCAAGATCTTGAGTAATCTCCAGGAGGATATCCAGCGGCAAATCTACAGCCAGCATGGCGCACGCAGACGAGTTGAGGTGGGCGGATAGGCTTGTTTAGCCTTTGTAGCAATCTGAAGTGATTTTCTGAATATATAGTCGTCCAGAATCACACCATGCGAGGGGTGGATCCCAGTCGGCGAAGGCGAGCGTGTTGCGAGCGTGAGTGGGATGTTGCCATCCACGTGATCAGCCCGTCGGTATTCCTTTTTTGCATGGGCGGCCGGCCGTTAATTGGCCGTTAAACGTATTGCCAGTGAAATGACTTGGTCGAACAAGAAAGTGCTACGGATCTGGCTTGCTATACTTGCGCCTGGCGCCTTCCATCACTTTGTCCCATCATCCCATCGGACTCATACTTCTATTCAATCGTTACTCAGTCATCACACCTCTGAGACCGTGAACCTCGCCCCTCCAGCAGCCGAAAAATGCCTAGCTCGATAGTTTGGCGACATCTAAGCCAGGTATAATATGCTCTCGGACAGACAACAATGCTGGCCAACGAGCAAGTGGAGGCCAGCGCCCACCGTCAACTCCATATATCCGCCTGCACGACTCGGACAGCCTTCGCATCGTGACCAGTATTGGGATTTGATACCCTCTCGCCGTCTCGGTTTCGGGCAAAACAGAGTGCTCAGAAGTGAGTGAGCTCTCCTTCATTAGTGTCTCGTTTATTATAACAGGATCTCGGCGCAGGTCGCCTCGAATTTTCCCATTGCCCAGAACACCCACCAATACGTTTAGCGTCTTACGTGCCGCGGAAACGACGGCCCTGTCCATTGCGGCTTTGCCTCACCGCCATGCATTACTAATTGCTCAATAATCAAGTTCATGTTTTGTCATCCATCGCTAAAGTGTATAAATACCAGGTAGAAATGATATTCCATACGACCACGATAGTCGGCTGCTGAAAAATGTCTCTTCCCACACAGACCCGGCAGTATTCATTCCCCAAGGTAAGTTGATGAACTTAATCCATATCATCTCGTCGTCAATTCCATACTAGCGTGGTTCGTATAACGAGTTGGTTTTGCAAGTCGCGCCACTTTCCCCTCCTAAAGCAAATGAAGTCTTGGTCAAGACCCACGCTGTGTCTCTGCAGGTATTCATCCATACATGGCTTCATCTCTTCTCCGAATATTTATTCTTCTTTCCAAGTTTCGCGATCTTATGATTGCTCGTGACCAGTATCCTTCCTCGTAAGTGTCAAGCCATCCCTTTGAAGCTGAGATCACCTGATAGTGTACTTAGCATTGCATCCAACCTCGTACCCTGCTCTGATATGGCCGGCGAGGTAATAGCAGTCGGCGCGGACGTGAGGAAGTGGAAGATCGGGGACCGTGTCTCCGCGAACTTCGTGCTCGACAAACTCCACGACGAGCACACGGCCGAGATTGCTGAGACCGCGCTCGGGGGAGCATCTCAGGGCGTGCTAACGGAATATAGATCGTTCCCTGCCCATGTAAGCGCTCAGGTCGTGCCTCAACCTTGTGTGTGTTCTCATCGAGGAGTTAAGTCTCTCGTGGCCATTCCGGCGCACCTGTCCTACGAAGAGGCCTCCACCTTGCCGTATGTATTTTCTTCTTCCGCTTTTTCTTGAGGAATAATGCCGTTTTCAGTTGCGCTGCGGTGACGGCCTACAATGCACTCACAGGCGGCTTCGCGCCTATCAAAGCCGGCGACACCATCCTTGTTATTGGAACTGGGGGTGTCTCAACGTGCGTATCGTCACTTCGCGTGTGTCCCAGCATTACTGAAACTCTGGCCAGCTTTGCGCTCCAATTCGCCGTCGCCTCCGGTGCGACCGTCATCTCGCTCTCGTCCTCCGACGAGAAGTTGAATGCAGCGAAGAAGCTCGGCGCAAAACATACTATCAACTACAAGACGTATCCCAAGTGGGATGAAGAGGTCTTGAAGTTGACACAGGGCTTGGGAGTTGACCGCGTTATTGAGGTGCGTTGCGTTTTTCACAGTGGATCCCTATTCTCATTATGTTCTCAATAGGTAGGGGGAAACTCCACCCTGCAGCGTTCAATTGGATCTGTCAAAATTAACGGGAGCATCGATTTGATCGGTGCACTCGGCGGTGCGGTGAGTGCATACTTGTCGTTCTCGAGTGTGCTGACAGGATCATTTGCACACACATTGCGTCTTCGAAGGCTGATGTTGCGCCTCCCGATATAATATTTGCGTCCATCCGGAAAGGCCTCAAGATCCACGGGATCTTTATCGGCTCTGTGGCGCAGTAAGTTTTGCTGAGCCACATCGTTCCGCCGCTTCCTTTAATCCGCGAATTCCGCAGATTCAAAGACATGAACAAGCTGATGGAGGCGAACCCCGAGGTAACGCGGCCTGTAGTCGACAAGGTGTTTGCGTTCGAGGATGCGAAAGCCGCGTATGCATACCTTGAGTCACAGGCGTTTGTTGGGAAGGTGGTAATCAAAGTGTAATAGACGAACTGAAAGAATAGTAGTTGAACATATACAATTATGTATTGAATAGCCGTGAAATAACAGTAGTGAATTGAAAATGCCGGTCTCTGAATTTCTCTGCACCCAGTTATTATGCGTGTGTTTAAAGAACGCGCAAAGTCGTCTGAGGAGAAATTCGTTTCCAACAAAAATGCAATCGAACGAGCTCCCCACGGACCCAGAGAACACCAACGAATATTGTGCGGGTCCCGCCATGGCTATCAATGCATTCTAAGATATGCATATATCAGGACTCTTGACTCGTTGTACATACAACCCCAATTTGTGTGAGGGAATTCACCAGGGGGGGAAATCTCGGAAACTAGGTTTCTGGCGGTCTAGTAACATATCCCTAGCTCCGAATCAAACGGGTTTTCCCACATCCATATGAAAGCAGCACACATGTAAAGTGGGTGCCTGCCACGGGCTATCAGGGCTCTTCAAGTTCCTGTAAGTTTGCTGTAAGTATTACTAACTTGTGGACTTGTGCTGGCTAAATTTCAACCTGTGATCTCCACTGAGGACCCGAGAACCATAGGCGGAAAAGGAGAGTTTCAATTTTTGGGAGATATGAGGCAGAATGAATACGCTTCGTTTGTCGGTAGAAGCGAAAGACGCGCGAGTTGTGTGAGACTGAGTCGCCTGCCATGCCCACGTGATCGCGACTGACAAACATGGGGCAAACATTCGCCTCCGAATTCCGCTTTAAGTTTGAGCGAACCTCAACCGCTTCCAGCGCCGCGCCTCCGGAAACGACTTCGGCGAGTAAACATAACACTGGTGGCGGCTATACCGACGGGTGGCACCGCGCTTGAAATTTCGAGGCTCGGGGACTCTGAGATCGCTGTTCTGAAATCATGAAGAGGCGCTTGGTGGGTGTTCTCGTCATTCACTCCTGCTTCTTTGCGGTGATATCCATTTCGTTTGCTCAGAGAACCTAGTGGCAACGCAGGCTCACGGAACAGCGGGAACCACGTCGACGGGCTAGGCGGTCGCTTCTTCTTGTTCCGGAGTGAGAGTCGGGGGTGTGAGCTGCTTGGAGGAGTTCGGGACGAGTGAGTGCTATTCGCTCGACTTGCATCGTCTCTACTTTCGCTAAAGAGGCTCCGGCAGCGAACATCCGAATCCACAATTTAGTCAATGAGTCTGTCGTGGTGGAGAAACGGTCCGCTCCTTGCCTGTATTGGCGGTACCGGATGACTACTCCACGCAACACGACCTCATTACGAGTGGGCGTGCTTCTCGTTCCCCCTTGCTTCCTTGTTTTCGTTCGCACCGACATCCACACCATCTTCACCTGCACCTCCACGCACGGACCTATGCGACACACCGAACGTCTGTCGATCTCAGGAGTCAGAACCCGCCTCTCGTTTGCTCGCGACCCTCCGGCGCCTGTGTGCCCTCCGCTACGCCAGAGGCGGCATCCGCGTGCTTGAAGGAAGGCTCGGACCGGACTCGAGCCAATGCGTCCCCTGATTTTGACGGGGCGGCGGCATCCGCAAGTTTCTTTCGCGTTGCATCGCGAATGGAAAACCCCCTTCTCCCCCTCGCGTCGCTTCATCTCATCCACACCTCAAGCTTTGCCTTATCGTGCACGAATGAATACCACTCTACCAGGTACACCCACTCTCGAACGTCGATTTCTCACGAACGGTGCCCGCGCACCCATTTGTCCGCCGGTCCCCGCACATCTATCCTTCGGCATCGACACGGTACTGCACGAGATGCAGAGACCTTGTCCCTGGGCATGCCTGCGCTGTCGGCGAATAGAACAGCACGCCGGTCTAGCACGCATCCGCACCCGTTGTCCTCGAGGATGGATTCCGATTTCGCATCGAGTCGTCTTGTACCTCTCACGGCGACTGCGGCGGCGTGCGCGCGCCTTGTGCAGGCCAAACTCCGTATCCAGGCTCCTGATCAACAACCTCGTCACGGCGAAGATGAAGCTGAAGAACGGTCGTACGAGCCGAGTTGATGATGTGAGGGGGTCGTGCTGCTGGGGTGACATCTCGCGCTCATCTGCATCACCTGCATCTTCATCTCCACCTGCCCGAGCGGTGACGACATACGCCGCGGCCCACCTTCACCTCCCAACGCCGATTGTGGTGCTTGTAGTGATACAACACCACTCGGCTCATCTGGCTCCCTCACGAAGATCCCGACCCCTGACACAAGGATGAAGAAGTGTACCGTGCATCGCACTCGTTTGGCGCTTTCCTGGACCCGGAACGTTTCACCTCCTCAGAAAGCAGGTGCCCTGGCGTGCTGCACGCTTACCCATGCCCAATGGCATGTGGCGACGCCTATGTACGGCTCGCGCTCCGCTCCTCGGGTCGTTTCCCGTAGCGACAAGAGCCTCGCCCTCGCCCTCGCCTTTGCGGCGGAGGGGATACGCGGGACTGAAGGGTATGTCGCGTGCTGCTCATCCTCCTCCTTACTCCTCAGTGCTGACCGACGTCTCTTAGGCTTTGGCTTTGCATCCTCCGCGCGGGGTCTCGCACGAGTCGTTTATCCGCAAACCACACGAGGCTCTCGGAGCGGACTTCCAGGTTACTTACGCGTACATACTGCGCTACTCCTTCTCCTGCCGTTCGTTTGACCCGCGTCGCTCAGGCTTTGGGCGAGCTTACATATGCTTCCTCCTCACGTCGCGCGCCTGCGCCTCCCTGTAGGCCGAAGATGGGGAAGTGTGCTGGTGTGCGCGCCATCCCGGGTGCAGCTAGCCGCACGGCATACCCACACAATACGATTCGCCAGCACGACAGATAGTCATCCCGGGCCCGGGTGGCGCGGTCAGGTGTTTGAAGGTCGCGGTGGGGCCGAGCTCGGGGCGTGCCGAGGCATGCGCGGAGTCGGGCGCGTTGACTACGAGGGGATTAATCAAGAATCGCCATGAACGGATCGTGCGGGAGCAAGACCCTTCCTCCCTTTCCGCTTGAAGATCCTGCTGGACGTTTTCTGCGGCGATCTGCTCGAGCCTGCGGTGAATGTGTGCGGGTTACTCTGGCTGTATGCCGACCGCGTCGCCGCTGCGTCTTCGGCTGAGTATACGATGTCCGTTAGCGAGGCGGGGCGGGCACGCAGACTGAAGCATATCAAATGCGATCGATCTTCTCGATGCCCTTGATCCGTAACGAGGAGTCACTGAAGGAAGGACCGGCGACATTGGATAATACTAGAGGCGCCTTCCTCTATCCTTCACCGTGCTTTTGCGGTGAAGACGGAGGGCGCTCCGCACAGGTACCCGTTAGCCTCCGAGTCAAATCGTTCCCCGATTGTGACGGGTGGGCGAGGCGGAATTCCAGCCGCGCAAGTCGTCTTTCATCCTCATCTCCATCGTGCCCAAGAGACTCGCGGAGTCGTACACGCGCACTCTATTAGGTGAGGCCGGATGGCAGCTTATGTGGTGCGCTGCTCCTTCTTGCCCTTACTGCCTCACACTGATCAACGTATCGTAGGTATCAGGCGAGCTAGAGCTCGCTTCTTCTGCGCCCCTGTACTTCCGCTTCTGCGAATCGAGTCCTTTCGGTCAGTGTGCATCTGCATGTACGGCTCAACTGAAGGACCATCGAGCTTCAGTGCTTGCGACGCCATCGACGCGTGCGATGACAGGCGCCTAATGATATGGGATCCGTGTTCCGCCCGGCCGCTCATCCATTGTGGAAGCAGTGAAGAACAACAGCTGGGAACCGCGGGGAACGGGTGACATTACATGGGCATGCATCCTGGACCCGAAGCAGGGGATCGAGTCTTTCCTAACGCGCTTTGCTTTAGGACAGCGACCACATCGACGGCCTGGATCTGCGCATCATGACATGTCGCATGGCGCCAGCAGGACAGCAGCTTCGCGCCCCCCCCGCGCGCGCTCAAGGACATCAGGGTCCAGACGGGCTGAATGGTCTCCCCCTTCAAGAGAAGCCGATGCCGATGTACGGGCGGGACGGTGGACTAGACGAGACTACCCATGCGTTTTCCTGTCCAACTCCGGCAGTACCACCGACCATCTGTCTCTGTTTCGTCTCGCCCACATGGCTGTGACTTTGCGCATCCCCGCCCGTCGCGCTCACGCTCGCGTCGCCCCAGGCCGCGTTCTCGACACCACGGGCCGACTCCTTGCGCGGGTCGAGGTCAATGCTGGAGCGTACGCCCACTGCGCATGCAGAATTCGCTCAGGATGGATGGCCTTGCGGCACTATCCGAGGCACGCGCTTTCTTCCATTCAAACGCCGTCCACGGCGGGCGTGCTCCCCACCGCCGAAGATACGCACGCTACGTCACCGTCGGTTGTTCAAGTCGTGGGATAGAACGACACCTCCGCACTCACAGCGACTCGGAAGCACACAAGGCGCTACCCAAGTTGTGGTGATACACTGATGATACATGAAGCTTGTTTGATTGTCGCCCGTCCACGATATGTGCGCATACTGCTGCGGTTGCTGTGGTATACCCTGCACCGCCTATGTACCACCTTCCAAAGGGCAAGTCGTCTACAGCTCGTTTGCCCCTGTTCCGCTGACGAAAGCGCAGGTGGTCCAGTGCTTTTACCCCACACATATTCTGTCGTCTGCTCTGTTTTAAACCAATTAGTTACGGGCGGTGTTCGCTGTATGGACCACTAAGGTTAGAATGTATAAGTTATTTCGGGTGTATTTGCAGTACGTGACCGTGAGAGTGTGGATTCTTACAGGTCTCTCAGCCTTTCAGATGCCAAAGATCAGAATTCTGACAACCAGACCGCTCCCCGGCGCCCCTGATTGTTACAAAACTTTGGGCTCATGGGAAGATTTCCATTAAATCTGGAGGTCTGCGATGATACCCGTTTGTCGATATTGCTCTCCCATAGGTCAGGTTGTAAATCCCAGTCACCCCTCTAAAACGGCAACCGCCATGCGTCGTATTTGGCAAGGATGTTCAAGATACTCGCCGACAAAAATTTATATTCAACCCCCGTCGACTTGTTTGGAAGGCACTGAATCACGTAGCATCATGATTCTGGCTGAGCGTCTGACAGTGATTGGGGAATCGTTGCTACTAAAGCCTCAAAGATGCAAATTCCCGGGTGTGAGGACTTCGCGGACTGTCAGCATATGGCGTACCTTCGAACAAAATGTAGCCGCACCTATTCACAGTTTTTCCCCCTCTTCCCCCTTTCTCGAAACAAAACAAAACTTGAACACAACGATTTGACTACCTGGACTACTGTACACTCCAAATTAACTTTCGCGCGACGAGTTCAAGTACGGCGAAGCGTACACTGGCATCGTAATTGCACCAAGCCAGCACTCATCCTGTGACATACATCTCCCCTAGTTCCGTGAGTGTGCCGTTTGCAGCGATCATGTCTTTACCCGTCCCCGAGTTGAATGCGCCGAAGAAAGCGTACTTGGCAACTGCCGGCTCGCTGTCGAGGTAGCCTTCAAACCCAGCATTAAACAACAAAGCTAAAAGTCAGAAAACAAGCTACGCACTCAAAGCGAGCGGCATGAACTGTTCGTAGTTCGATGCCTGGGCGGTTGAGTCCCAAGAGAGGCCAAACTCTGCGTGAAGCGTCAGTGAATGCTAATGGGGTGAAAACTTGCCGGTATGATAACTTACCAGTGAGATAGAGCGGCGTGTTGTACTTCTTCGCGCCATCGATGAACTCCGTAAAGTCGTCGATCCAGCCGCCGTACCAGTGAATGGCGACATAGTCGTACGCGCAGCCGGTACAGTTACCGAGGAACGAGTCGAGCCACGTGAGGCCGTCGGGTGCGCCCCCGTTCGTGACGGCTGGCGTGGCGAGCTTGAAACCTTTCGCTGAGAGGGGGTGGATCCACTGCTTGTAAACTGGCGCCTGGATTAGTCTTCGGAGGACAAGCATACTTTGAACGTACGGGCAGCCGCAGACTCGGGCGTCATGTTTGCTTGGGACGAGATATCGGGCTCGTTGAAAGCGAGGATCGTCGTCGCGCCTGCCGCCCTCGCGTCAGCCTCGAGCGTGGAGATCCCCGCTGCGTTCCATTGCATCGAATAAAAGGGGAACGCCGTGTTTTTCGGCGTGTTGTTGTGGCCCCAGTTCTACAAGAAAAGGGTTTTATGTAAGTTCACGGAACATGGAATAGCGGCATCGAGACGCACATAAAGCCAGCCGACCGCGTTCGACTTGAAGATGGACGGATCGAAGTTGTTGCTGGCGGGACATCTCAGGCTTCTCCAATGATCATAGAGACTCTAGACCACTTACTCGGCCGGCCAAGCGAGGCCTCGCCTTCCAGGTGTTGGGCTCGCCGCGGCGGTTGAAGTGGTGGCAGTGGTGGTGGTAGAACCAGCGGTGGCCTTGTAGACCTGGATCCGGCTTGCCCCACCGCACGTTTGGGTGGAGTCTCCGGTGCAAGCAGAAGCGCAATCTACAAGTCGCCGTCTTTGAGCTCAGCGTGGTGTTCAAGGCAAGTCAACTCCCACCTGAGTCTGGTGCCGACTGCACGGTGCCTGCGCTAGGATTGTAAGAGCTTCCGCACCAACACTCCTGGCCTGGAAACAAGGTCCGGAATGAGTAAACATGCTTTCCATACGGAAAGTGGCACCCACTGTACTCTACACCGGCCATGGTGAAGCCTTGTCCCGAGCAAAAGGTGATGCACGTTTGAGGCGTGTTCGTGGCGGATACCTGGTTGGCTGCGACAAGAATGCGATTTCCTACATCAACTTCACAGCCAACGTAGGACCATCCCGCAGGCAGAGTCTTTGTTACCGCCCGTTCCTGTATCGCAGTCGCGGTAACAGCTGCATGCAGCAAATTCAGCGTTACATAGGAGTGTTTTGAATCGCGTAGACTGAAGGCATACACACCTCCGGCCGTCGCCAGAAAGTAGAGAGTCCCAGTACGCATTAGGGAGAGACTTCGAGCGAGTCGTGAGTGCCAGGGATTATCAAGTATGGTCTCGTTGGTCTCGTCATTTCAGACTGTCCATGACCAGTCCGGTGGCCACTAGCACGCTGCTCACACCAACGGAGATCCAGGAAGACATGTGTTTGTCTGTTCTAATAGTTCCGCCGAACGACCGGATCCAGTTGCTTCGTAGCTATAGTGCACGGAAGATAGGCGAAGGGTCCACCTTCAGGATACGCTGGTCCATTGGATGCGCCGCAGAATGCCAATACATATCCAGCACCAGTACCAGCGATCCCAAACCTGTCCAGTGCTTCTATTTTCCGTTTCGTTTCCGGGATTTTTGAATAAGACTCATGATAGAATTGTAGCGTGGTACTTGGTCAAGTGCAGCCAGGGCTCGTACGATGCAAGGGAGACACAAACCTTCATAGAAACGAACAACAGCACATGACATGAAAGCCGCTGATCGGGACCGGCACCTGCCGCCGTCCATGCCGTCGGCACGAATGTTGAACTTGTATTTTTTTCTTTTCTTTTTGGCGTTGGGGATCATGAGATTCAGTGAATGTTGAACTTGTCATGGATGAGTTCAAATGAGTTAACTCTGTTTCTCCCGTTGGCCATCTTTTCGGTTGAACATCGAGTAAGAAGGTCGGCTGGTTTATCCCAAAGGTATTCAAAGCCAGACGTACATCCTGGTGTCAAAGAGAAACGGTCAGATGGTCCTTCAACAAATTCCGCCAAGCGATTCTCGCTGAGCCAGCCGACCACACGAATGAATTACTGCTCGCTGAATATTCCTTCCATGTATGATTATCCGGCCCATCCCGGGATCCATTTCTCAGCAGACGGGGTCATCGGCTTATAATGACCGATGTTGAATCACTTGCAGCAAGGAATTGTAAGTGATATCACGATTTAAACACTTTTTTCTCGACCTTTTCGACTCTTCGAGGTTCTTTCCTCGGTGATTTCTCCACCTCCACCCGTTCAATTAAATTGCTCGAAGCACCGGAGTTTTCACATCACCTCGTGGGGCTGTTCGAACCATTGCTCAATCACATGCAGTTTGAAACTGTCTGAGGCGACGCCGATGCTAGTACTTCAGGATTTGATTCTTCTCATTGAGTCTCGGTCCCAAGCCGGCGGCTCGTGATTTCTCTTGGCGGAAACCAGACTGCCAAGAGCGTTTCAGAAGCGAACCGTCATTCTCGTCTGGACAATGTGGTTGAATAGGGTTGAATGTGCCCATTATGTGGGCCACCTCCCACGGATCGTTAGCCATGCCCGTCATGGGATCTTCGTTCTGGAATATAAAGGTCGCTAAATTGTCTCCAGAGTCAGCAGCAAACTCATAGAGTGCTCGTTTACCCGTGTCCTCTCGCAGCATGCTCCGCCCGTCCTTCGTCGCCCTCGTCTCCCTTCTCGGTTCTGTAGGCGTCGCCAACGCTTGGTTCCGTGTGGCCTGCACGGACCCGCTCGTGCAAGAACGGTGGGTCATTTTCCTGAGACTCGTAAATGCAAAGGCGCACATCTTATTCCTTTCATTTAGGCTTGACCCGATCATTTCGCCGGGCGGAGTCCCCTCTCAGCACGTCCACACTATCCACGGCGCTTCCAGTTGAATAGTCGTTATCCTCATTCAGTACAGCATTCTTATCCTGGTTTAGACTTTGGTCCCACCTACGACTACAATAGTCTTCGTGCGTCAAGCTGCACGAACTGCGAGGTTGCACAGGTATGTCACTGGCCGCCAGATCCCGCCCGCGGCCATTCTCATGGCAATCGACAGGACCTCTCGAACTATTGGTTCCCTAAGCTCTACTTCCAAGACCCGCAGACCAAGTTGTTCGAGCCCGTGGACAATGGTGGCCTCCTCGTTTACTATCAGAACCGTGGTGACGGAGACGTGTCCAACGGCGGTTCCGGCCTCAAGGTTTGCCATCTAGCTTTAGGGCGTCGAAATAGCACTAATGGAGACCTTAGGCATTTCCTCCTGGCTTGCGCATGATCACGGGCGACCCAACACGCCGCATGAAGAGACTTCCAGTTGGCCTGGGCACCCAGGCCGAATTGCGTGAACGCGCCATTCAATGGTCTTGCCTACGCTATTCCGTGGGCTTGGGTGGTTATGGTGTGTGGAAATGAATATTCAACCTTTCGCCAGTCCGGTGACGCTAAGGAAACGCGCAGACGATAATGGCACGGGTTTCCCGACCACGGATTGCGAATCCGGCTTCAACGTAAGCAAGGAATTCTACCTTGATGGCAAGTTTAACTTACAAACCAACGTTTCAGGCCCGTCTGCACCGTACGTGTTATCTATGTTATCACGCAGGACCTCCCTTCACATGGCCGTAGTGCCCGCTTGCTGGGACGGAGTGAACCTCGATTCTCCCGACCATCAGTCTCACGTCAGTCGTAGTTCAACCCAAATTGGTACTCTGCTGATATAGCTATGTATAGATGGCTTTCCTCTCGGGCCTCGATAACGGGGTGTGCCCAACCGGATTCATTTATGTGATGAAGGTTGGTACTGTTTTCTTTCCAACGATCTTCTTGCTGACTCCGCTACAGCTGTTCTACGAGATCACCTGGAATGTTGCCGAATTTTCCAGCCGTTGGACCGCAGGTACCGACGCGTGGCCGTTTGTCTATGCGACTGGGTGAGCCGTAGCACTCAAAAGGCTGATTCCGAGCTCACATGTCTTCACAGCGACCCAACTGGCTTCTCCTGGCACGGTGACTTCCAGAACGGGTGCGCATACTCAATTTATTCTTTTCAACCATGACCTCAACGTGATTTTCCAGCTGGGACACCACCGCCCTTCAGAACGCCATCGACCAGTGCAACAATCCGAATAACCCAACTGGGTCGGGTGCGTGCGGCATGCAAGTACATGGATCCAATCTTTGACAAATTTCTCCCCAGGCGACACGGAGGCGTGCTCGTTCCTCACCGTAAATTCCGCCGCAGTCTCGAACGAGTGCAAGATCGCGCCGATCGTCAATGTACGTCGCATTGCGGTGCTTCTGGAAGCGGTCCGAGACTTATACATACGCGTTTTTACAGGAAGTCATCAATGGCACGCTTACAAAGCTCCCGGGCTGCAACCCGCTGCAGTATGGTCCTCAAAACGCCACGATCTACACGGATTCGAATTGCCCGACCTCTTAAGCTACCAGAAGTTCATTAGCAACACGAGGTTACCTTCTTATCTGCCACATGTCTTATTTGCGGAAATTGTTGTAAATTGGCTGGAATGATATATTGTATTTGCTCGCATTGTCACTGTTGGGGGCTTCACTGTTAGACAAGCCCCCAACGTCCCCCAACGTCCTACAACTTTTCGTCGCCTTCCGTGATCATGCACACGCTGGAGCCAGAACACGCTACTACACACCTTGGTCCTCCCGTTTATCGGGGGGACCTGGTTTTCACGTCAACCAAATGCTTCGCAACTCGGCAAACTTGGAGTGATCGCCGAGCTGTTCGGATCAAATCAAGATCAACTCGCCAAGATCAATTTCAACTCTGTCGGCTACGTAGTTCTGGCTCTCCGCAGGCTCCTCGGATGTGGTATTTCAAACTAGGAACAATTAAGAAAATAGCGTGTAGCACAGTAGAACTGGGATATGGAAAAGAAAGACCGGAATGACTGCAATTCGACCTCACGGACCAAGGGCTTTGCCCATTGCTTTAGAGGTTCGGCGAGTCATATTCGAGCTCAAAAATCAAAGTTGGTAATCCTTAGAATTGAATTTCTGAAGCTTTCTTAGGATTCCTACTCTCTGAGGTGCGAAAACAACATAATATCCTTTGTTCGGAGCCGGACGGAGTGTTCGGATCACTTTTCTGATCAATGCCATCATGTTGCGCTACCATCGAGTCAAAAATAATAATCGAAGGCACTCCAAGCACCCGACTGGAGCTGGGTTCTCTGTAAACCTCTATGAAAGATGCGGCATGTCGCTGCTCGAAGCGGATCGCGCATATCCACAAATGGACGTCCTCGTCAACTTGACCAGTGAACACAAGACCACTACATAGGCCGAAATATCGGGCTGCGCCATTGTGGAAGGCAACTGAGTGTGGCGGAGACAAGGCGCCCGAATGAGGGAGATACTGCTATTTCCGCAGGTCACAGTAACATGAGTTAGTTTACAGATAATTTTGGAAGTCGTCAAATATTAGATGATTATCACGCCAAAACTGAACGAACGTTCTATAGCACTGTCTTCGGCCCCACGGATCATGACCTTAGCTGGATCTTGTGGCCAGAACGGAATATTAACCGAAGTGGAAAATACAACATGATTTTTTATCTAGCAGGGCATTAGATTGGTCTGCTGAAGAAGACATCCTTGAACTTACCAAGAAAGTTGCCCAACATATGACGGCTCTACGTCGATTCGTTCGAGATCGATTTTGAATCCGGGAAGCATGTTTTTTATCGCTGAAGAAAAAGAACCAAAAAGGGCGTGTCGGTTCGATGCTTTGTGGGGTGGATCAAGAAAAACGACTTGGCAGTTTAGGGAGTCCACTTGGGACTCTGCTGGTCCCAGAAGCGGACCCTCGTCGATCCATTCTCCCTCTAAACGACTATCTTGAATGACAATCGAGATGCTGATCGAGGTGTGCGGGAGACTGGCTAATGTCTGCGCAAATCCATCCGGCAGGCGACGACGGAGGCCGCAGAATATCCGTAGCTTCAGGGACCGCAAATTTGTGAAGGATTCCACCACTGACAGTGTGTGCGAATCCAGTGGGAATTCGGGAGCTGGTCATGGAGTAAAATCAGCGGAGGCAGATCATCTGGTAAATCGGGCGCACCTCCACAAACTAGTTCAAGGTGTAGCAGTGTTCGGACGAGGGACATCAGGAGCCTATCGGCAAGGTATCCCGCACCCAGATATAGAGACAGTTTTCGGACTCTTGTCAAATGCGGAGCATCGGGAGAGAGGATAGCGGCGAAAGTGGATGGTAGGCTCGTGCTTAAAATCAATTCCTCTAAGCACGAGCCGGTCAGTGGCACTGTGTTTCTTGGAGTATCATCTTCCTCTTCTTCAGAAGCTAACGTCGTGTGATGGATTGAGAGAACTTTCATGGAGGAAAGGACGCGGTGAATCGTCGTAACCGGGAAATTGCGTATATTCAAAAGGTGCAAGCTGCTCAGTGTGGGCCGCGTAAGAACATCCAGGATTGTCGATGCGAGCGCAATAGTAAGCTCATCCCAGCGCACAGTCATACCCGAGATAACCAATCGGTCGAGATTCGACACGACTCGAAGAACGAGTTCAAGCGACACCTCTTCATTCGTAGACTCTGGCAAGTCTATACTGAGATCCCGTACATAGCTAGCAAGATGCGGCGATTCCAACAGAAGGGAGTGTACCCCCTCTATCGTGCCCGAAGGAGCCAAAGTCCCCTTGTGAAGTGTCTGCTGTGCGGGGGTGTAATGCTTCCAGTTTCCCCGATGCAGCCACATGGATCGAAATAGGTGGCGCTGACTCGGGGAACAAAAAGCAGTGGCAACAACAGAGCACGCTTTGAGCGATGCGTGGTCATCCTCCAGCTCGTCGACGATGGCGGCGACAAGCTCGTGTGGGATGCAAGTCATAGGAGAAAGAGAGGACAATGACGAACCTGGATCGTCACTGTACTTATATAATATAATACGGTTACGGCCCGTATCAAAACGGCCGTAAACTTCGAGTTCGGTACTTTTGGGCTGATATGGGACGGTTACAGTACGGCTTGAAATTCCGTATGAACCCGCATACGGCTGTCCATCACTGTGTCGTGCAAAGGTCAGTAAGCTCAATTAACTGGGGAATCAAGATTTACTTACTACCTCCTTGAGACTGTCCATAGTCCCCAATTTCATCTCAGACCCCGCTGTGCCCCGTTGTAAAATCCCATACCGTATACTGTAACCGTAAAGGGCCCGCTAGAGGCCTTTACGGGACGGTACGGCAAGCACCCGTAATTATCACTGTGTATCGTACGGTTAACGTGCCGATCCCTGAATAACGGTTACATGGTCTGACAGCAACTTAATCCAACAAGCTCTAAGCTCACCGATTGATTCTTATTAGATGACTGAAACTATCCTTGTTATCTTGGTTGTGACTATTTGTGGCCTTCACTGTGGCATCAGTAAACGAGTCTTCCGCGTGTGAGGGCTTACCGGACTGCGACGTCGTCGCCAAACCGTCTTTGTCCTATTGTTCCTTCTCAATGCATGTAACACAATAAGTGATAAGACTTGCCGAACATCGAGCCGAACCTTTCCTCTCCTCGAAACAATAACGTCGAGCATGAGTATTCGTGGTGCACTGCTGTTGTAGTGTTACCGGTGTTCGGTTCTGAACCGATGTCGAACCTGAACCGAACCCGAACCGGACCCCATGTTCGGTTCGGGGTTCAGCAGATTCTCGATTTTGCCGAACCGGTGCGAACAATTTGGATGCGCTAAATGCATCAGAACTGTATTTATTTGAGTTGGAATCCAACCGACCACAGTCTCTTGTGTGCACAGTGAGCTGCAATACATTTTACAGTCAAATATGATTGTTGCGGTGGAGTTGATGGATGATCAGACAGGTCAGAAATTATTGAATGTGATGTATGGATGTCTGTCCCCACACAGTCGTCCAAATGTGCTGTTCTGCTGAGATGAAACATACAATATACAGCATTCAAAGGCTTCCCGGGCCACGGAATTGGCTCCTGGTGTGTGGGAATGTTTTCAGGTTCAAAAAGGTTCGAACCTGTCCTGAACCCCAGACCGAACCGGACCTGAGGTCAGGTTCGGGGTTCGGACATTTTGGCAAAGAACCGGACCGAACCGGACATCGGCAACACTATGCTGTTGTCGAGCGATATACGGAAAGTCGGAGTGGTTGCAATGGGTATACATAGTTCGTGGCAGAAGGGGGAGGAATGGGACGATATGCCAACATAACCGAACGCAAATGGATGTCAGCAACGCGACCAATACATAATCAGACAAATAGTTAGTGACGGTGCGAGGATAAGGACTTGAACAGCACATTGAATTGAAGGGCCTCGCCAATTTTTAGATGCTCGAGACTGTTGCTGCTGAAGCGCTGAAGTCCAAAGTCGCAATTATATCTATATTTCGTGGCGTCAATCCCCGGCCTGTCGCAAAATGGAAGCGTAATCTTCACCCATGTCGCTCTGTCGGTCGATCGACTCCACAGACTTCAGTTCCGGACCAAGCCAACGCAATTATTTCCGGTGGCCAGAGTATGAAGCGCGGGTAGTGGGGCATTCTAAGTCCACATCAGGGACTCGAGGACTGGGACTCAGTACTTGACATTCCGTGAGTCTGCTGTCAAGCTGAGGGAGAAAATATCTGACGCTCAGTGACTTCAGGTCGAAGACCAGTTGGAGGGAGCCTGAGTCATCCACTGCGCGCAAAGCCGATCGAGGCCGATCGTAGACTCCTTCGGCCGATACTTGTCTCTTCAAGTAATATACACAATAATATGCTTATGCTCGAGGTGGAAAATATGGGTTGCATGTCGATCGAGTGCTATCAAACGAACGACAAGCATGGTTGGGTCGCGCCAGGTTCAATTGGTACTAATATTGGGGACCAAAAACTCTAGGTCAGCTCGAGAAGCGGGAAGCCGATATTCCAGACGCAGGCTGAACGCGTGGATATCGTTTCTGGGAGAACATATTATCATCGCGACCGACCATTTTCCTCCCCTCGGCAGCAGGTGCCTATACGGGGGGGGACTAAGTCCGAAATATTCAAAATTAATTCCGTGAAATGGTTCCCACTCTTGACGGTGAATCTTTCGCGCTATCCTCATTTTTTATTGTTGCTCTGGATGTCGCGTGGGCTTTCATCTTATCCTTCAGGTACGAACAACGTGCCGGGGTGTGGGTGAAACGGAACAGTTGCATGACGTGAGCGAGCGCTCCGCGCATGTACCTGATGGCGAGAGAGTGAGAAAAACGGTTTTTAAAGCGGCCCCTGGTGATCAACAATTCGAAGTCGATGGTTATTCATCGCAACGAGATTCCAGAATAAACGCTCATGGTACTCATGACAAGACCACGAGGGCTGCGGGATTGTATAAATGTATTGTTATTCACCAGTATACCCGAACGTCTGGAAAAGGATATTAGGCCAAGACCGATAAAAAGGGGAAGAGGCAGAATATGGCACGCACAAAAGCTAAAAAACATTATGCGTGCCTATATGAAGTGTTCCCCTGGAGTTCTGCACGGGAAAGAGGGCCAAAATCGCCGATCCTATTTGCTTTCGAAGTATATCGTTTGCGTGATCCCACGGCCCGTAAAACTCGAGTCTTCGGAGGCTTGAAAATCCAACTCCATCTAGAATCTCGGCGACCGTGTCGGGGGGAGAGTGGGTCCCGGGATCTGCGAGCGACATGTTGAAAGTTAACTCTTCCAGCCCAGAAGACTGAAGCTGTCGTAACAGCAGCTCTAGTGCCGGCGTCACGCGGATTCTATTTTCTCCTACAATCCAGAATGCGTCCGTGATTCTGAGGCAGCGGAGGGAAGTATTGTGCCTCAACGGCGAGTGCAATTGAGTACCAAATACAGCTGCCAAGCATGTTACTTCGATGTATCGGAATGATGAGGGAGAAGCACGCACTGAGTCGGGCTGTTGAGTTAAACCTGAGTGTCAGACGCTTGAGCTGGGTGCCCAAGGTTGTCAAGTAATTGAACAAAGCACTTTCCATCGAGTCGAGTGCCATATCAACAGAATCGGCACGGAGGCAGAACGCGGTACCATTGAGCCACCCCAGTAGGCCACTGGTAAGTGTTATGTGCAGCTTGTCCAGACTCAGTTGAATGAGGGGGGCGCTTTGAATCTCTTCCGCGGGACTGTCGCAGGTTATACGTTCCAGTTTAAGTATGTTAACCGATGGAAATTGAAGGAGGAGCCCCTTCAAGTCGGTGTACGACGTGAAACGGATGCGGGAAAGGGAGAGAGTGGTAATTCTTGTAAGGGACACCAATTCAATTGTATCCTTGTCGAATACGAGGGGAATTCCGTAAATGTGGAGCGCTCGGAGGTGCCGAAAAGCAGGGAGCAGTGGCCAGAGCCTCGTCAGCTCATCGTGTTGGAAACCGGTGGCATGAAGATTCCTGATGCGTGGCGAGAAAGTATTGTACGGAGATTTCTGGAGATCTATGAAGGTATTGAGACTGCCACTCATCAGATACACCACATCGAAGAGGTGGTGTCTGCTGGCGGCAAGCCAATCACGGCTGACTCTACTACAGGCTCGTAATGTTGAGGGGTATCCGTGGAGGTTGTCTATGATGAGGTCAGTTATCTCAGGGGGCAGAGTGAGCATCTGGTGAGAAGACGTTCTCGCCTGCCACTGGTGCGAAGGAAACAGAACAGCGCGCATCACGAATGCCACGAGTATGCCACGTGTCACTGATAACGGCAATTACAGTAATTGGGTCGGTCCCTGGCGCGAAGACTGCGCGAAGTAGCTACTAGCTTTATGGGGAAGCACTGAACATGAATGTCCATGGGGAAAACTATCGATCTTCAGGATGGCTCGGACTAAATTTCCCGAGCAATTTACAGTAATTTAGAGAGAAATGATTATTGTCGGGCAAGTCAAGTAGACGAGTCGACATATGTGATGGAAGGAATGCTGGGGCTGTATTTCTACGTTTAAGAGCAGTTCCGTGTAGTGGCATACATCATTACATGTACACTCCTGTGACGCGGTCAAAGCGTAAAATATTTTCCAAAAGCGGAAATGCCATTTTTAGATCCGGTTTCGCCCTAAGTGGCAGAGGCAAAATGTAAATCGGGGTCGGATGCTTATAGTAGAGCATAACCAGCCGGAATGTTTGTTTCCCCGATATGAACCGGTGAAAATTTGGACAGAAATCGACCCCACGTCGACCGTGACCCAGCAGCCCATAAATGCTATGTGCAGTATTCAACACAAGCAGGCATCAGATCATGAAGGCCCACCATCGATGTAGTGGAAGAGGCCGATGGAATTCTGCGACACCACGGACACGGGTTGGCTTCGATCGTGCCGAACGCCGGATGAGAAGACGTCCAGGGCTTCTCTTGAGTCTTCGATGGGTAGTGAGTAGCCAGGCTCTTGGGTGGGGACACTGCTAGCACCCAAGTGGCCCATCGAGCGTGGAAAGTGGCGCAGAACTCGGCGTGAGGGGCTTCCGCCCACTGCTTCCTCGCACGCGGCAGGACGGGGGTGTGAACCTCATACATGGACGGCCCACGACGAGTTGGCTACCGGGCCGCGAGGACACGGGGCCGCAAGGACACGAGGGTCGAGAGAAGGTCCTTTTCACTGGCCGCTGCTGGTTACAGATGCCGAAGGACTGTCGAATATGGGTAAGCGGGCGACAAGACTCATGCGCCAGTAGGGTGGCTAACCTTGCCGTCCCGACGTCGTCGACAACATAGTACGCTTTAAGGGATGAGGCGGTCCTATAGACCTGCAGTGATGTCCAGCGTCTGGCTTGCCAGCGTCCAAGGCAGGCAGTCCACGGAGTCACGAACCCTTCGTCGCCACTAGGCGGAATCCCTATCTAGCGAGTCAGGAGGCCATGTGGGATGCAAGAACGCTCTATCGGGAGCTATCGATTAGGGGGATAGGCGGCGCACGGAGGTTTCTAAACTCATCCTTGACACTCCCAGACTCAGCGGGAATCCTAGGCGAATCATTAGATGTCTATGGCGGGATGTGCGAACAGATACACCGACTTCTGACTTCGAAGCCGGTCAGTTAATCGAGAAAGCGCCACCAGCCCATCTTGGAGGCGTCCTGTGTGACGGCTGTGTCTGGGATCTGCTGCATGTGCATGCCGCTAATGGGCGGGGCAATATCGTTGGAAGGGGGGCATGGTGCGAGGGCTCGATGAGAGCTGGGGACGTTGAGGGAAAAGGCGCTCGATTCGAGATAGTTCGTTCCGTAAACGACCACCGCATGAGGCGTTACTGAGCGGGGGAGGGGATGCTGGGTTGCTTGGCTGCGAATGTGCATATGTGAAGGGGAAAAGACGAAACTGACGGGAGTGATAAGTGATACGGATGCAGGGAAAGCAGCCGCGTGGGCCCCGATGATAAGTCGCGGGTAGCCTTGGTCCCCAACAAGCCCCATTGCCGCATGTGGAGGGACATATCCTCTGAAATGGTAGCGCCCAGATACGCGGTACATCAGCAGGGAATATTATTTCGACACTGACACTCACCCGAAACATACATATGTCCCGAACAGATTCGATCTTGGGAGTCGAGTGATCCCTGGCGGCTCGCTTTCGGCCGGCGGAGTCCTAAGAAGATCGGAGATCAGGCACATAGAGCGGTACCACACATCGTGGCTCAACATGTGGACATCCCATGAGAACTTGAACGGTTCCAATCTTCCACGCGCATAAAAGGGGGAAAGAGCGGCGGCATTGAAGCAATATAGTCAACAGCCTTGGTCACCAGAGAAAAAATTCGAGAAGGATCTTTGGCTGTGCAATTCTGCAGTGCTCTTCCACACGACAATATTTGTACGGTTCCTTCAGATGAGATCTGCAGAGGCCGCCGAAAGCCACCGTCCCACAAAAATGTCTGGAAATTATTTCTTCATGAATGGCTTACTCCGTAACTGAGGGTGATGCGAATCATGGGACTCACCGAACACCGCTCGAGGCAAATTACATCCATGGCGTGGGCAACGAGGTAAGTATCCGATATTTTTTCCTCCTCGTCGTGGACTTATAAGGAGTAAGAGTTATATATGAGCGACTTGGGCCACTGGATCGGTTGCTTCTCTTCTTCATTTTCGTAGTTTTATTTATTTTTCGTTGGCGTCATACGGCGAACGGTAGGGAAGTATCAAGCCGGGAAGGGGGGCCGGGGACGAACGGGCGCCGGATGTAAAACGGAGTCCAGGTCCCAGGACGGTGATGTGAATCGTCGCAGCGTAAAACAAATCCGTCCAGAATGACCCACACCTGGACCCTTGACATGGGAGAGCTCGTCGTCGCCACGGACGGTGGTAGGTTGTCGGAGTTTGAATATCGTTCCGTGATATCCGCTTTTGGTGGAGTTTGGAGGAATTACGTCACGCTTTGGCCCCTCCCCATCCTCAGGCTGATTCCCTCTCGGAACGTTACGCCGGAACAACACCACAAAGCTGCAGTCGCTTACAATAACCCCGTATCATCTGGTACGCATCCTATAGATCAAACTCAAGTGTCTGCCCCGCTTTCTTCCTCGGATTGTCCCCAGACTGGTTTTGCTTAGTTCTTGTTTTCCATCCGCCGCCACTTACAACTTCTGAAGAATGAGGTCGGCGTAATTCAATTTCAGAGGATATTCAATCGAATCGCGACGACTGACTCTTCTATTTATGACAGGCTCTTTGTCGATCAACGAGAATATCTTCGGCGCTGCGACGGAGAGCTTAATGAAATATACGTCGGATCCATCACCTTCCCGGATTTCCATGGTTACTGACTGGGCTTTTGTGCGGACACGGACATCGGTTCGGACACTTCTCTGGATGTTGACTTGGTGGCATCCGGAAGCATCGCGGCAATCTTAGAGTTCATACCTTCAAGCGTCTCCGCCGTTTTTTTTTCCGCGTCGGAACATATTTTCATGGGGTCCGATCTTTGTTAGCAACGAAGTGTATGTGGCTAAATCGTTCCAACAAGTCTGCCAATCTGTACTATCACCAAATATATCACGCACGGCGAGCTGACAATGGGGAATTTTG
This sequence comes from Mycena galericulata, assembly GCA_029289565.1. Lineage (NCBI taxonomy): Eukaryota > Fungi > Basidiomycota > Agaricomycetes > Agaricales > Mycenaceae > Mycena > Mycena galericulata. The sequence goes on from JARKIA010000034.1 coordinate 852,947, forward strand.
GGCAGATCGGACCTTCTCTGGGTCTCGACCGTGGGGTCCGCCGATCCGTAGCATTGACCCTGATCAATGGATGTAGAGATTCTTCGCAGGATATAAAGGCTATCACAGATGGCACTTGTGGAGGACGCAATCCCTTCTCAAACGACCATGCCTCGTCAGAACTGGAACGGGGTAAGCCTTGCGTCCCGCAGAGTTCTTTCCCTCATTTCCTCACAACAAGGAACACCAAATCTGGAGAGGCCATAACTTCGTACGTTATCAATATTCTGAACATTCTGATTCTGACAAAATCTTCTAGATGCTGCCGCCCTCCCCACCGCCCAGGGTGCGTAGAAGGAGATAGCTACCGCCTTCCATCCTAAATGTTGTCGAAATAGCCACCCAATCCCCCGTACTCTGTCGATCATCTGGTAAGCACAGCCCATGAACTATCTTCTCCCATTACTAAAGCGGGAACGCTAGCCTGTAGCACCGCATCTTGTAAGTCGACAGCATTCTCCATAATGAGACAGCCTTATATATCTGGCCTCCTTACAGCTCCAGGTATGCACTGCTTCTCAACAACTTCCGCCGAACTAATGCCATAGCTCCAAGCCTCCCCCCGCTCCTCGTCTCAGGAACGTCCCTCTTCCCGGTGATCTTACTGCGTTTCACAGTCGTTCCTTGAGGCAACCAATCCCCCGCGACATATACCCTATTGACCTCACCCATCGAATCAACTTCGCCGTTTTGGGGCGCAGCGTCGCCAGCTGCTCCATACCGCCTTATACAACCGTCTATGTTTTCTCGACATCCCGCAGCATTTCTCTGCTGTGGATCAACACCGAAGACCGACCGGAGACCACCTTCTCCGTCATCCGCCGCCTGCAAGCACTCATCCGCGCACCATTGTCGCTCCAGGGCTACCTCACCGACTTACCGCCTACCATTCAACGATCTGTCCGTGAGCACTTCCTCTCGCGCAGGGGACATAGTGGGCCGGGGTTGTGGCAAGGATTCCTCAACGGCTCTCACCATCGACGGGGCCCAAGCGGCAGGGATTTGTTACGAGGTCATTCGTTTATGTGGGGTTTCTCGCAGGATCATGCTGGGCGGTGGGTTCTGTATGTGGACCTCCCCCTTTCTACGTAACGTCCAAAGGAGGGCGACTGAACGTACCCTACGTCTGTAAACCTCGTAATATTTCAATAGTTTTGTAACGATGTATTCCGGATTTCACAAGAATTGGACTAGTTTCTCCCTGTTTGCCGGCTTCCTGATATGCATGCGTCGACTGCTAGCTACATATATGGCACAAAAAGCTCATGAACACAGCCAGAAGAACGAAGAAGGTCTCCGTTGATCAGAACATTGGAGGGTTCTTTGATAACCTGTATCGAAACGGGAGAAGATACTTGCTGTTGCCAACCCCTCGATCCAGAGGGCGGCCCGGCTTAACTTCATTTGATTCTGTTTGAATTCTATGCTACAAATACATTATATTGTTGGTCAAGTCCGTCTGTTTTACTTGATGATTTAGAAGTTATCTTTGTCGAATTCACCCATCTGAATGAAGCTGTTAAGTGCCACCTTGCGCTCTTCACCGCGTTCCCGCATACCAGGGTTGCCAGTTAGCTTCCCGGCAAGTTTCTCGGCGCCGCCTGAATATACATCAGTGGAAATCCGTGAATGACACGAAGCTGACTGACCCTTGACATTGTCGTCTGGTTGCCGATGGTGTTTCCGCCGGAAGTCGTGCGGTTGTCGGAATTGAAGTCGTTGCCCTGCGTGGCGCTGCCACCCCCGTACCCGCCGGTCGAGGCATGCGTGCGGGAGATCCGAACGACAAATAGTTCACGTTGGAGCCGCCGTTGCTATACCGGGAGAGCCACTCTGGTCGTCACCGCCAGATGTCTTCGCGGCGGGCTGCAACAGAAACATAATTAGTTGATATCAAATCAAGGGCGGGAGAAGTATTGACCACCCCGGGTATTCGAAGCTGTTGGACCCAGTGTTGTTATTGTAGTCACCGCCGCCGAGGCCATTGTCACGGCCGAACTGGTTGTTATTATTGTTCATGCTGTTGTTGTTGTCGCAGGAGTCAATGTGTGATGTGCGTGGGTTGAACGGATGTGAAAGAAGGCGACGGGATGGGGGTGTTTAACCAATTATTTGAGCGATGCCATACGCGGTTTCAAGTTACATAAAGTAAGTTTGGAGCAGCGGCAAAATGTAGTCCGACGCTTAGCGCCTTCACAAGATGGGACGGACAGCGGAATTGTCTGGGTGCTCAGAAACGACGCTAGAAATAAATGAGGGTCAGGAATATATGTTTATTGCTAAAGCAGAAAACCACAAGATTGGACAGAAACCAGCGACGGAAGAGAGGTAGCCACATACCTTTGTAATGGGTCTCGAACCTGTCGCGACGCCATGATTTCCCCTGTCCCGGAAAAAATTGTGTAGGCTTGTTTCGTGACTGAGACGCCATCAAAGATGGATAAAGAAGTCAGCGAGAAGGACTCCGACACATATACCAAATGAATGTACCTCAAGATGGCGAACTTCGTGATTCGCCAACAACCCGGTGCGTTGGTTAGGTCTCAGGGCTTAGGATGTTCATTCAATACGGTATCCGGATTGGCGTACGTACGTACGTACCTAGTCACCACCGGTTGTTGTCCTACCTGAACGCCAAGATTAGTATGACAGCAGCTTGCACGATCCCAGTAACGAGGAGGCCATATCACCGGAGGAAACTTGGGGAGGGTCAAAATGAAAGATGAAACAAGAATACGGACTGAATGGCAGCAAGCAGAAAGTTAGGTGGTACTTCCAGTGGCCATGGGTTTTAGCCTGGGAACGGAGCCGGCACGGTTGTCCCTGTCTGATGGGGCGGCAAATCATTTATCGGACCTGGATAACGACAGCACATGTATTCGGAACAGTTTCTGGAATCAAATAGAGGATATATCGAGAGAAAGGAGCTGCAGGCCAGGGTGGACAGAATATTGGACGAGACTGAAGTCGGAGATCCAAGCTCCCGGATAGAGCCACCAGACTTGAGCACTTTCTTTTTCTCGGAATATTTATTAATTTTCCTGCCAGGAGGATGTAGTCCACTCGTACGACCCGTGAAAGGAGGAGTCCGACGTGGAAGCCTCTCTCTTATAAGGTACCCGATCAGATTCTCCAATAGCAAAAGAAGTTCATTGGTACACCTACAGCGGCGAATCCGATGTTCAGTGCGCTGGCGGAGACTCGAGAATATGTGCCCAGGCCCCAGGTCTAGGATAGGCGGAGGGGAGACAACCTGGAAACTGCGAATTTGGAAGCCTAGGTACTTTGGGACGTGATATCCTGGGCTGCTACGCATGAGATTTTGAGAGACAAGCCTTGAGACGCTACTAGTGCATACGCAGCTCCGGCCCGGCGGGCCGGCCCTAGTACACTGGGATACTTCCTGGAAACCGGCGTTCCTAAGCGGGACCGTGCTGTATAATGCTACCCTACCTACCTCCTAGTTTGCTCCTAGTCGGCGAGCAAGATCTCGTTGTTTTGAAAAAAAAAAAAGATACAGCGGTTCGAGAGGATTCCAAGCCCGACAGCACGGAACGGGTAAACAGAAGAGCTGCGAAAAAGATTAACTGGTATTGCCCCCTCTCTAGACCCTTTCTCTGACCTAACCCTCCGGGTCCCAGAAGATCCCAACACACGCCGAACTGGAGCGTATGAAATTTGCCAGGAATACAATGCGATAATCTACATAGAATTGCTGCACAGCGGAATAATCAATCTCATGAACGAGAAAAAAGGGAAAGAATAACGGTTACGCAAGGTAAAGAATGAGTCAAGATTGGATTGTACACCGGACCGAGGATGGGTGGATGGTGGAGGATGTAGGGCGAGGGCTCGCCGCTTCGCGGAGTGGCAGCATTGCCGTACCGCAAGGCTGGTCTTCATCGGAAGCACGGACACCAAAGGCCCATCCACCGTCTTATCCTCCATGCCCACGCGACAGCACCCGCGCACATCACCACTTCGAACCTCGCCCCCTACTCCCGTTCGCCTCCCGCTCACGATATGAATTCGAGTGCCCCCGCCGATGTCCCCCGTCATAATCACCCCGGTCCCTATCTCCACCTCGATCCCATCCCCGATCCCGATGGTCATACTCATAGTCCCCGCGTCCCCGTCCGCTGCCGTGGTTCGGATACCGCCCCCCGCCGCTGTCGTGCCCGCCCCCCGTGCTGCCCGCGGAGAACGGCGGGGGTGCGCCCGGCTCCTGCTTCACACGCGGCCCGCCCGGCGCATACCCCGACCCCGACCCTGACGACGTGGGTGGAGGTGGGTACATCTGCGCCTGCGGCGGGCCGTTCCCCATCAGCCCCGCCTCGAGCAGCGCCGCCGCCACGCCCGCCGCGCCGTGCTGCTCCTGCCCGTACTGCTGCTGCCCATACTGCTGCTGCTGCCCGTATGGCTGTTGCTGATATTGCTGGTACTGTTGGTACTGCTGCGGTGGCGGATGCCCATAGGCTTGCTGCTGCGCATAGACATCGGGATTGAACGAGTACGGCGATGGCGGGAGCCCGGGGGACGGCGTGGGCAGCATCGTCTGGCCCGCTACGCTCGGGCGTTGCCCGTTGTACGCCACAGGGCTCTGCGTCGTCGGAGGCGGGGCCCGCGCGCCCGCGCCCGCGCCTGCCTCGGTGGCAGCGACCTGCGCGCGCAACTTCTCCATCGCGGCGCGCACTTCCGTCATCCGGTCGGGACTTCCAGCGGGCACCGGGGGCGGGGGCGTCGCGGGCGGGTGCGCGGAGACAGACTTCGACGTCGAGATGGGCGGCGTGGGGGGCGCAGCGATCTTCGCGTTCGCGTTCGCTTTTGCTGCTGCTGCTGCGGATGCGGGTTTGGATGGGGATGCGGCGGGCTTGGGTTTGGTCGTCTGGCGCTTCCGCGCAGGTGCATAGTCGTCGTCCGAGTCGCTCTCCACGTTCTCTTCCGCGCGCTGCTTCTTGCGCTTCGTCCCCGCCCCTGCCCCCGCACCGCCCTTCCCCGTCCCCGTCCCCGTCTCCACCGCATCCGCCGCACACACCTCCCCCTTCCCCACCCCCGCGCCCTTATACCCATCAATAAACGACACCATCGTCTTATACACCTTCCCATTATTCCGAATATCGTCATGCACAACCCTCACGTCCGCCCGCATCCCCTTAATCGCCTCCGCCAGGCCCGCCAGCGTGAGCTTGCGCTTGTGCCGGTGTACCAGTATCCCCACCGTGATGAACTCCACGGGCGCGATCTTCGCCGGGTCGCGGAACACCTTCGCCCACTTGGTGTCCCCCGCGAGACGCTCGAAGACGCTGTAGGTGTTCTCGATCTCGGACGCGAAGGCGGGGCCGAGCAGCGCGGGGTCCGCGAGCCACTTCTCCGTCGCCTGGATGGAGGTCGATTTGGGGGAGAGCGCGATGCACTGGATCGTCTGCGCGAGGCAGCGGAAGTCCGAGCCGCGCGTGCGGTCCCACGCGAGAGCCTCCCCACCGAGCGCGGAGGACTCTGAGTTGAGGAAGGTGTCTTGGAGGGAGCGGATGAAGTGCGCCCGCGGGGTGGTGAGGACTTTGAGCTTCTCGGCGGGGGTGAGCGCCACGCCGAGTTGGACGCGCTGGGGGGAGTGTTAGTCGGGTGTACATTAGCGGGAGACGGGAGTAGAGAAGAGGGGGAAGATGTGCGCCTGACGCTCAGTAAGAGAAAGTGTGCACGGACAGCTTAAAAGCGGTGGGACTCGGGCGCGTAACGCCTCCACACAAGACGTCGTCTACGCATCCCCACAAGATGGACTCAACGCGTCCACGCACAGCGTCAGTACGGGCAACACTGTGGACAGCGCGACTCAGCGCGTCCGCGGCACATCCGCTGCGTGGGACGAAGAGCTGCGTTGGCGCCCCCGCCCCTCAAGGGCCCACCGACACCCTTGCAAAAGAGGAAGTGCGGGCGCGGAGGGATAACAATTCGTTCGCCTCCAAGAAGACGCGTCACGGTGCGCTCAAAAAGCGAGATTGATACTGGTCGCCCCGCGGTACTTGGGCACCCAGCACCTCCACAAGAAGTTGGGGTGCATGCCCGCGCGTCCCCTCCCGCGCGCCCCCCCCCCCCCCCCCCCCCCCTCGCGTCCCCACCACGCCTCGAAACAAACTCATGATGAAGAAAAAAGGAGGAAGACGGACGAAGAATAAAAATAAAATCCAGTGACGGCACCCACCTGAAAGATCTCTCGCTCATCCGCATCCTCCAGATCCTGGTACTCGACGCACACAACCGCCTTGCCGTCGAACATGCGCCGGAAGCGCTCGGGGAGCAGCTTCTTGGCGGTGCGCGTGCGGTGTGCCGGGTTGTCGGTGTAGTAGAGTTTTTCGTTTGTTAGGCTGGAGTGGCGGGGTCATGTCAGTAAGGGTGAGGAAGGGGGGTAGGAAGAGGGGATGGAGGAAGTGGGGCAGGATAGGAGGAGCAGGGAGGAAGGAAAGGCAAAGAAGACGCACGGGTCTTTATCTGCACGCACCACCAGCACCAACGGGAAAGCGTGAGTATGGCATGAGTGGGGCACAGAGGGCGCGATGCGACGCACGGGGTATCTGTGAGCCGTAAGACGAGTCAGTGGGTGATTCAAAAAAGGGAAAGGGTGAGAGGAAGAGGTGCGCGTACCAGGCCTTCTACGAATCTGTTCATTCATTCATTCATTTCAGTTCATGAGAAGACGTGTTGTATGATAGAGAAAAAGAGCAAAACGCACCGATGTATCGACGTAAGACGCTGCTTCCCGTCGATGCATGTCCGCGTCTCCGTCCCATCGTCAAACGTGTTTACCGCTGGATTGGAGGAATGGACGTCAGCCAACCGCGACCACGGAGACGGAGAATGGGATTGGAAGAGGAAGGAGGGCACGCACCGAATATAACGGGCGGAATGTAAAAGTTGCGGAATATCGAGTCGATGATGCCGATCTGCTTCGACTCGGGCCAGACAACCTCTTCCGAATTCAATTTCCACCGAAAAAAAAAGAAGAAAGGAAAGCGTCAGAGACGCAATCCTACTCGAAAAAACAGCGTACGTACCGCGCTGGTACTCCGGCTCGAGGTTGATATCCCCGTTGTGGATCTGTTCTGGATCGATCGAATATCAGTCTCGCTTTCCCTTGGGCAGCCATAGACGCACTGTATAGCGCCTCGGTGCTGTACGTCGTAGCGCGTGGGGCCTTGAGCGCGTGGCGGATCTGGTACCCGCCGTCCCCAGCACCCCGCTTCCCCTTCTTCCCTTTCTGGCCCTTTGCGTTCTTGCCATTGCGCTTCGCCGGGACGCCGTAGTCGTCGTCGTCGGAGAGCTCATCGATGTCGGTCAGGTCCGAGTATTCGTCGCCGGACAACATAGCAAGGAAGGACTGCCTCTGAGAAAACACGCGCACGCCTACAAAGGTTGGAGAAGGTGCTGCACAATAGACGTCAACACATGAACCGCGCGCCCCGACCATTGTCATCGGACCAATCTCCGGCGGCGGTTGCTTCTATGTCAAGTTCTGTCAAGTACAGTCTTAGTATTATTGTTCAGCTTTCCGGTTCGGCTCGTACCTGAACCGGATGCGAAATTTGAATTCAGATTTGGCGAATGCCTGAATCTGAACCTGGAAACTAATTTCTCATCCGGACTGTTGAAGTACTGATACAGGCTCTACGCCATTAAGTCGGCGTGAGGGCGTCCAAAGGGACACCAGTCCCCTTTAGATGTTATACATCTCTTCTTTAATTAATCTGTAGTGGCAGTGTAACAGCTTTTCTCTCCGCAGCTTCAGTATCCCATTGTCCTCAGCTTTATCCACAGCTTTCGTTTACTATTTAGGCATCCACCTATTTGAGACGTACCTCAATTGCTCGCGTTATCCGTACCCGTCTGAGCAAAAAAACCAGGGTTGTCAACAAGGATAATTATAATGGGAAACCCTTCCATTTTTAGAAGGCGAGGAGAATTCCAATCAAGTTCTTATGAGGAATCCGCCGCGGCACCTCCGGCATTCAGAGTCTTACAAGCACTGTAGCCTGCCTTCAAGGATCCAAGGAAGCTGTAAAGGCAATTTGATTCCCACATGTTGAAGGGGCCATAGCCTGAATCTGATTTGATTTGAACACATTTTGAATGGGGTTGATTGAAAAGGGCCATTCATTTTTTTTTTAAAAATGTTCCTCGGAGTCCGGAAAAACCATTCAGCAATTTTTGGTGCCGGCATGGATGGCACTGAGATTTTCTGGCAGAACTGTTTAAATTTTTGAAAGGTCACTGTGCACCCTGCCATCTAGAATTATGCGCCTTTCCGTTCTGACTGACGTGTCGACGGTTAGCAAAGGCATTATTATCTCAGTTACTCTTCACATTTGGATTCGTCGAGGTACCTGTATGTACCTAAGTGTTTATCACGTAGACGAATATCACATTGTTAAATTGCTAAATCTAACACTCAGCAGCAGGATGAATGATAACAGATTAAACATCAATGGATTGATGGGCTATGTAGTTCTCTGTCAAGTGAACCTATGGTCTGTACTTGGGCACATATTTAACCCCATCCTGAGAAGCCAAAGACCCAATCACTCAATTTCTTGTGGCCAGAAAACTCTTTAATTTCCTGCTTAAGGAACTCGGCATCAACCAGCATGGCCAGCTGCCGGGGCCAGCATCACTGGATTTTTGCAGAAACCCGGGTGCTGGACAAGGTTCGAGAAACCGGGTTTCCCATAAGGACTATAGGGTAATTCTATTTAATAACCCCCTTGTTCACAGCAACCAGGTTCAAGGTCACTGGACATCCAAAAGTATTAACACGGTGTGTGGCTCTTTCGAGTACTAACAGCGTGTCAGAAGCGCAGTTTCGAACGATAGGTTACCATAGGTAGCAAAGAGAAGCACATCAAGACTAATGGCGATATATGCGCCGCGATTCTGGAGCTTAAGGATTTATTCCAGTGTGGGAGAATCGCAATAATTCATAATCGTCGAATCGTTGTACAATATAAACAGTGGAAACGCGCATTCGATAATAATCTCAATGCTGTCAATTCTTTGTAAACTAGACCATGTAGCCACCAGCGACGACGGCGGCTAACCATGCAATCATAGGACGTGGATCGGATCCTCCACCCAAAGCACGGCCAAGGTTCACCAACCCAGGTCCCGCTGGTATAAGTTGAGCTTATTACACGCACAAGACACGGTTACGCACGGCAAATTCCACCCGATCCCCATCCGAGGCCAAACAGAGCCGAGCCTAGGATTAGTCTCATACCCACCTTTCCGCCCTTCGGCACGGACCACACTCCTCCGAGCCGTGGTTGCTCTGATCCGCGGGCATAGTGATAGAGAAAGATAGCTAACGGAAGTGCGCCAAGAGCCAGAAAAGCTAGCGACGGGTCGAAGGCTGGATGGAAAGGAAGAAGCAAGAATGTGAAAACTTTAACATCCTCGGTGAGGTCGGATAGGCGCAGCGCAAGAGCGAACTCGATACTGGTGGAAAGCGAAGCTATGAGGCGAAGGGCGCGCGCAAGAACAGTTGGTCGATCCAGATTGGCCATATCGTTTGGCCGATGTGGAGTCTCGGGTATTGTCAGCCAAGGAGAGAGCGTAAATGGAATTGAGGACGAACGACTATATATAAAAACGCTAAGACGATGAGAGGAGCTGCCTGGAAGCTGAGAAGGGCTTTCCCCGTCGTACCCAAAGACCAATCGAAGAACTGAGTGGGAATGGAATTTCCGTGTAGAAGACGAGCTGCGATGACCCCAGTGGAGAAGAATGTCGCCGTAGCAATAACTGAGCTACAGCTCCATCGTTAAATAATCAATCGAGCGGTCGATTTCAGCACTGACCGAATGGATAATCTGGAAATCCCGCAAATCATATGGCTGCCAGTGAAGAAGACAGTTAAAAACCGCTCTTCCCAGAAACATTACAGCAATCACCCTGAGGTACAGCCGTTCGCCATCTGGACGATTGAGGTTCAAGTTGTGGCAGAAATATGAAACGTGCTGCAAGTACCTTCGTGCCGACACCCACGAGGAAGCCAGAGAAAATTAGGTGCGCAAAATTCAGGGGGAAAGACTGGGGCCCCGCGCCCTCTTTCAATCCCACGAGCATTCCCCCCAGCAGCAAGCCCACCACAGAGACCAATGACTCCTTGCCGCCACGTGCTGCGCGATGTATGAAGCCCGATACGCCAAAGATGTTTCCATTGAGGATGAGCAAAGCGTGGACAGGTAAAGATAGTCCCAGTCCTCCGAGAAACGATTGTAAAGGCCGAGAGCCTGAGATGGACATGGGAAGACGACAGTGCCCGTCAAAATGAATGGCCAAAATCTGAGCACATCTCAATGTTTTAAGTAGTGTCTGTGAAGCCACATGATCAGTAGAAAGATGTTACTAATTGAATAGGGATCATTATTAGCCACTACCTTTGAACTCTGTCCAAATTTGCTAGCTAATTTACTCGGTCATCGGCCGGATCGTATGCACGCAACATTTCGGATGGGGTGTTTGTAAAATAATATTCTCGCGCTCCACGCCTCCAGGACCCATTTTTTTTTCGCTTCCATACATAGGCACTTTCCGGCCACACAGTGGTGAAAGTCACGTACTCGATGCCGAGAACATTCTACTTACTAACATATTTGTAATGTTTAGAGCGTGGGAATCGAAGTCACGGTACGGTCAAGGCCTACGAGATACCATTTCAATTCGCCTTGAATTCGCCACTATTTGCGCACTGCCAGTTCCACCACCGTAGGATGCCTCCGAAAGACGAACCTTCCAACCCGTTGCATGTTCAGGAGCTGGTCGATCATTGCATTAACTGCTGTGGGATTCGTCGTCGGCTTTGAAGGCATGCGCCTTAGTTTCCCGTTGCTGGGTGTATCCGGCCCAGTCTTGCCTGTTTGAAGATCTGTGGTTCAGCACAGTGGTCTAGTACCCTCCTCTGCGTGAGACGCAGACGCCCACCAGCGTCGGTGGTACCAGCTTATGGAATTATTGCGCAGTTGTCCCCACCTCACTCAGCACATTCGTCAACTGAATGTTCGCATGGACGACCTGAATCGGGCAAGACATCTTGTCCCAGATCTTCCGTATCCCATTCACACATTTGGTGCGAGCTACCATCCACTGCTTCTATCTATCGCCTGTCCCTGCGCAGGGAATACAACAGTTGTTCAGCCTGCCCACTCTCCGCCGCGTGTTCATCAACTGCGATCTCATCGAACCCACGACGTTCTTGCAGATTTGGGACAGCTGTTCTCCAAGTATCAAGTCTGTCTCGATAGGTTTGGCGCACAACGCGGAGGATGCCTTCCACCCCGTCTCGCGCGATCGTGTTGAGGGGACTATTATCCACTTGGAATCTCTGCGCCTGAGATTGACGAGTGGTCTCATACGAGACTGGATACACGATACCTGTCTCTTCGACCTTTCGGGTCTCAAGGTTTTATCGATTGACGATAACACGGATATAATTCGTTGGGAGAGGCTCTCGCATGCGCTTCGGTCGATTAAGGCCCTTGACTTCAAGGTTGGCCCTTCCCCCAATGTGGACTCACAAATGCTCATCATTATCATGTCTCCAGATGACTGAGTTCAGCGCAGTGGTGGACCTCTCCTCGATCCTCAACCTCACCTTCCTCCGCGTCTCTGTCACCCAGGATCCATGGCCAAAGGCGCTTTTCAACACCTTCTTGACCATTCAACCCTCAAGTTGTCTTCACAAAGTCACGCTTCGGGGATTATTCGATGAAGCTGGCAGCGTCGAGATGGACTCCATACTGTCTTCTCTGCCCATGCATACTTTGCCTACTGTAGAGCTTCACCCTCTGCAGAGTAGTGTTGATCCAACGCAATATTTCCCCCAATCGAGTGCGAGGAATATCGTGCGCCTCATCTACGATCCTTGTACTCCTAGTCCTTATACACTATTGGATGATTCAGGCTGGTGCTGGTTCAAGGTAAGCCAAGTTCGTGCACGTGTAATGTACATCATGGCTCATATGCTGGGGTAGGACCACGCTAACATGTTATGAACGGTCGTCCCAGATGCGAATATACAATACCTCCTCCTCCTATCTCTTCATGTATATACCTGCTCTAGAATCGGATTGCCTCGAACACACTCGGAATAGAGCGCTCCGTTCAACCTGTGTCCTAGTTCAACGGGGTCTGAACTCAACATCCATCTCATGTCTATTCGTCGACGCCGAATTCGCGTTATTAGACAATATTGAGTATTTTATTCGGACATCGAACATGTACTTACATCATTACCCAGAAAGCAACACACAAAACTATCCAGTCAGTACAAGATACATAAACAATTAGACCAGGACTGCCGGCGCCACAGGTTCATTTCCTTGAAATTTTTCGTTTCTTCCATGCAGCACATAATCCGAGCGACGCACCCTCACGCGCAATCCTGAATCCCCATCGCGGAATACAGTGAGTCCAACAAGATGTCATCGTAGTCCCCGGTGACCTCCCACACCGCGAACCCAGCGAGGCCCTGCGCGCTGATGAACGCCCCTTTCGAAGCTGGGGACATAAAAGAAGGATATGCAGTAATCAGTCCAAGCGAAACTGGAGCAAAAAGCAAGTCACGAGAGGCACGCACCAAACGACTTTGCATCGTCGTAGGAAATAAGCACATGCGTGTCCTCGTTATACACGTACGGCTGCAAAGAAGAAAATCGAGCACAATCAATATCTATTCAATCGGAATCGAACCCCAGGGAGCGCAACGGGGATCAACAAAATAAACTGACCGTTTGACTGCACCCCTCAATCGTATAGTGGATACCGTCCCCTGCGGCTCCATCCGTCCCCAAAAATCCGCTCGAGACAAGCTGCGCAAACGTGTACACCCCGCTCACCGTGCCCGGACTCCCACACTGATCGGGGGTCGCATCAGCGGCGGGCGTGTCGGAGGGCCCCGCGGGCTGCGGGCCGCCGAGCGCGGGGTACGGGTTGAGCGAGCCTGTGCTGCTGTTGAGCGCCGCCGCAGGCGTAACGTTGAAGCTGTGCCCGTAGGCGGCTAGACCCAAGACGATCTGGAGGAACTCAGATAAGTTGATCAGTTTGGGAAGAGGGTGGGTGAAGGGGTAATGACCTTGTCTGCAGGGAACTTCGCCTGCGTCCATGCGGCCACCGCTCCCGCCGCCGAGCCCGAGGATGCTCGGTACTCCGTCGGCTCACACGCGCTATCGAGGGGTGCGTTTGGCCCCGCCGTCTTAAGAACACCCCACGTATCGTAAACCATCAGTTCTGCAGGAAACCAACTCAAAAATTTCACACATTCAACACTCATTTGATAAAAACTCACCGATCCGATCCAACACATCCGCGAACGCCGACACGTCCGCCAAGGCGCTGCCGTCCGTGCCGACGAAGGGAGCCAAGCCCACCGCCGCCGTCAGCAGGAACGTGCCGTTGCTGCTCGCACTTAACTGCTTGAGCAGGAGTAGGAAGTTGGCTGAGTCCGAGGAAGAAACGACGTTGCATCCGATGCCTTGGCGACCGGGATACTCCCAGCTGTAGTGCACAAATAAGTATGGACGTAAAATCGAGGGTGGAAACGATTCGGAACGAGACTGGAACCGAGCCGGAAATAATAAATGAACAAGTGAAATACACCGCACTCAAAGTCGATACCGTCGAGATTGTATGTATCCACGAGCTCCGTGATGGCGCCGACGAATTTGGTGCGGTTGTCGCTGGTCGCAACCGCGCTGGAGAAGTATTGCGACCCGGTCCACCCGCCGATCGAGAGCAGCGGGGAGACGTTCTGTGAGGTTAATCATTAGAATTGCCACAATGGGATCAAACGTGAAAGTTAGTAACGTGGACTAACATTCGCGCGTGCGGTCTGCACAAAGTCCCGCAAGCCAGCAGCGTCGACGGTGATATTTCCCGCGTCAGGCGTCGTTGTTCTATACAAAACACAAAATGAAAATTGTTATCAGCCAGACGGACGCGTACTGAAAGTCGAGAAGAATGTGAGACTCACGCAAACGCATAGGCTAGGTGGCTATACATCCCCCAAGACACGTTCGCGGGCGTCGCGCTACCCGATACGGGGAACCACCCCGCCGCGACAACGCCCTCTGAGTCTGCCGTGCCGGTTCCAGTGGTGTTGGTATCGCGCCGGATAGGGAGGAAGGGCACGTCCAGGCCCATGGGCGAGCGATGGATGTGCCGGATTGCTGAAGTGGGTGCGACGACGCTCGCACACAGAAGTGTAAGGAAGACTTGGCGGGAGCGGGACATTGCTGTTGATGAAGCTTGCAATGAGAGGTTGGAAGAAGGTGGGTGGGAGAAAAGAACTGATAGAGGGAGGGGGGATCTGAGACCTAGGTCCCGGCGGAAGAGGGGGTTTTATAGGAATCCTTTGACAGGAACGGGAACCGGGAATGCTGGGTAGTAGTGATACACGGCCGGATGTCCGGGTGTTGGTAGCTCTGGCCACATTGTACTTGTACCCGAAAATGGGGACGGTGGCCACACCTGATCGCAAGCAAACGAGAAGGGGGTTAAGAACCTCTCGATCGGAGAGGGTCTACTCTGATAAGTCCAAGACACGTTGCCTTGGGCCGAAATATTCTGGAGACGTAGGAGGTTTTGCAGATAGAACCGAGTCCCCAATGAGTTTGAGCATCCAACTTGAGTTGCCCCAGGGGAATAGCAGGTTTAAGACAGCATAAGAATTCCGGCCACATACTAAAGACCCGGAACCTCCGGGATACCAGCTTCGTGAGGCATGGTCGAGCAAATTGAGCACATTTAATCAGGTGGGGAAGTCGAGATGCAGACACAAGGGGCGTCGCCGATGACTTCGGGGAGAATTGTGAGTTGGTAAGAATCCGGTTGAAGCTAATCAATATAACGAGCAGGAATCAAATGAAGCAATCCCATGTGCAGGGGTCTCGGCAGACCGTTGTTTGCAAGATTTTGCAAGCCGTCAGATTATCAGATGCCTGGGAGCTGTGATGCTGAGGTGGCAGAAGTTCACCCCAAATGGGCACGAGTCATTTTGGCACGAGAAGCAGTCAGAGTCATACATAGAGAAAATTGCTCCGAGACGAGGAGAAGGTTGGGAGAAAGCCTGAAGATCATGATGTTAACGATGGCATCACATCAATAATTCCACGAACCCGTGATCAAGGTTCAAGCTTGGATTTCAATTTGAACCAAAACAAAAGAGCCGTTATTCAGCATGAGATAACTCTGAAATTTTGCTAGATGACTTGGATTAGGCCTCTCCGAGGCGGTAGCTGAACCTTTAGGACTTTGCAGGATTATCTCATCATTTTTATCGAGCAAAACAATAGACGCCAGGGGCGCTTAGATATTAGATAAAGGCACACAGATCACGCGATAACCGCAAAGAGGACAGCGTGATCCGGTCATAGCACAAGAAAATATAGCACGGCCGTCAAATCCAGTGGAGACAGCCAAAATGGCAAATTGCAGAAGATAGCAAGGAAGGACATGGAGAGAACCAAGTTTCATATGCGCTGGCAAGATCGAGACAAAGCGATTGATCTCGGAGATTCGGATTGATATTCTCCGGGTTTCTATTTCAATGCACCCGCTGTCCCGACGGCGACAAACACAACAAAGAATCCAAACAGGAGAAAAGAGAAGGGAATTGAATGAAATTTGCCAGGTCATCACAGGAGCGTTCAAGAAGATTAGATTAAATATACAGCAGGATGTGCAGAGTACCAGTAGTACTTCAAGAAGTTGAGGTATTGAAATTATCATGATCTCTGTGTACATTTACTGCCATTGTCCATACCCCTGCACCCCTGTAATTGGCCACATTTTTAACAGTGAATCTTGTATACAACCTTGCAGTCTAAGGTGTTGTGCTTTCTGGGGCATGTTGACTTCTCACACCATCGGCAGGTGCGGACTGCTCTGATGCAGGGTTAGTTGAAGAAGTGGTTGCACTCCCTCCCTTTTTTTTCTGCTCTCCTGCAAGGTTCTGTTTGTCTTGCCAGCGCTTTAATCTGTTTGCTGCAATCAGGCTATGGTTCGTGAAGCACACCGTGGTAAACTGAAATGAACCTTCCGGGTCCTCTTCATTGTCTTTCCTGATCCCAGGATGCCCTCGGGAGGGGCATCCGGTGGTCGCTTTGATCCCTTGGGGCATCTGGGGCAGCACCGTGCTTATGTTACTGACAGAGAAGAGCAGTTTTTGGCAGGTTTTCAAACCTCAATATACGCAAAAGTGTATATCAGAGACTTTGAAGGTCACAGGAGAGCTGAGCTAGAAAGACAGATGAGGCACTCCAGCCCGATGAAGGACGATTAAATTCGAGGTGGCTTATTATTTGTCCAAGTCAGCCACAATGTTATTTGGTGCCGAGCCAAGCTATTACATGCTGGATGGATTTTAAAATTTTGGACACACTAATCTTCTCTAATGTACCTCTAGTGCTCCCAACATTATTTTCGTGATTTAAGAGCCCGAAAGTAAGTCGATTTTTTAGCATTACATGCAAGATTACATGCCAAGTAACGCCAAATAACGACCCATCTGATCGGAATATTACATGTCCGGGCCCAATTCTCCCGTCAACGGCTAATGCCCCGAACATCAAGCAAAAATGACTAATAGCTAAAGTAGAAACGAGTGAATCTCGTGAGTGAAATGGAGTGGCCCACAAGCAGATAAATCAGTAAGGTTGGGAAAAAATATCTACATTTGAATTACTTTTTCCTGTTTCCTTACAAAGGTTCAGTAATTAATTTTGTGCAATGACTAATTCTATATGACTAATTTTTGTTTGTCCTTGTAGCAAAATGGCTCGAAATCCATGTTCCCCTGGGTAGCCAAACCTAAAGGTTCAGCAATAAACTATGCTATATATATATGTCCGTATTTATACCGGTGAGAGTGTCTCCGCTTTGAAATCTAGAATTGAGCTTGCGCTAATTTCACAAAACGACGTCGTCACCTGTATTCTCAAGAACATATGCATTTTAATAGCTTCCAATTGAAAGGTGCTGTACCATATAGGGAGGAAATTGACGTATCTATCGCAAAAGTTGATAAATCTGGTTGCGTACGGCATTGTGCTTGCAAGACGAATTGCTGTGGAACCCACGCTAGCGCCACTGCCTTCCACGCGTTCTCCAGGATACCGGGAGCGTCTATACAAAGAAAAAGCTTGATTCGTGCAAGGTCATCTTCAGCCGACCCCGTGGTTTGTCACTGAGAACTGGTCGCGGCCAACCATCCCCATTCGTAAGTGACGGTAAAAGCACTAGTAGACTGAGATCTCAATCCACCCACTGATGGGGTCCTTACATAAATTGTTCGAACGGCGAACCTCAAGCTCAGCAGGCGGGATGGAGCGGAGAGTTGAGCCCAGGTCATTTTGCCAATCGCTCGGAAGAATCACAAAGACGATGTTGAAAGTAACAGCTTCAACCTCACGAGGACAACGCAATGAAACTGACTGAAATTCGATCGTGAATATCATCCTATTCACGCACCTAATGTTTACCCAGCTCGGCCCTGCTTCACTGAGGGACTGAGCAATGCCCACGGAACCTCCATGGATCGCTAGCCCACAAAAGTTGCAAGGCCTTGGCCGCACAGAAGAATGGTCGAAGAGTGGTCCTTACACTTAGACTCAAAGAGTATGCGTACGATACCTTAACGTTGGTAGCCATGGCTGATTCGCTCCTCTGCAAAGCAACTACAATAATACAAAGAAAAAACTTTGGACTGACATAATAAACCCAATTTTCTGAATGAATTGAATTGTACGATATCATTCACGTCTGGATACATACTGCTCGGTCTCCATTGATAAAAGCCACCGAACGTTGCGAGGCGCAAACGGGAGTTCTGGCGCATCAAAAGCGGCCCGTCACATCAAACGATCAATGGCGCATCAAATGATCAATCTGATGCCTTCCTTTGTTACCTCCATCTTTCCCTCGATTGCCGGAAAATGTGCCGCTGGAGCTCAGATTTTCCTCAGTGTATCGCGCTCAGACATACTGTACACATGTAACACTTGTTGGGCCTGAAATGCCGACGACTTCCGAACTTTTCGCGAACAAATTGTATTTACCGCCATCCGTGTTCTCCAATCGCCAATCCGATTTCTTGACGCGGGGGGGGGGGGCGGTTCGTATGCATTATTCCATTCATCATCGGCCAGCGTCAGCCCCCCCTCATCAGCACCGCTATCGTGTTCCATCGGACATGTATCTGCCGACGAGGGGTTGAGCGGGATCCTCCTTCTCTACAAGTATGTTTCGGCGCCATATCTCATGTCAATGATATTTCGAGTACAAATCGAGCGTCGAATCGGTGCTCGCCAGCGCTGATAGCAAATTTGAAGCGCTCAGGAGAAGAAGCATCGGCGGAAACAGAAGTCTTCGCCCTCCGCGCTTGGGGATGAATCCATAGATGGGGATTTCAGGATTTCAAGAGCGGCGAGTCGCTAGCTGACTCGATATCGATACGCCGCGGTTTGGATATTTCCCACAGATATTGACTGCCATATGCAGAGTTGATGCGCCTTGTGATCTCCGCCACTGACTCCTTTGATTTTCTGTGTACTCACCGCAAGCAGTCAGTGTTACTTTAACCATAGCAGTTCCATTTTTGAGGATTCGCCACGCCCCAACAAGTCAGATACCGAAACTAATAGACTGAATGCGCAGAGGTCGGCGGTACCAAGGCAACTGACGTCCGCGTCTGATCACCCGTGCCCATGCGAAACATCTATTCCAAGGACGGGCGTCGGTGGCGTGTCTTCCGGGCGGCATTTGTCCTTTTGCAGCAGTATTGGCGCCTTAAGCGGCTATTGATGACTCTCGATCGCGGGAGAATTGATTCGAAGTGAGATCGTATGAAAATCTATCTGCTTGCCTTTCGAGGACGAGCCTCGAGGCCTCTTGTACTCTTCTGTGAGGCGCACACTTTCGATGCAGAAAAAGTTGGAGGACCCATAAACGCCCACAAAGCAAAATCGGTTATCATAACACGAGGCGGGATGAATTCAATAGGGGCGGCGAGCGCTTACGGGGCTAACATGAGGCTGCGGGGCCGTGCGAGCAGTGCGGCGAACCGAATTGGTGGATACAATCTGCCTGTTTGAGGTGGTTTGTTTGCTTTCTATCACCGTCGGTAACTGTCCCTGCCTGTTTCGGCATTCTCCGGGGCTCCTCCTCCGCATCACTGACGGGCCAATCTGCGGTCTCTCTTAAGAGTCGCGCTTAGGGATCGCTCTGGTCGCAACCAGTGAATATCGGGGACTCGACACGGCAGGTGCGTACTCCCGGCATCTTACCAGGTCCAGCGGGCTCATTTGGACGCTAGCCAGATGTCGTTTACAGAGAGTGTCGCCCTCGCACTCTTCGACTGGCACTGCTCAACGTTTCGTCTTCCCCTCATAAAACAGAGCATGGAGGTCCATGGGTCTCTCAGGCTCCGTGCCAGTGGCCGTAGCGGCATCGACCGCCTGCCCAACGAACTCCTTTCCGCCATCTTCATCTTTGCAATAGAGCAGCATTGTTACGACGAATCTGACCCTTCTACGACCACACCCACGACCATCTCACATATTTGTCACCGCTGGAGACAGGTAGCACTCTCCACCGGTAGTCTCTGGACGAACGTCGTCCTGACGTTCCCGACATCTAACGAACAGCTGTCCCGCACTTTGACCTGGCTCGGGCGCTCCAAAACCTACCCTCTAGACCTCCTTCTCGACTTCCGCGACCCATCTTGGGACTGGGACGAAGACACGCATGGCTTCCGCTGGGCGGATATGGAATCCGTCCTCCGGCTGCTTCTCCCGTCAGCGTCGCGTTGGCGCACCGTCGAGCTGCTCACCGACACATGGGCACCGATATTCTCCTTCCTTCTCCACACACGGGCTGTGGGCTCTTCTCTCGCTCGACTGGAGAAGCTGCATCTCGCGCGTTGCAACGCATACTTTGCGGCAAAGGGCGAGCTATTCGCGCCAGCGGCCCTAAGCCAGCATCTTCCTCTCTTCGGCGGCGATGAGGCGGTGGTTCCTCACCTGCGCGAGGTCATCCTGACGGGCGTGCACATTGACTGGGCCGCGCAGGCGCTCACAAGCCTCACTAAATTGGAGCTCAAGTACCAAGCAGCCGACGTCATGCCTAGCGTCGCCCAGTTCTCCCATATACTCGCTGCGTGCCCAGATCTCGAGGAGCTGGCGATCGTCGGGCGCGGACCGCAGTTTGCTGCGTCCGTAGGAACCATCGGGGTTGCTACTTCCAGCGCCACTCACGGAGGAAGCTATGCGCGCAGCCACAAAATGAAGCTCGCGCGCGTAACCAAGTTTAACTTCGGCTTCGTCGATGTCAATTACGCCGTACAGCTTCTCTCCCTATTCGACTTCCCCGCGCTGAGGGAATTGATCCTCGAGGACGTCTCCGCTTCGCTACTCGTCCAGCCCCCGGACGACGCGGCAGTCCTTCTCGACTGGCTCGCCTTCCTGTCTTCTGACGCTAACGATAACCCGCTTTTACCGCCAGAGTCAAATGTTACTTCTACTTCCAACGTCTTGGGTTTGATGGAATCCCCTTCGACTTCGCGACTCCCGATGGCGCGCCTGGAAGCGCTCTCCTTACACTCCATCCACGCACCTCGGCCCGCATTTGTGCAATTCTTCGGCGCGTGCGCTGACTTGCAGGTTTTACGAATGTGCGACGTTGGTGGGGAGGCGTTGGTCGCGCTGGAGGGAGTACCCACTTCCCTCCCGCAACTGCACACCATCTCGGGGCGCGGCGTTGACGAGGCTCTCTTCTCACGCGTCGTTCACATGCGCGGAAGGCAGCTGAAAGTGGTCGACTTCGAGGCTGATCCCGGGCCCAATTCACACGCCAACGACGACTATTGATGACGAAGACCACGCCCAACCCAAATTTCTTGCTGCCCGCCTCCACGAAGAAGAAAGAATTCCGAGGACGGGTCAATCTCATGCATTCTCAGAACTCATACAATATTACATCCTGCATCCATAGGTACTCACCCACTCGTTCAGCTATCCACTGCTATCAATCGTTCTGTCGCATTTGCACGTCATGCATATCACCTGTATTCATCCACAGTCATACATCCATCCCGCTTCCGAGTCTGTAGTAATAATATCACATCACATCTGCACATGTATTCGCCCATTGTTCTCCAAACCTGGGCATGTTTTCACTCGAACGCGTGAAGGGAACAATTGTTGATTTCGATGCCCATTGTCCGAAGCCTGGTAGTAAAGCCAGACCCTGTTATCGGTTGAAACCGAGCATCTTTTTTGATCCATGTTTCTTTTTGTCTTTTTGTTTTTTGTATTATTTTGTGGAGCTCGCTTCGAGGTCCTTACACTCGGCTGACGGAGGGCACGCGTTTTGACGCGGCGTCTCTCTGACTCTCTCACTTGTTTCTCACGAAACAACACGGAGTTATCAGGACTCGCAGTTGTCATGGCCCAATCCGGTAATTGTTGTATTTACCTTCCCGACCGGATCGGCACTAGCAGGCCCACATATTATGTGAATAACGGGGTGAGACCGGCTACAAATCCAATTAGATGCGCTGCCGCATGTTGGGAGTCTAGGCAAATTTATTGCGGAGAGTTGAACGCCTCGGTGATCCGCACACTACCGAACACAACAGCGTAGTATTTGTACCGACAGCCAACCGACAGCACTACGCCCCTCGCTGTCAGAACACCGAGATCAAGCTATGAGGAAACTGGACGTCTGATAAGCGTTCAGACGGAACAGGAACCGAGGCGAGAACCAGCAAAACTGATAGTCATGTGCGCTCTGCCGATGTCTTGGGCATTGGGTTTAAATTCGTGATTTTGTGCCACGGATGACCGAGACTATTCTGATTCATTCGGATAATAATAAGGTGAGTAACAGACTCATGGTGAATTCCTTGGACCCGACTGCTTGGCAGCGGACATCAATATGGTCGATATGGGGTTCAAAAATACATGCGTGTATTGGGTTGGATGGACCCGTTCTCCCAAAAGAGCTCAAGGTTGCCTCTGACGCATTTCTGCGAGGCGCCGGCTTTTATGGACCACTGTGGATCGAGATCATAGCAAGGTTGGCCGCCGTAATTTAGCGGCCCTGCCGCTGTGACTCGCATCGTATATCGGGCGATATGGGACTCGACCGGGAATCTGAGAATGAAACATATTTTCCTCTTGTGGTAACACACAGCTCCGCAAAAGGTCGAGTATGACCAATGCCTGCGAGTTATTTTTGGTTGAACCTGTAATTGGGAAATGGGTTCTGGAGACGCAGGGATTGGTGCTTCATCGGGACACTTGTCGTCATTATCATGGCAAGTAATTCTGGAGTAGCGCGACGACATAGACAGCCGCTGAACAAATATCCTTCTACTTCAAGTAATCTTCGGACGTTGTTCGAAGTGTGTCGGAAAAAAATAGTACCTTCGAGTTGAAACAACTTAGAAGGGCTTTATAATATTGTACAAACTTGCAAGGCACTTCGGTTTTTCCCGACAATTTGGCCCGTAGACGAGGTAGACGCGTGTGGTTCCGTGCAATTACAACCCAACCCCGACAGACCTCGCTGCAAGGTAAAAGATCAAGGTAGTCATGGCGGAGTTGACTGATTATCTCCCCAACTGCTTAGGGATTAAACGATCCCTGCCAACGTTGGCAGATTTTGTGAGCTTGAAGAACTTGAACACTAACTACATCACAATTTGGATCAATGTTGAATGATGTATGTACTGGAAGAGAACCTCTGGATACTCGCTTCGAGTTCGACGCCCGGGGCAGATTTACGTATATTAAGAGCCGTACGGTATCCGTCAGACCGTGGCAAACCCTTGGTCGCGAAAAGCAAGACAAGGTCTGTAAGTACCGGTCTAGTTGACATCCTATTCTGGCCGGTATTGATGCACTACCTTGCACCGCCTCTCGTAGGTCTAGGCCCTTCATTTCCTTCTTAGTCAGCTACTAGCTCTTGCAATTTTTTGCATACTTCAGCGCTTGCCTTTTAAACCCTCTTTTTCGTCCCCAGGGACCTTAATTAATCGCGTGTATTTATTCGAAAACCTCTTTCCCGCCACACTACAGATAATGAAAATACATATTAAATTTCGTAGGTCGCAATGAATTCTTCTCCAGGTAGCGCAGATTTCCTCGTTTTGACGGATTCAGATGAGTCAGTCGTGCCATCAGTTTCCGTGCATCGGGATTTTCAATCATTTCCTAGAGCCATGTCAGTCCTTGGCAGTTCCTGATTTCTCATTCGTAGGGTCTTCGCATTGTCCACGAATAGTGTTGCTCTTCCGGACAAAATCCATCCGTCATAATGGGATGGCGCCAAGTATTGAGGACACTGAGGGGATCGTGAATTGGGGTGTCCAGGCTCCGCCCGTAGGGGATTTTTCACGAAACTCAGATACGAGGAGGATTGGGGCACTGGGGATGATTCGGCAGAGAAAGAAAACCTAGAGCTATGCCAAACTTCACTCATTAGGAGATCTACTTTGCATGCCGCAGGTCTTCAATCTCGGAATTGGTAGTTGAATTCGAGTTCATCCGTTGCAAGGACCAGTCGGTGGAGTCCAAAGAACGACAGTTCGGCCAGAACGGCCAGAAGCAAGTTCTAAAAGGCACAAATCCGATCAAGCTTACTGTCCAGTCACGAGTATTACTCACGTATACAGGTAATCTTATTAAGCTATTGAATAAGGTCACGTTCAGTTGGTACACGGCACCTGCCTCTGCGGTTGCTTAAGATGAGCGAAAAGGCCAGAGTGTGCTAGCATTTCTGAACATGGCCTCCCCTCGTATTGTTTCTGTGTTCGGCGCGACAGGTAGCCAAGGTGAGCAGATAAATCATAAATGTGTGGAGTGAGAATCTCATGTTGGAATTTCAGGCGGCGCGGTTATCCGCAGCCTGTTGAAAGACGGGACATTCGTTCCTAGGGCGATGACGCGCGACCCGAATAGCGAGGCGGCGCAGAAACTCAAGGCAACTGGGGTTGGTGTCGTTAGAGGTGACCTCCTGGATAAGGCGTCTCTGGTGAGCGCCTTGAAGGGAAGCGAAGCCGTCTTTGCGGTCCGTCAACATCTGTCCATTTGCATTCAAGATGAATTGACAGCGACAGGTGACCAACCCCATGTTCCCTCCCAAACCGGAGGGCCCGAACGAAATCACCCAGGGCAAGAACATTGTCGATGCCGCAAGGGAAGTTGGCGTCAAGTTTCTCGTTTTGAGGTTCGAATTTTTTGACATTCGCTAGCGTTGTATCATTCGTACGGACCTGAATCCCATGAAGCTCATTGCCCAGCATGATCAAAATCTCCGGCGGCAAATACACGAACTGCATCCAGTACGACTGTGAGTCTGCCAATGTTTCATTCAACACAGAGAGAACACTGACCGGTGCCCTCAAATCCACAGACAAAGCCGAGATCGAAGAATACCTGAAATCCTCCGGCCTCTCCTATGCGTCCCTCCACCTCGCCGCATTCCTCGAGAACTACTGGAAGTACGTTGGAACGTTGTTTGTATTTTGAACCCAAAATTTATACCCGTCATCACAGATTTGGCGTGTTAAAAAAGACTGCGACCGGGTTCGAGATCGCGATGCCGAATTATAGAAAGACGGACCGCGAGTCATTCACATGGACCGAGCGTGAGGTCCCGGCGGCGACACTTGCGCTGCTGAAAAATTACACCGACCCGTCGAAGAAGGTACTGGGCAAGGTGTTCCCCGTCGTCAACGCCACTATCCCGGTTTCAGAGCTCGCTGAACTGACCGGCAAAGGTGCGCTTCCTGCCGAGATTCGGGCGAGATTCATGAATTAATGAAAGGCTAGCCCTCGGCGTAGAGGTCACCTTCACCACGGCACCGCTGACGGGAATTCCGGCGCGGGACGAGGCGGTATGCCATGTTTGACAAGTGAGTCGCGCTTACTGACGGGCACATACTGCAGTATGCGGCCCACGCAGAGTATAGCGGTCTCTACACGGCGACACCTGTGCCCAACCCCGATCTTGTAGCCCTCGGGGTCAAATTCGGGACGATCGAGGAATTTCTCGAGTCGGAGGTAAAGCCGCGGTTTGGGAAGTAGGCACTAGTGTATGCGTATAGTTGGCGTAAAGATACTGGTGTTGGAGTGAGCCAAAATACTCTGGAATGAAACCCACTGATTCCTCAGCCCATACTTAAGTCTTAGTCACGGTCACGACACTCATTATCCGGCCCGCGTCGTCGATCCGAAAAGCCGAGCGCTCCGACCTTGGTCCGAAGCAAACTTGTCACCAACGCAACCAGGCATTGAGCGGAACAAGGCCTCCTCTCTTGGAAACTCACCGATTGTACTGAGCTATCTTGGACATTGATTCCTCCTTGGCTGCTTAAGGCGGAGACAAGGTGGGAGCCTGAAGGCAGTGTGCCTTGGGAATTCCTCTTCTCTGATCTCTCACTGGCATGCGTGCCTCCTTGACCTCGGTTCCACGTCGGTGAGTGGTCCTGTAGCCTCCTGGCACTCAAAATGATACTGACGTTTTGTAGAATCCGCCTCAAGAAAAGAGCTGCCACCCCGAAAGCGCTCTCTCTTCCTCTGGAGCTGCAGTGGCTTGTTCTCGAACAACTTGCGGATGATGTTCTCCAGATGCGCCTCATATGTCTCGTTTGCAGTGCCTGGTGCACTTATGCCCAGCCTTTCATATTCCGGGAAGTGTCGGTGACAGAAACCACCGTGCTGCGCTTGTTGGCTCTTTTCCACGCCCGACCACAACTTGGAATTTGCACGACCGCGCTCCGGGTCGTAGAATCCGATTTCCATTCCCCGGACGTTCAACCGGTGCTGGAGCAATTATTAGAGAGCATGCCCGCCTCAATGCCCAACGTGCGGACATTACATCTACTCTACTGGAAGTTTGGAACCATCAGCGACACTCTCCGCTCCGCCGCCTCCGTCGTGGCTCGAATTACACGCCTCCGTCTGAGCCTCGGCCAAACTCACAGTGTTTCCACAACCGCGGATGACATTCTGCGTTTTATTGCGCTATTCCCCGGACTAGAAGTCTTAGAATTCATTGGCTACATCATTGGCTTTGCAGGAGAACTGGCAGCCTCGTATCTGCCTCCGAGGCACCTGAAGCGCCTCGCATTGGGACAATATTTCAATTCGGGACCTATCTTGGCGTGGCTGGCGAGCAGCACCATTCCGGTGGACGACCTACACGTCGGATCATGGTGTGGGCCGGTAGATTCTCTCCTCGACAAGATTAGAGGGACTCTGCACACCCTTACGTTGGAGGAGGCCCCGGGTCGCCCGATTGGTGCGTCCCCCTCCTAGAAGTTCGTCCAAAAAGCGTTGATTTGTGTCCAAGTGTATGAGATATCGCTGGGAGTATGCTATTCTCTCCAATATCTAGAAATTGGACTCCGTTTCAGCACCATGACTCCTGGAGGTATGGAACAGGGACTACTATCCCTGCTGTCCGAACTGTCCGCGCCCTCCCTTTCTACGATCTATCTCGACACCTACGTCGTCAAGGGGCATCTGGATCTCCCATGGGGCGACGTGGATGCCATCCTCGAAGAGTTCCCTAACCTACGGGAAGTCGTGTTTGATTTGTATGGAAATCTCGACGTTTCCGGCGGGAATGCTTGCAAGTATACGGGTTCGACGAACGAGTATCTTCCGACGTATGCGGTTCTGTGCCATGGTATGAGGGAGAAGATGGTGCGCTCCGATGCCAGGTCGATTCTGAGGTTCAAGTGCGCTGGGAATGGGGAACCTCAGCGGTTGTCTCAGTGTCGCAGCTTTGGTGAGTCTCGCACTGTCTCGCTTGCAAGTCTTGTGATTGCCGTTCTGATAATCCGCCTCCAGCATCGCTTTGACGGTGTTAAATGTGAAACAATCGCCTTATATATTTATGTGACTATCGTTATTGGGGCCCGTTGTTCTCGGGCAATATTGTTGGGCCACGAGTCCGAGTTATTTCCATCTGTTTGAGGCAACCTTGATCCCTTTCCGGAAGGCGGGTACCGACAACCTAAATACGTCTCGTATACTCACTGGTCTTTCTTTTCACGTCAACGTAGGATCGAGGTTGTCGATTGTAGTCCGCACAGTTCGGAAAAAACGTTCCCGCGAGTGGATGTGGGTTTTTCATCCATCGAGGTGCGAGGTGGGTCATGTACTGTAGGCCGTCGAGGGCTTCCACAAACATCTGTTTTACCTGGGGTCGGGGCTGAGACTTCAAGGACTCTTTGCTAGATCGCCAATGTTGGCTCCAGATACGAGAAGAAACATCTAGCTGAAATCTGCCGCTATGAGCCACGTCTACATGGGTCGAGGTCGAAAGTAATCGTGAGGAAGGAATGAGAGAGGGGTTATTTGTTATCAGTTATCCGCTTATGGCCTACGGTTACCACGGTCATTCATCTCGAACCACCATTCGTCATCCTCACTTGCTTAACTCTTGCTCACTCATAGTCTGTCTCCCTCTTGCCTTCGGAGGTACACTCGTTACATGGTTGGTTGAATAAGCATTGTTAATCTATTCTAGGCGGCAACGAGAACTCCCCTGTAACGCATCTTGCCTTCTCTCAGTTTTGCCATCCCCTCCTCTACCCCTTTCTTCGTCATGGGGAAGCGTTCGATGAGAGCATGTATTTCATGTTTTTCTGCGAACTCCAACATCCTCTTGTGAACAGAGCGCGCCGCGACATTTGATCCCTGGATGCGGAGGCCTTTTGCGACCAAAGGGAGGGAGGGAATATCGAGTTTGCCGGAGCTGACTGTAATCGGGTAGAGGGTCCCCGTGGGCTTGAGGATATCGAGAAAGCTAATAAACGACATTGTCAGTGAGTACGCAGTGCCAGTTAGTAAACTATTCACAGATTCCAATCCGGTAGGAAATTGGTGGTGACGATGAGATGGTCGAGCAGTTTGCCAATTTTCAGCTCCTTGACACCCTTGGTTGGGTAGAACTCCGACGCGCCTAGCCGCAGCGCCTCCTCGCGCTTAGAGTCAGTGCTCGAGAATACGACGACGGTTGCGCCCATCTTGGCGAGAAACTGCACAGCAAGGTGTCCGAGCCCTCCGACACCAACGATGCCAACCCGGTCAGTCGGGCGAATATTGTAAGTTTCTATCACGTTGAACACCGTAGCCCCGCCACACATGAGCGGAGCTGCAAATTCCGACGCGAGCCCTTCAGGAACATGAAAGAGAAAAGACGCATCCCAAATTGCGTGCGATCCAAAGGAGCCCTGGTGCAGATTATGCACCCCGTATCTATCCGCGCGCATGACTGTCAAAAATACCTCCGCGATGAGCAAGAGAATATGACCCACAGCTCTCGATTCTGGCAGTATTGATCTTGGCCTGATGATTTGGGGGTCGGCAACAAGGTAGGTTTTGTGGGCAAAATGTAAACGCGTACCGAGCAAGCACTGTTCACAGGTTCCGCACACCTTGTGCGTGTATCCCCAGCCCACGGTTTCCCCGATTTTAAATCCCTTCACGTCTTCTCCAACCTGCGCGACGGTCCCGACACCCTCATGACCTAGAACCATGTCGGCTTCTTTATAGTGCTCGTCGGTGCCGCATATTCCAGAGTGAGTGATCTTCACGAGAACTTGGTTTCCTCTCGGAGGCTCTCTGTGCGTGGTGACCTCGACGATGCCGTCTGGGGATCCCTTGAATACAGTAAAGTCGATGCCCATGAGTGGTGCGTTGTTCGTGTTCTCGTTCTTCGGTACCTTATAAACGATCCATGAAAGGGACAGATCGCCTCGAGATATGTATACATGACAAACATGCATACATGTCATTACTGGGCTTTAAATCGTGGCCGTGCGGGACCGGACGGTATCTCTGGCATCTCATTTGGGCCAACAATGATACGCGGCAGAATCAAAGGGAATTCAGTGCGCGCATTTTCAGTAAGCAGAACTCCATAGTAGGACCCGTCGGCAATCCAACTTGCTTCCGTCACGGTCAAGAACGGAGGAAACCAGAACAAAAATACGTGCATGTTTCTTCAAAGAGACATGATCACTGATGATGTCAAAAATAAGACAGTCTCGTTGAATTACGGGGTTTGGTTCAGAGTTCCAACGTCGATGTCAGCCCGGCGAACGCCGTCATATCTCACCCGGGGTTCGCTTCTCCAATGCCCGTCTCATCATTTGTGCAGTGGCGTTGATTCTACCCTTGCTGGATTGTCACGCCCAGCCACAGCGTATTATTTCAGAATCTCTCGGGTATGAAACTTGACAGAGTGAACACAATCCGTGAACACCCGCCAGATAGTGCTCAGGACATTCTCCTCAATTCACGATCCTTAGTCGAATCAGCGCTCATTCCAAATACAAATTGAACTGAACTCAAAGACGTGAACATAACAAGATGTCGACGCGTCTGGGATTCCGGTGCGCTGACCTGGGCTAGACGAGGTTTGGCAAGAACACGGGCACTATTAAGGACAGCCGCAACTGAACCCCACGACTTACTGAGGTTCGGTTTTGGGCGCCAGGGGCGCGACACAACAGAGTAACCATCAGGAAGTCTTGCTGCATCGTGCTGCTGAGGACGCAAATGAGTTTCTTGGAAAAGGTTGAAATCATATTCCGCGAGTTGAGCTTTGGTTTCAGGGCAGTTGATGTGTAGCAGGAAAAATCCATCCATGCCAGCTTCGTAACTTTACCATCGGGATCCGGCAACTTGACAAGACTGGCTATCTCGAGCAGAACTGTAAAAGGGGTCTCGCATATAATTACATGTAAAGGTTGGGATGGATTAATTCGAGGAGTACACAATAAGTGAATACGAGTAGAATGAGGTACGGGCGCGTCAGCAGGGGCGGCGACGGCTGGGAAAAGGAGGAGAGTGAGGTAGGCGGCATCTGCGAGGTCGCTGTACCGTCGTTACTGGGCGCATGGGCGGGAACAGGTTGGGAGGGAGGTAGTTTGAGTCGGTTCGGAGCGTGTTGAAAATCCCGCATGCGACGATTTCTGCCAGTCGTCCCTCAGCGCGGTCCAAGCATTCGTCCAGGGACAAGCCCAAGGAGTTAGGCCCTCTGGATGGCACCGAGGTGACTACAGAGTGTGGGAAGAGAGGGACGGAAGGGGTACCAGTGGTGCTTATGGGGAATACGGCGGCGGCGTTGCGTGAGCGCGTCAAGGCGATCGAAGATGGCCTGCCGCAAGGCGGATGTGGCACCTTGCAGACACCACTAAGGTCTGGATGTCCGAATATCCCGAGTCTTACCGTGGTCCGACGAATTCGTTAAGTAGGTGACGCGGCCTGGTGACGTGGCAAGGCATGTCTGGGACCAGCCGTCCGACTAAGGGAGGGCAACTAGGAGACTGCTCGATGAGGATGAGCGGATGTGGACTCGCAGAGCTCGGAAGAGCTGGATTTGCGGCCTCGTGTTCCAACAGAGGGCAAGATGCACCCTCAGGGTACAGAGGAATCGAATCAAGATCCGCTCTAAGGGAAACTGCCCCGTCGACGAGTTATCGAGGCGTGAAAAAAAAGGCAAATGAGCGGGCTAGGATATTTCGCCGCGTCCGCCGCATACGCGCCGCGTCACTGCCGCGTCAGCCGCGGACACCGCCGCGTCCTTCCACACGACCGCCGCGCCCCTCCACACGACCGCCGCGTCCTTCCAGATGACCGCCCCATCCCATCTTAGGACCACCGCGTCCTCCGACTTCGACGCCGTGCACCGCCGCTGTCCAAATGACCACCACGAGATAAGTCTAGTTTACCCTCGTCGTTACACCACCAGCTCAACCACTACACGAGCACTGATGTTTTTACGTTGCCGCTGTACTGCCAGGTGTCAATGCACTTTAATTTGAACTAGGAGTCGCTGCTCCGGCCTCCACTCCCGCCGTTGAGTTGATCTATCTTTGTTGTACTCCCGGCACTTTACAGAAGTAGTTTATGCACCTAATGATTGATAACAGTTTTCCACATTCACGCACAGAATGGCAATAAATATTTAACGCGATTTCTTACAAACTAGCTGCCTTTAAATAAATAAAAAGTTTGCCTTTAAAAAAAAGGGTTGCTTCGACAGCACAGATCAACTACCACTATCATCTACCTCTATTGTGATCCACCCCTTGCCCTTTGCCACGACCGTACCGACGGGATTAGCGACGACTTGTTCTTTTCTTGGTCCTCTGCTTCCGCGGGGGCGGAGCTGGCGAATCATCTTCTGGCGCTTGGGAGCGGGAGTGTCTTCGCCGTCCATCCGCGACCGAGATTTGGTTGACAATCTCCCTTGAACTTCGTCCTCCGTGTGTGACAGGATATCAAATTCAATGGGAGGCCGTCGAGTCTCCTGTGGAATGTAGCACATGTATGTCTTCGGTCGGAAGGTGGAGTCGAAGACCGTGTGGTTGGCGTAAAAATCTCTGATAAAATCGGCAAATGCCTCCTTGTCCCAGTGCTTCTTGTGCCTCAACTGCTTTGGCTTTGTGGCAACGATCATGGCCCGTAAGGCTTTGTTTGACTCGAGGTGCACCGGCTCGATGGCTCTCTCCACAAGGTCATCGAAGGTGTCGCCGTTCAAATTCAGCGGCTCTTCGAGCTCGTACTGAAGGGCCAAGAGCTGCAACATGACCCGCCCGACAGTCAGCACCCGGCGGCGCCGCTCTAGACCAGGGACTTCAACCAGCCGAAAATCCTGTAGCCTTTCTAGCGGCCGCACCATCAACGCAGTGAGCTCTTCAACTGGGTTCCATAGTGGCTCTATAAGCCACGTATCCACACGGTTGTCCTCAGCCGTCGGGCTGTCGGTGAAAAACGACTTATACGAGCTTACAACGGGGTGCTCATCTGGGAATGAAACCAAGAGTTTTGCGAGTGGAGTAACAGTACGTGACCTGCTTTTTACTTCCATACTTCCATATGATTTTCGTGGCTTGGAACGATCAGTATATCCATGAAATTGGAGGGTTTTCACAGACATATAATGAGTGAGAATGGATTCTACCACAACAATCCACACTGAAGACGTAACTATTAAATCATTTGGTTAGTCCAGATGAGTCATCAGCCACACTTGAGCGGATCTGAAGTTCGAGATCACCACTCAAGAAAGCTGGTTATTTGTATGTTTATAGATCGTCCTTATCCTCGTCTGCTTCGGGATCCAGCCGCTCCTCATCTCCCGAATTGTCTACTATCACTTCAATTATAATCAGATAGCCCGAAATTGCAAGATGAAGAACGCACCTTCCTCATTGCTGTCCTCATTGTGCTGCTCTGAGAGCCAGTCGTAAGCACAACAAGTAGAAACAGATCACAGTCACAGTACGCACCTTCATCAGCATCAGCATCAGAATCACCAGCTTCTGCATCTTCCTCGCGGATGTGTGAATCGTCGGACTGGTTTCCCTGAGAACCTCGCAAAACAATAGGCTGTTTTGCAATAAATTCCTGAAGTTGTAGCGTCTTTTTGTTCTTCGATGTCGGAAGGGAATGGGTATATTTCCGATGGGTATGGGTACCGCTATTCTCGAAGATGGCGCCATTTCGATAGAAGACAACGGACCACTCCACCTCGCATGACCGGTGGCGCAAAGACGAACCACAAGTGCAAAGTGCCTCCAATTGGCGAGCAACATTTTGTCCAGGCGCAATCCGTACAGTGCACACAACGGCTTTGCACTCAATGATGCCGGCACATTTGTAACGGGAGAGCTTTCCTTTCTCAGCAGTAATAGCATCCGGCGAGCCGCGCCTCCCGGGACGCTTATCCGAGATCCAGTAAAATGCCAGCCGTGAAGTGTCTTCCACCTCTTGGCGTGTGAAATGACATCGAAAGCAGTGGTCCGGAAACCCATCCCAGGACGTCAGGGTAAAGTCCGGCAAGTTTTCCGAGTCATCGCCGTCCGCTTGATGCGGAGGGGATGACACTGCAGTTGGAGCCAGATGCGAGGGAAGCCGAGAGAGTCTTTGTGGGAGACTGGTACCAGGTAGCACTTGCATGAGATTAGCACAACTGTAAGATTTTTTTTGCAACATTACTCACACTCGGTCTGGAACACAATTTCCTCCTGCTCCTCCCTCACCCAGCCTTTGAGTTTCCCTATGGAAGACGAAGTCAAATGATGAAGGGTAGCGGTCCTTGGGAGCGAAATGGCATACCGTTGTGACCATAGTATGGTACAAGTTTTTTTTTGCGGTGTGTTTGAGAGGAATGCTCCGTCACACTAGGGATATGGACAACAACGAGCAGATAAACAAGCACCATTCCGTAGAGCCCGAGAACCGTGGATGTGGTAAACCAGGGCAAGGCAGCAGAATACAGCCGCCAGAGTAGACTGAGGCAATGCTCCCAATTTGTCATTGCAAGCAGGATTATGAGAAGAGCGTTGAGGGCGAGCAAACTTATCATGAGTCACGGAGAGAGAGAGAAAGTATAAGTCGCCATTGCCTAGCGACCGTGTCACATCAATTATTCAGTAATGTTTCCCTATTTCACGTACCGAGGAAACACTATATGATGCAAATTTCTCGTGAATTGGAATCAGTCCCTTAAATAGGGAACATCTCAATGGACATTCATCTAAGGTGT
The DNA here is from genome assembly GCA_029289565.1 of Mycena galericulata. Lineage (NCBI taxonomy): Eukaryota > Fungi > Basidiomycota > Agaricomycetes > Agaricales > Mycenaceae > Mycena > Mycena galericulata. The sequence continues at coordinate 886,604 of JARKIA010000034.1, forward strand.
CTTTGTGAAAGTATACTGCAATATTGGCGGACGGGGAGGTGGATCGCTGTCACGTTGCTAGTTCAAGTTGGCCGCGCCCCTATGTACTGTTGACATATTTCAGTGGAATCACTTAGTACGAGAGTGAGGTGGCACAGACTATATAGTGTAATAACAATTTTTGAGCCTGGAAATGGTGTCTGCGGATCCGTAGACAATGCTCTGGTATCGGTGATTTTACATCTGAACGTACCAAAGTATATTCCTGCCATTTTTTTTGGTAAAATGTGGTATCTCCACAATTCAAACACTGAATAAGGATCTGTTACATTAATACAACCATTCTATACAAAAATTCGATGAAAATGCCCCGATGATCTTCGTGGAAACCGCAAATCTCTGCATTGTGTGTTGGCAGTAAACATCCAAAATCTTGACACACGAGTTGATCTGCGGGATTTCGATTGGATATTCAAGTAGGTGTATTATATACAGTGCCTCAGGACATGTTTCCCAAAAACTAATTCTGGGAGTCAATCTCGATTGCTTCTTCAACAAGTGGCTGTGCAAACAATCTGATCGTGAACCACGTTGAGGACCTTCGGGGGCGCATTTCAATCTATATGTTGGGTTTACAACACTATCTAAACTGTATACACATTCTAGGAGATTTGTGTCGGCCTGGGTGGCTTCCACGGTCAGATCGGCGCGGAACTAATGACGCGGCGCCATTGGGTACTTCGCCGCGTCGCGCCGCACGTCTCTCAACCTCGATATTTCCATACACATTGCACACTCTACAGATTATCAACACAAGGGCTTCTCAAATCTCGATTTTGGGGTCTTCATGGGCCAGCATTAGAGCCACGAAATGGTGTTCGTACGGTGCGCACAAGTGGCTGTGCACATAATATGATCGTGAACCACGTTGAGGACCTTCGGGGGCGCATTTCCATCTATATGTCGGGTTTACAAGACTATATAACCTGTATACATATTCTAGGAGATTTTCGTTGGCTTGGGCGGCTTCCACGGTCAGATCGGCGCGGAAGTAATGATGCGGCGCCATTGGGTACTTCGCCGCGTCGCGCCGCGCGTCGCTTAAACTCTATATTTTCATCAAAATTGCACACTCCAGAGATCACCCAAACCATGGCTTCCAAAATCTCGATTTTTGGGGCTTGAAGCATCAAGGAGCGGTGCCGGCAGGACTCTCATTCTCGATTGATTTCAACAAGTGGCTGTGCACCGTGCACTTCGCCGCGTCGAGCCGCGCAGCTTGTACACCCAATACTCTCACTCAAATTGCACACTCAGCTATATACCTTTATTATGGCTTCCTTCTCGTTCAGATTTGGCCCTGAAAAGCAGAGATTGGCATCATGCATGTTGCCTTCAACATACGACAGTGAAGAAAACAATGGAACATTGGACAATGTTCAGATTGACAGAACACAAACAGAATAAGCGTCGGATGAGAGATGAGGGACTGGGGTTGGTTTTGCGGGACCGCCACGTGAAGAGTGGTGTGCGCCGCGTCAAGTTTGGTGAGCGCCGCGCCGAGTATGGTAAGTGCCGCATTGACTATACTGAGCGCCGCGTCGAGTATTGTGAGCGCCGCGTCATGTGTCTGACACGCCGCGTCCCTCACTTTGAAGCGCCGCATACCGCCGCGTCATGCGGCGGTATCGCCGCGTCCAAAAGGAGGGACGCGGCGAATTTACCAGGCACTTCGCCGCGTCCGCCGCATCATCGCCGCGTCCCGCCGCGTGACCGCCGCGTCCAACATTGACTATATGGTGTCAAGCACGACGTACATTCAAGGAATTTAAACACTTTATTGGCCATCTTACACCCATACAGGGGGGCTACATGCCCTGCTTGATACGGAGTACCTACAGTCTCCAGAACGTGCGAACGGCGGTCGCCAATTTTGGACCGCCGCGTCAACCGCCGCGGCAGCGCCGCGTCACCGCCGCGCCCACTTGACGCGGCAAATTATCTTTGCCCCAAATGAGCTTATTCAGATTGTCGGTACCCGCCTTCCAGAAAGGGCTCAAAGCGGCCTCAAACGGATCGAAACGACTAGGACTTGTGGCCGGGAAATATATTACCCAAGAATAGCAGGGTCGCCCACGAGAAACAGCGGCGCCCGATAATGCATCGACCATCACATAAATATCTGAGGTGATGGTTTCACATTTGGTTTAATAGTGTCAAAGACATGCTGGAGGCGGGTCATCAGCGCGGCGATCACAAGACTTGGAGGGAGACTCACAAAAGCTGCGACGCCGAGACTCCCCAATCCCAACGCACTTGAACCTCAGAATCGACCTCGCATCAGAGCGCACCATTTTCTTCCTCATACCTTGGCACAGCGGTGCGTACGTCGGAAGATACTCGTCCGTCGAACCCCCATACTTGCAATCATTCCCACCGGAAACGTCGAGAAATCCAGATAAATCAAACACGACTTCCCGTAGGCTAGGGAACCTTTCGAGGATGGCATCCACGTCGCCCCACGGGAGATCCAGATGCCCCTTGACGACGTAGGTGTCGAGATAGATTGTCGAAAGGGAGGGCGCGGACAGCTCGGACAGCAGGGATAGTAATCCCTGTTCCATCCCTCCGGAAGTTATGGTGCTGAAACGGAGTCCAATTTCCAGATATCGGAGCGAATTAAATGCCTCGAGGGACATCTCATGCACTTCAATATAAATGAACACTTGTTTTGTTTGAATAAATGCAGGAGGAGGACGCACCATTCGCACGATTCAGGCCACTTCCAGCGTAAGAGAGTGCAGTCCCCCTAATCTTGCCGAAGAGAGGATCTAAGGGCCAACAATACGATCCAATGTGTAGGTCGTCAATCGGAATGGTGCTGCTCGCCAGCCAGGTCATTACAGGTTCCGAATTCCCAATGCGAGGCACTTCAGGTTCCTCAGAGGTAGATACGAGGGTGTCAATTCTCCTGCGAAGCCAGTGTTTCAGTCGATGATGCAATCGATGAACTCCAAAACTTCTAGTGCGGGGAATAGCGCAGTAAAACGCAGGATGTCATCCGCGTCCGTGGGGAAACTTCGGCTCAGACGGAGGTGTGTAATCCGAGCCAAGACGGGGGCGGCGGAGCGGAGAGTGTCGCTGATGGCTCCGAACTTCCAGAAGAGTATATGTAATGTCCGCACGTTGGGCATCAAGGCGGGCATACGCTCTAACAATTGCTCCATCACCGGTTGAGCGTCCTCCAGGTAGTGGATGTCGGACTCTACGACCCGGAGTGTGGTCGTGCAAATTCCGAGTTGTGGTCGGGCGTGGAAAAGAGCCAACAAGCGCGGCACGGTGGTGTCCGTCACCCACACTTCTCGGAATACGAAACGCTGGGCACAAGCGCACCAGGCACTGCAGACGAGACATACGAGGCGCATCTGGAGAACATCATCCGCAAGGTGTTCGAGAACAAGCCACTACAGCTCCAGAGGAAGAGAGAGGGTTATCGGGGTGGCTGCCCTTTTCTTGACGCGGATTCTACATAATGTAAGTACCAGTTTGAGTCCCAGGAGACCACAGGACCACTCACCGAGGTAGAACCGAGATCAGGGAGGAACGCATGCCAGTGCCGCCGAGTGAGGGATACTGCAGAGTGGAAGAGGACCACTGCCTCCAAAGTTCAGGCCCTTCAAGTTGTATTCGGCTGATGGAAGCAGCACGGAGGCAGTGTTTAACAATTCAACAATGTTCGGATACCCTTCTTGAGTTTCCAAGAGAGTTCCTGAGGCCTGAGGCCTTGAGCTTAATGTCTGGCAGTGGTGCCACTGTCTGCTTCGGACCAAAGTCCGAGCGCTCGGCGGATTTTTCCGATCAGCGACGCGGGCCGCAATGAATCACTGACGTGACCACTTGCGTGACCAAGACGTGACGGTAAGCTTGCTTTTCGCGCCCACGGGTTTGTCACGGCTCCAGGGGATACCGTACATACGTGTCGTGTGGAGCAGCTCGCCCTCAGTCTACTACATACACCTAACTCTTCCCCGGGCGTATTTTGTCTAATAACGACCACGATACGGGCGTCCAAGTACCAGTGAGTTTTGAGAGATTCTTTTGTGTATATCATTGATCCAAACTTGCGATACAGTGCTCCAGTTCTTCAAGCCCATAAAATCTGCTAACGTTTGCAGGGATCGTTTGATCCCCCCGAATTAATTGGGGAAATAATCAGCCAACTCCGCGACGACTACCTCGATCTTTTAACCTGCAGCGAGGTCTGTCGGGGTTGGGCTGTAATCGCACGGAACCACACACGTCTACGGGTCACTTCAGACAATGTCCGAAGGTTCATCAAGTTGGTGAATTCTCCGACCAATACATTCATGCCCTCTATTCGATCTATCGAGATCATGGTCCAGGAAGATTCCCGCGCACACAGACGTCTCGTTCCGCTGCTGCCACAATTTGTGGCCCTGCGATCGCTCAAGTTCTGGTCCCTTGGTCAAGAAGATCTCCCTAATATCCCGCGACTCGTAGAGCTCGACCTCGCCGGGGTCGTCTTCCCTTCCTACTCACGCTTTCACGCCTTTATGGCCAACCTCCCCACTACTTTACGAAACCTTAAATTCTGCAACGTCTCGTGGGATAGCGGGAACCCCGACGACGACGACATAAAACCCTTTCCTCGCTTCGAACTCGACTCATTCGACTTGGACTGGGGTCCACGGCCCGCCACCGAAGAAATCCTCTTTGCCATCCGTTCTCGCCGTGTCGCACTAGCCTTTTCCGAAGAGATGGTCAACGCCGCATTCTTAAATCTCGCATCGCGCTATCTGCGCTTCCTCGGAGCACACCTCAAACACCTCGAGCTCAATTGCGACGAACAACTCGGTCAGTCTTGCCCTCGTTTCTTCAATATCAAGTTGCTAACATCTCCTCGTGATCAGATCAAGTTGCGTCGGTCGACTTTAGCGCTTGTACCGGCCTCGAAGTCCTCCAAATCAGCGACGCGGTGCGCTTCACTGTCGACACCCGCTCCAATGTCCAACTATCCCCCGACCTCGCCCCCCTGTTGTCGCGCATCGCGCCGCACTGCCACCTTAGCAAGCTGATCCTCGTTGTGCAGACCGCGGTGACGCTGGCGTATCGGAACTGGAAGCCCGCTAGCCACTTCATTGCGATCTTGGACGGCAAATATCTGGACAGTGTACGCGATGTGGAGTTCCGCGTGAACGGGACGCCATTTTGGATGGAAGGATCGGCGAAGGTCGCACTTGAGCATTTCGAGCCCCTTATCCGTGCCGCTATCCCTAGTGGGTCGACTCGCCGTATCGCTTGTGCGGAGGGAACGGATTTGAGGGGCATGATAGAGATGATGGAAATGTATTAAAATCGATTGGTCAAACCCGCTACGTAGGACATCCTCGTACAACCGAAAAACCAGATCTTTCTGATTTGACACGATCCAGGAAAGGCAGACCTTCTGCCAACAACTCAAAACCACGATCTACGGACACGAATTATTTCCAGTATATACAATAAAGTCATGGATGGGGTGGGGTATTCATATCATCAGAGAGCCATCTAAAGCGCAACCAACATCCATGAGCATCTGAATCGTACAGAACAGCATTCATTCCAACGCACCTTGGTTCAACTTCTTTGGGCTTGCGGGTACCCAGATTGGTCGTTCGGTCTCGTAGAGGCTTGCATCTGCCACAGAAAAGAAAAATGAGCGAAGTACGTGAGATGGGAAGAACAAGGATGAACATTTGTCTGGGCTCCGGGCTGTGTGGACCTCCCACCGGCGGCGTTGTTTTGGCCCTTGGTATTCCCTGCACGATCCTCCTTGCCCTTCTTGATTTTCTTGTAGAGGTACATGCACATCATTTTCGGGTGAGTAAGAGTGGGGGGAGCTGGAAGGAGATAGGCGGTTGTTCGTAAAGCAGATGGAGCTTGTTCGTAAGTAGGTTGAGTCGCTCATACCTTTTAACTGAACGCAGGGGGCAGTGTCAGCCCGTAGAGGATAAGCGGTTGACAGTGGCCCGCATTCGGTCCATCGGGAGTCGCCGTCGGAGATGCTCGGCGCCGACGGCAATTATCGTTCTATAAATAACGCTGTGAGCTCGTCAGGAGTAGGCCCCAGGTGGCCCGCAATTCGCGGTTATATATACGTTGGCGATGGCAATTCGGCATTTCACCTTCACCGCGACGCTTTAAAACCGGGTCCTGGAAGGCAGTCAAGTTATTTTGGACTTTGGCGCATAGTTCCAAGTTTCTGTCGAACTGTCAAACCTGGGTCTCGTCGAATCGGTCAGTGATTGTGTTAAGAGTTAGTTCCGTAAGGGCCGGGTAATAAAGAGGGCCTTGAGCGCTGTATGGTGAAAGCCTCTAGGATTTATCCGCTCCCATGCATGTGGTGCAGAGCCCTCTCAGCGCCGGCTAGAGTCGTAAGAAAGGTACAACTTTGCGTGAAGGAAAATCCACGGCGCAGCTTGATGAGGATTTCTGGGGTGGAAAGCGGACTGAGCGTATAGATCTCAGTGATCCTATCCGGCGAGTTTTCGGCATCGAAATGGTAGTCAATCGCAAGGAGGAACGAGATCGGAAATATATATATAAGCAGGAAGGATCAAAAAAGATGAATATCTTGTAAAGAATTTAGCAAAACCAAAAATGGTCAATTCACCAAGACGGCCCCATATCAAGCCTTGCGTCGCCGTATTCGGGCAGAATCGAGGGGTCTGGCTGAGCCTTGTACGCATACCGCACTGTACGAACAAGAATATCAATGAACAGCCTTTCAATTCACAGCAGTTTAAACACGCACGGAGCCGGTGGTCACCAGCGTCGAACAGATGGCCAAAGTAGTCCTCTGCATGGGCTGCGTTTGTGGGCCAGCACTGATCATCGTCATCGTACTCATCCTCGCTGTCATCATCCGATTCATCCTCCATCGTGCCGTCCTCGTCGTCCGCAGTCTCCCACCGCCATGATATTCTGGGGAGTTTGGCACGACGATAGTCGAAGTGCTCGCCATTGCGATCCACGTACTCGCACGCTGTGGCAACATAGAGGGTACTTCGGGGAGCATCCCATGTCATGCCAATTACCGCAGTGTTCCCCGTCGAAAGCTCATAGATCATTTTCTGGGCGCGAACGTCCCAGAGCCGGATGACCTCGTCATTTGCTGCGCCGGTGAACACGGCTGTATAAAAAGTGAGATATTGGGGTTGCATTCGAACAAGTAAAACAACATTACTTGGAATGCCGTCAGGGTGTGCGAGAACCACGCCCGCACAATCGTCTTCCCCCGATCCCGCCCGCAGCGATAGTACCGGAAGCGGGGTTCGATGGTCGTAGAGGCGCGCGTGGCCGTCGCTGGCCGCGGTAAGAAACACGTTGGCGTCCGCCCCGCTGGTTGAAAACGCCCTACTGTCGCCGCCATGTCCCAGATAGCGTGCGACGGTTTTACCGCCATGCTCAAGATCGACAGAAATGCAGGAATAATCCTTCGACTTGGATGTATCGGTGCCGCAGAGCATGGTGGCGGGGAGGGTGGGATGAGGATGCCACTTCGCCGGCGCGACCTGGGGATCGGCCAACGAGATGATGCTAGTGGACTCGCTCCCAGACGACCCCTCAAGCACTGCATCTTCGTCCCGCCCCCAACCATAGGTGTTGAAATCGGGCCCGATTTGCGCATCCCCGTCCGGACCATGTGTCTGCAGCGCATCCAGATTCCACAAACCTACCGATCCTTTCCCGGCACGAATGAGCCGTCCTGGGGCGAGGATGTGGAGAGGGCCGCAGTGGGCGCTCGTGTCCAGTGTGTGAGTGGGGACGGCTTCCCTGTATACCTCGTCGCTGTGTTGATCCGCCCATGCGTACGATTTGACACGCCAGGCGTCGCCCACAAACATGAGTTTCCTGGATTCATCTGTGGTGGATGCGGTCGCAACTTCAGTTAGCCCGACTTCAGCGTGACGCGGTGTGAGAGGTAACTCATTCGCCGTAAAAGGATATTTCTTTGCGCGAGGCGCGGTGTCGTCGAGGAGATAATACGTGAGTTTGGGGTCCCGATTTTTGTACCCGCCCGCGGATGAAATTGCAAGGCATGTGCCGTTATTGGTGAAGCTGACCGGGTTGTCGATGGAGTCGCTTGTTATTTCGCAGCGCGCATCGTATATCGTTGCGACGAGCGGACTTGCACGGACTTCTACAGCGTCTCGGTCGAAACGGGACAGGTGAGTGCTCAACGCATGCAGTCTCGGGGTTGTCTTCCACGGAAGGGGAAACTTTGGAACACCGTTCGAATTTGCAGGACCTGAGATCCTATGAGTCTATTTCCACGACACGGTGCAAAGAGGTTCACGCTTCATGGTTCCCTTGTCAATCCATTGTTCCATCAAATCAAAAGCACCACTCATCCTATGCGCTATCGAGGAATTCGATGTCAGTATTGACTCGGCTATAGATAATGAAGAGTGCGCTTACAGAAAGTCCCGTCGTCATAATGCGGCCCCAAGAGAACCGGACATTGCTCTGAATGTGCAAAGGACGGCAAGAAGTCAAAATCCAGCTTCCCATAGGCTATTTCGACCCCTTCATTGATTATCTCGTTGGCCTGGCTGACTGCAGCCTCATAGTCTGGATCCCCAGTAGCCCGACTGCGGACAAGATCGCAAGCTTCACCAAGTAATCCTAAGAAGCCGGGGCGGCTATCCGGTGACTCGGATTCGCTGTCCCTGTCTTCAGGATCGCAAGAGAAATCGGCAATTTTCTGCCGCAGGGTTGTAGTGGATTCGGTAACGGAAGGGAGAGCCATGAAGGAGTTGCAATGGCAATGCCGTAATCGGCCTAAGGGCGCTGGTCTAGACTTCCGGGTTTGTTCGGCGCTGATCAGTCGGCCATGACTCCGACACTCACCCTTTATCCTTTGCCAACAGCCCTTCACCCACAAAGGCGCCGGCAGCCAGTCCTTTACATACACCACGGTCGACTCCAAACCACTAGGTGCGATTGCTTCTGAGGGAATCTCGAGTCTTGACTGATCACCGCTCAAGCTTCACGATGTCTGCCCCGCAATCCGACATGCTTCCTAATTTTCAGAGTCTGCCACCGGAAATGATCGCCCTTTCTATTGAAAATCTTTGGGGTCGAAAACGCGGCCTGTTAGCCTGCAGTTTGGTGAGCCGTGGCTGGCTTCGTTTTGCCAGAACTACCCTTGTGATACTCGTCCGACCCACGTCATCCCCGAGATTTGTCGAGCTGCTGGCGTCGCCGAAAAATACGCGAGCCACCCATCTTCAGCATTTAATGGTGCGGAGCACCGTCGAATCCCCAGATCATGAATGGCTATTCTCTTTCTTGCCTACACTCGCGTCCTTACGCTCCTTTGCACTATGGTTCCCGGTTGGACAAGACATGCCCTACTTCCGAGTCTGACTGAGCTGAGGCTGTACCGCACGGATTTTCCGTCGTACGCAAGCCTAGTTACCTTCATGTCGAACCTGCCCGCCTTGCAAAGCCTGAAGCTGTCCAGTGTTTCGTGCTCTGCCGGGCCTGATGATTGCCAGTTGCAGGCGTTCTCGTCGAGTCCTGGGGAGGGTATGCTTAACGTACATGATGGTCTGTGAAGTCGCTTCAATTTATATTCTCAGCGCGTTCTCCCTCGGACCTGCCAAAACAAACATCATCCACACTACCGAGGCTCGTTCCTGGACCTGCGCCGAACCCACAATTTCCTGTGGCCGGTGAAACGCCCTTGAATCGCAGCATACCCGAACTATTGCTAACTGCACTGGGTGTGTTTTCTCAGGGCATGAGCAACGGAACTGGCGACCTCATCCAGGTTAAATGGTTTTTTTTAATGCTATTATCATCCCAGCGTACTGATTCTCCTGCAGCCGACGCTCGAATCCTGTCCGGACAACACCTGGTGCGATTGCCACGACGGGGGGGTGGTGCGTCCAAGCGCCTGTGTTCGGTGCGGCGGGGCAGACCGACAGTGTCGCGGGCATCGCGAAACCAACCGACGCTGTCACGATTGACTACCAAGTGCTTCTCTAGCATACAGCCTACGGCTGATCGTGATTGTTTTTCCCCGCAGCACTTTGCAGTCGAACAAGCTAACGTAAGTGTAGACGGTGTCCATTGCCGGGGAGGTGATCGCAACTGTGTGTGAATTTTGACTTGCATATTCCTACTTTGGGTACGATGCTCATGATTTCGTGCCTCCAGCTCTCCTCCCATTCAGGGACGTACATGACTGGAGGGTCCTTTCCCTCCTCCGATTAGACCATCATGAATCTAATCCAATAACTCCAGGCTGGGGTACCGGCAGCGAGTGTGATAACGGTTGCTCGGGAAACACGGTCATAATCTTGGATGCAGCGGACCCGACGTTTGGCAATACTCGTTCCCAGTGGAGGCATGACGTCGAGCGGGCTAGTCAGTTCGCAGGGTGGGCTTGTCTGGTCCGTCGCGAACATCACGATACCCGCGATGGTCGGAAGGAGGATGGTACAATGTTCATGTACGTTGGGACATATCGAATGAGGACTTTGGTTTGTTTATCGTGATTACTCCCTTTCGCCGTTATCCGATGACATGGCGCAACTCTCGACCTTGGGAATACATCCTCGCAGAGGAATTTTCGCTCGCGGTGCTATTCTTAACGGATTCTTTGGGCACGACACAGAACAAGGGACGAGTTGACTCGGAAGAGAAAAGCCAACCAAACATATTTGTACAAAAACCAACATTCAAGAAGCACGTATGGAAGTCGAAAAGTATCATTGTACACCGCTGCAATCAGAGCAAATTATTTCACTGAGGATCGAGTCAGGTTCTATTCAAACAGGAGGAGAGATGCCTAATCCTCACTTTCAGCACTCGAACGACAGGATGGTGGTGCCAGTGTTGACGTTGATGCATTCGCCAGACCCTTCGCTACCAAAGTTGAAGGACTCCCCGGTGCAACCGGCGCCCTCGAAAAAAATGACATCCCCCGCGGTGCCATCCGAAATCTATAATGTACATGAGCATTGCCTTTTTTTGAAATCGTCGGCACTGACAATGAAGGAGTGCCTTCCGCTGAAATCGCCACAAGCATCGACGCAAGAAACCACGTCGCCCGCGCTTCCATCGCAAGTGTCGCCGCTGAAGGCCTGGAAGTCCGAAGCAGTGACCTCGAGGGCCAGGATGACAGCAGCGAGGAGAGAGAGGGTGAAACGCATTGTCGAGGAAGGGAGAATACCTGGTAGGTCCTTAGTCTACCTTTCGTTTCGTCGTTGGATTTATATCCCAGAGATTGGCATATGGGAATTCATTGCTAGATTTGAGCTGTATTCCAGCGGAGAGAATCTCCCCCCATATGAGTCTCTTCCTTTTGGAATGGTACGCATTCGGGAGGCTTACCGGCCAGGCCTAGAAGCCAGGACATGCTTACGACAGACACAGTCTGCATGTCGAGAATCCGAAAACTTCGAGTGCTTATGAGATGACATGGAACCAACTAGGTCTCCCAAATAACGCGCCTCTCTTACCATAATCATTGTGCTCCGTGTTGAGAACGAACCAACCCCTCGCGATGCCGAGCCCATCGACTCCCGGACTCTGCTCCCAATGTAACCTGCTTCCTCGACATGTTCTTTAACTATCATTGCCTGTGGCCCTGTGCTCAAGGAGCGTCGGTTCGAACTCCTACTGCACGACGATAGTGAGCCCCTCGACTTTTTACACATATTCAGGCGGGGAGAGCAAGCTTCTTACTACTACTCCCCCAGTCAAAGACCGCCGAGTATCTGGCACCGTCAAGAATTGAACTACACTCAACAGGCGGATATCTTTGTGCTCGAGCCCCTGAATTACGGAACCATATAGGACGGTAAATCCGACCTATATGGATGGGGACAATGATTTCCCTTGGTTTATAAATACTAGTCGGGCCGCTCGAGCGTAATTGACGTGTCCGTCTATGCCCGTGGTTCAAATGTTCCGCGTGGTTTACGCCGTCATTGAGTGAGCCTGGCCTTCGGAATTGAGGAGGAAAGAACGAGGAAAGATGCACTATGTTCCCCCGGCACCACGGTGCCGCTCAGCGTCGTACTTCTTGTGAATGTTCAAAAGGAGATCGTCTACTGCCACACCGCCGATTCAAAACCCATATAAGGGAAATTGGGTTGCATCTGTATCTAGCATCTGGCAGCCGAGCGAGCCCTAAGGGCCTGATCGGCAACCGTGAATTCACGCGTGAATCTTGATGGAATTTAAGATGAGTACCAAACTCGTCCCTAAACTACCCCACATGGTCGAATAGGCCCTTTTAATGAACATTTGAGGTTGGAGAGGGGGAGACATAGTGTAACACAGAATCTCCCATAGATCTCACAGATGATGCAAAAAATTTGAGTTCAACTCAGCTTATTTTGAAATCATCACACCGCTTCCACTCAGGCTCCTCGAGATTTCAGGAAATGCATGTACTTTTTTTCATTCTAGGAGGGTTTAGGGACGAAATCCGCCAAGATTCACGCGTGAATTCACGGTTGCCGATCAGGCCCTTAGGGCTCGCTCGGCTGCCAGATGCTAGATACAGATGCAACCCAATTTCCCTTATATGGGTTTTGAATCGGCGGTGTGGCAGTAGACGATCTCCTTTTGAACATTCACAAGAAGTACGACGCTGAGCGGCACCGTGGTGCCGGGGGAACATAGTGCATCTTTCCTCGTTCTTTCCTCCTCAATTCCGAAGGCCAGGCTCACTCAATGACGGCGTAAACCACGCGGAACATTTGAACCACGGGCATAGACGGACACGTCAATTACGCTCGAGCGGCCCGACTAGTATTTATAAACCAAGGGAAATCATTGTCCCCATCCATATAGGTCGGATTTACCGTCCTATATGGTTCCGTAATTCAGGGGCTCGAGCACAAAGATATCCGCCTGTTGAGTGTAGTTCAATTCTTGACGGTGCCAGATACTCGGCGGTCTTTGACTGGGGGAGTAGTAGTAAGAAGCTTGCTCTCCCCGCCTGAATATGTGTAAAAAGTCGAGGGGCTCACTATCGTCGTGCAGTAGGAGTTCGAACCGACGCTCCTTGAGCACAGGGCCACAGGCAATGATAGTTAAAGAACATGTCGAGGAAGCAGGTTACATTGGGAGCAGAGTCCGGGAGTCGATGGGCTCGGCATCGCGAGGGGTTGGTTCGTTCTCAACACGGAGCACAATGATTATGGTAAGAGAGGCGCGTTATTTGGGAGACCTAGTTGGTTCCATGTCATCTCATAAGCACTCGAAGTTTTCGGATTCTCGACATGCAGACTGTGTCTGTCGTAAGCATGTCCTGGCTTCTAGGCCTGGCCGGTAAGCCTCCCGAATGCGTACCATTCCAAAAGGAAGAGACTCATATGGGGGGAGATTCTCTCCGCTGGAATACAGCTCAAATCTAGCAATGAATTCCCATATGCCAATCTCTGGGATATAAATCCAACGACGAAACGAAAGGTAGACTAAGGACCTACCAGGTATTCTCCCTTCCTCGACAATGCGTTTCACCCTCTCTCTCCTCGCTGCTGTCATCCTGGCCCTCGAGGTCACTGCTTCGGACTTCCAGGCCTTCAGCGGCGACACTTGCGATGGAAGCGCGGGCGACGTGGTTTCTTGCGTCGATGCTTGTGGCGATTTCAGCGGAAGGCACTCCTTCATTGTCAGTGCCGACGATTTCAAAAAAAAGGCAATGCTCATGTACATTATAGATTTCGGACGGCACCGCGGGGGATGTCATTTTTTTCGAGGGCGCCGGTTGCACCGGGGAGTCCTTCAACTTTGGTAGCGAAGGGTCTGGCGAATGCATCAACGTCAACACTGGCACCACCATCCTGTCGTTCGAGTGCTGAAAGTGAGGATTAGGCATCTCTCCTCCTGTTTGAATAGAACCTGACTCGATCCTCAGTGAAATAATTTGCTCTGATTGCAGCGGTGTACAATGATACTTTTCGACTTCCATACGTGCTTCTTGAATGTTGGTTTTTGTACAAATATGTTTGGTTGGCTTTTCTCTTCCGAGTCAACTCGTCCCTTGTTCTGTGTCGTGCCCAAAGAATCCGTTAAGAATAGCACCGCGAGCGAAAATTCCTCTGCGAGGATGTATTCCCAAGGTCGAGAGTTGCGCCATGTCATCGGATAACGGCGAAAGGGAGTAACCACGATAAACAAACCCAAGTCCTCATTCGATATGTACTGCTGACACGAGAATTCCCATCGTATAATTGTCGGTTCGTCGTTGATTCCGAGTGCACTGCAGCTAACGATTCTTCGCTCTGATCATCGCATCCCGTGCCGGTCTTGTTTTTACTTAGTTGCAACTTTACGAATAGAAAACGAATTTTGCGATTGAGCCTGTAATTCGGTTGCCCACCTGCAGTGCGTTGCGTTGGCTTATCGTCCATGTATAGTATCTGGCGGTCTCCGCGCCTGTGCTTTGGCCACGCCACAGATGAGGTCATCAAGCGGCATCGACAATGGTGAAGCAGTGTCATCAAAGCACGAGCCAAAGCGTCGCCCATTCATAAATGCTTGCCCGCAGTAATGCTGTGTCGACCCATTCCTTTCTTCCACCAACCATGCCCACTATGACTACTCAGACTTTCCGTATCTCACTGAACAACAACGATGTGCCAGGAACACTCTCGCTCGACGTTATTGTCTCCAGTCGGGGAGAGATTCGGCTCGCTGTTCGGCAAGTCATGTCTTCTATTGTGTTACATGCATTGAGAAGGAACAATAGGACAGAGACGGCTGGCGACGACGTCACGGTCCAGTAAGCCCCTCACACGCGGAAGACTCGTTTACTGATGCCCCAGGTGAAGGCCAGAAATACCGTCAACGAACCGAGATAACGAAGATACCGGTTCGCGCGGGCATGAAAGGTAGATTTTAGCACCCATGCCGTAGCTCAGGTCCTGATTCAGTTTTCAGCTCTTCAATTCCGGGGTCTTCCGTGAGCGTATTACCGCCTCAGTATACTGGAGGATGTAGTTCCATTTTGCAAGACGCACAGCCGGTGGCCTACACAACTCGCACAATCTCGCATTCAACGCCAATCGTCACACTCTCGACAAATACAGAGCAAGATATCCTTCCGGCTTACTCTCGATATACGCATTCAGCCGAAATGGTACCGCCATCTGCTTCAGGGCCTCCCTCGGAGGCGATTATTCACAGAGTGGCCGGTCAATCAATCCATCCTCCCTGTAGCGGCCCTCGTTTCCCGCCGCCTCCACCCATTCGTCCGGTTCTGCGCGATCTTTACGAAGCAATGCAGCGAGGCGAGTTTATTCCAGCGATCCTGATCGAGGAACCCGAACAACCGTCGATGCCTTTGAATCTCAGCGGACGCCAAAGGAAACGTTCTTCACGTGACTACGAGTACGAATCCGATGGAGAGGAATCTGACGATGAAGAGGAAAGGTATATGAAGCGAAGCCGGCGTTCATGGGGGCCTTTAGACTTCCTTCGATTGTGGAAGTGATGATCGAGACTGCCAGTGAGGAAACTGCAATACATGCAAACGCCGCGTTTTACGGATCCATTCCCATTAGTAGAATCGTCGCTTGTTGGATCATTGAGTTGCTGTAACTGTGAATTTATCTGCCAGTGGAAGGTGCTTGAGCTCAGGAGAAGCGATGGTTAGCAAACATATAAATGCTACACCTTACCCGTCAAGTCGACAGCGAACTTGTTGAATGTTGAGTTGTTGCCAGACCATGTGACCGTGATTCTCGGCTCTCGGCTCTCCGAGACCTTTCCCTATGACATCCATCCCACACGAACTCGTCGCCGCTATCGTCGACGAGCTGGAGGATGACCGTGTATCGCTCAAGGCGTGCTCTGTTGTCACCAGTGCTTTCTGTCCCCCGAGTCAGCGCCACCTATTTCGATCCATGTGGCTGCATCGGGAAAACTGGAAGCACTACACCCCCGCACAACGAGCACTTCACAAGGGGACTTTGGTTCCTTCGGGAACGATAAAGAGTGCATACGCCCTTCTATCGGAGTCTCCGCATCTCGCGGGATATGTGCGGGATCTCACTATAGACTTGCCAGAGTCCGCGAATGAAGACATGCCACTCGAACACGTTCTTCGAGTAGTGTCCAATCTGGAGCGGTTGGTTATCTCGGGCATGGTTGTGCGCTGGGATGAGCTCACTCCTCCGCTCGCGTCGAGTATCCTGGATGTTCTTGCCCGGCCCGCACTTGGCAGCTTGCACCTCTTAAATATGCGCAATTTCCCAATTGCACCGATCCACCGCGCCCTTTCATCCATGAGAGTTCTCTCAATCCATCATACGACCTTGATTTCTGAAGAAGAGGAAGATGAAACTCCAAGAAATACAATGCCGCTGACTGGCTCGTGTTTAGAAGAATTGATTTTGAACACGAGCCTACCATCCACTTTCGCTGCCATCCTCTCTCCCGATGCTCCGCATTTGACAAGAGTCCGAAAACTGGCCCTATATCTGGGCGCGGGCCACCTTGCGGATAAGCTCCTGATGTCACTTGCCCGGACACTGCTACACCTTGAGCTCGTTTGTGGAGGTGCGCCTGATTTACCGGATGATCTGCTTCCCCCCTGATTTACTCAATGTTTAGCTCCCGAATTCCCACTGAGTTCGCATACGCTGTCGGTGGTCGAATCCTTTACAAATTTGCGGTCCCTGAAGCTACGGATATTTTGCGGCCTCCGTCGACGCCTGCCGGACGAATT
Organism: Mycena galericulata; assembly: GCA_029289565.1. Taxonomy (NCBI): domain Eukaryota; kingdom Fungi; phylum Basidiomycota; class Agaricomycetes; order Agaricales; family Mycenaceae; genus Mycena; species Mycena galericulata. Next base: position 903,342 of record JARKIA010000034.1, read on the forward strand.
TGCGGAGATACTAGCCAGCCTTCCGCGCACCTCCATCAGCATCTCGATTGCCATTCAAGACAGTCTTTCAGGAGGAGAGTGGATCGACGAAGGGCCGATTCTGGGACCATCAGAGTCTCGAGTGGAGTCCCTGAACTGCCAGGTCGTTTTTCTTGACCCGCCTCATAAGGCATCGAGTCGAGATGTCGTGTTTAATTCCTTTTGTTCGGCCATAAGAAACATGCTGCCCGGATTCAAAATCAATGTCGAGAGAGTTGATGAAGAACCTTCGTATATAGGCCGGCTTCCTCAGTAAAGCTCGGGTATTGGTTTATCTTCCCGCAGATAATTATTTCGTGACCTTGAGTCGCAACAATAGTATCCCAAATATTACCTCAGTTATTTCTTCCTTCACAATAGCATTTCGTATTGCGCGACCCATGGATCGTAGAGTTTGTAGAGTTAGTAACTTAGACAATCGTCCAATGACATGAACCTTGCCTTTCTGAGCCACGTGAAAAACTACATTCCACGAACAAAAGTGGCTACAATGTGTCCATGCATATGGTAGTCGCAACAGAATCGCCCCTGGCGTTGAACTAACCTAGGAAATCGGCATGAGAACAGAACTGCAACGAACTATAGACATACGTAGCTCGATCTATGCCAACGACCATTCTTCTGTGTCATCTCGACTTAAGTATACTGTTAACCTCTTTCCACAGCTTATACGTGGCTTCGCCGTCAGGGTTTAACACAAAATTCGCGTAAATCCTTTTCAGATTAGGGAAGAGGGCAGAGAGGACTCGGGCAATAGCGTTGGGAGAGGAAATGGGAGAGTGGCTGACGTCCAACTGCGTAAGAGTGCGCTGAACGCAACTTCTATCAAACCCGGAAGGAACGGACGAGGCGTCGAAGAGAAGGCCGAGTGTTCGTAGATGTGCACAATGCATTGCAATGGCCTGGATGCCCGTCAATGTGACGCCCATACTGTAATAGTTTGAGCTGCAAGGGCCGCTAGAAACGAGTGTCAGCTCCTCGATACTTGCGCCATCTCCAGCACCACGGCATCGTCCAGTTTAAATCCGTGGTACGGTTTCAGGATAATCGTTGTGAGATTTGTGAAGGGAAAAAGGATCCGCAACGTGTGAGGCTGCACGACGTAATTCTCGAAATCAGCGTCACCGGGTATATCCGGCGTACGCTGGTATATGTACTCGTCCTGCATCTGAAAGGCGGTTAAAGTGGAATGGGAGCACCGGGCGGCGAGGGCCGTGTATAATTCCGTAGTCGTCATCATGTCCGGGAATGCTGTCTCGTACACGAGTTCGAGGAAGGTTAGCGGGCGGGAGTGCATCGATCGGATAATTTTTATCGCGATCTCTGGCGTCGTCGAGCCAAGGGCGAGGGACTCCAGTGCGGGGAATCGAGGTTCCGGGTCCAAGCCAGGGAGTGGGTCGAATCCCACCAGCTCCGTCACGTTCAGGATCTCAAGAGCGGGTAATCGAGAGGCGTGCTCGAAAATTGCGGCGTCAAGGTTGGCCAGGGTCAGGTACCGAAGTCGTTTTAGTGGGAGTAAGAATGCCGAGATACTTTGGATGACAGCGGGTTGGAACTGCATTCGATGGAGACCTCCGATGTACACCTCGATCAAATCAGGGTATTGCATGCCCAAGGTGGGCAGAAGCGAGAGCTGGGCGAGCGAGTCTCCCGGAACCACTTCAATGGCCGTCAATCTCGGCGCAAGGAACATTGATGAGTGAGAAAACGGTGGAGTCTTCCTCGAACCAACGAATTTCCTGAAGATTTGGGAATACGTACGGTCCCGGGTAACAAAACTGCAGCATTTCGCATACGTCAGGCGAAACCTCGCTGCGAGAGAATGAGAATATCCGGAATTCCCTAATACGAGCCCAATACGACATTGGGCGCACGCAGTCTGATGGGATTAATGGACGGCGAAATCCCTGTGGGATGGATATTTAGCGCACCAACCTCGATGACAGTGAATCCACGCACTTTGAAAGCGATCTTTCCCCCCGGATCCTCATCACGCTCCCACAGATCGTCCGGAAAGCACCGTAAGGCTGGAACCAGACTGGATTGAACCTTCCATAAAGAATTTAGAGCTGGATTATGGATGACACGGCTGTGTCCACTGATCTTAAGTGATCGTGAGCCTGCCCAATGTGCGAAAATATCAGATCCAGGATCTCCGGCATGGGGATCTTACGATCCATTACTATGAGAGCAGGATAGAGGAGTTGTCGTGTAGAAAAGACAAAAGGTAAGACAAGAACAAAGACGCGACGAGCCGCGGCCGATACGCCGACGCTCGGTTGTAATCGGGAACTTGAACCGAGCCGCCGACAGGAGAGCCAAGTATCAATCCGATATGCTGCAAATACCAGAGCAACCAGATGTTAGTAGGCACCACAATGTTTCGCTTTGGAAGGGTTCAAATGTCTGTTGTGTGAGATATCCAAGGAATATCGCCCCGCCAGACGCTCCATTGGAGGAGGAGGAGGAGGTATATTATACTGACACGGTCCCACAATTGGAACAGCCAGTTTACTACGTAGGACATGGTAACTTATATAGGCTAAAAGTCACCCATCCTATACATAGAACACACGTACTACCAGAGGGGGGCGGAAAGTCTAGGTGGGAAATGAGGTCTCTGGCCTGGCTCGGACAAAGCAGGCAGGTTGCTCGGTTAAAACCTCTTGGGTGAGCCATTCTGATTCTTCAGAGCAGCCCGTAACTCCCCGGCAACCAAGACCCACTTCCCCACTTTTGACTCAACAGTCCCTCTGGGCACGTATGCCAGAGTAACTACAAAAGAAAAAGATACGTAAAGATAGGTAAAAAAATTGGAAATAAATCCAATGAGGAGTTGAACGGCCGGCCCAGGACTACGATTCAACAATCTCATTGATTGGGGGTAGTATATATGTCTGGATTGATTTCCAGCATAGGTTCACTATAAAAAACCTCAAAAACATCAAAGGCCAATTTACCCAGAAGTGCAATAATTTTCTCCTTGACCAACAGCTCCTTGAAGAGAAGTCCTGGGTCTGAGTAAACACCACGAAGCTCTGGGTGGGTATTGAACAATTTTTCAAAGAAGATCTTTCTGAGTTCAAGTAGTGGTGCATGATTGCAGACAAACATAGCATGGATTGCATCTTCGAGATGATCTGTGCAGAATCGACAGAGTCGCCATTTCTTTGGGACTTGTTCCTTGTACCGCTCAGCCCATCTCATGCGCTCCATAGCAAGTGCATGCCCTGAGAGCACTGCATGTGTCAGGGCTATTCGATACTTGGTATTCCGGACCCGTAGATACATTCGAAAGGCAAGCACTTTGTGAACCCATTTTCCGTTCTCCATTACCACTCGGTCTGGAAGGAGATCACGTGTTCGAGAGAAAGCCTGTAGCTCTGCATGTATAGTAGCCTCCATGGAATATTTTACATCTGCCAGTAGACCATCAATAGTTTTGACTTCCAAAGCTGTGTTGGCCATCACATTCCAGTACACTGGCATCGGCAGTTCTGAGAGTACAATGACAATGTCATTGACCCAGGACAATTTGAGCTGTCGAGCAAGATCAAGCGAGTCCAGGACCCCATCTCTCACTAACTGCTCTTCCCCGAGGTCTGCTAAATGTAGACTCGGTACCAGTCTCTACGTTGAGCAACAAGACAGCGGAGTATGATGCAGAAGAAATTGAGTCGATAGAATAAAAATTGACCGAGAAAAAAAAAAACAGCAAAAGTAATGCTCGAACGTAGAGACTGGGAGAACTTAACCGTAGAAAGTCCATTGATTTGGGCACGTGATGATCTAATCTGACTTAGAAAAATTTCGACACTCAAATTTCTGACCTCAAGTGATGGAAATTTTGAATTGTAGGAATGTTGCGGGGGGGATCCAGAAAGTGGTCGCTTCAATCGGAATCCCCTAATTTGTCTGGGTCACGGCGAAAATAATGGAATGGCCAAGGGCCGGTTCCCGGACCGAGTGCACAGCCACCCCATCAACCCCTATAACCCTGCGTTGTATCGTGCGCAGTGTATGGCAAAGGCCACATATTTTGTGCCCTGAGGTTGAGAAGCATACATTTGGTAATTTCCTGTCCAGAGCTTGATATGTAAACATCATAGACACACACGATGTAGGTAATACCACCACTGAGTTTGAGGATGGTAGGGCAAGTGCTTAAGTGCATGTGGGGACTGAAAGTGGTTCAGAATAGCCAAGGATATCCAAAAAAGTCATTACCACTCATAAACTGTCTTCAGTGCCTTGATTTTGGTCATTGGGAGCTTGGACAAAAAGTGCCAAAATGTTACTGTTATATTTCCTGTGCAATACACCATGGATTTTGACTGTTATCAAGTCAATATATCATGTATACAGCTATACCCGCAACTTCCCTACGATTCAAAATTTCCATCACTTGAGGTCAGAAATTCGAGCGTCGAAATTCTTCTAAGTCAGATTGAATCATCACGTGCCCAAATCAATGGACTTTCTACGGTTAAGTTCTCCCAGTCCCTACGTTCGAGTAACCGTTGCGCCACTTTTTTTTTCTTACTCAATTTTGCTCCGATTGGCCTCAAATAGCTTTCATATGCCTACTCTGTCTTGTTACTCAACGTAGGGACTGGTTACGAGTCTATGCTAAATGCCTCAAATTCTTCAGGAGCAAAGTGACCCTCCGATATGAAATCGGTTGTAAGCCCGTTTCTGAGAATAAGACAGCAATGACACTCCGTTCTGTAAGGCTGAGCATTCGACGCAGATAGTGATTCTGGATAGCTTCCCGCTCTTTCCGGCGTACTTTGACAATGTCTGGGCATACATCTGCTGCAGAAATGAGATATGGGTCGACCATTGGAAAGGCTCGGATCGAAGGCAAAACTGGATACATATTTCAAAAATTCACACTGAGCGCAAGATTTCAGTGTCCCATGCAACGGAACACCTGAGTACTGAGTGATTGCGCAAGCTGAGAAGCTCAGTTGTCATGGCAGCAAAGAGGCGGCACAGCCGGGCCGCGAGGCGTGACCTCCTCCCTTGGGCCTTCATCACTGCGTCGACCTGGCTTTTTCCAGAGAAGTCTCCCATGGCCGCAGTCGCCCGAATCCAGGAACTTTGCGGCCTTATCGTCGACTTCCTCGATACATCTGTCGAGGATTTGCGGTCCACCTCTGTTGTTTCTCGCTCATTCCGCGCGCCGAGTCAGGCTCTCCTTTTTCGCGAGGTCATCGTCGTAGCCAAAAGGCGTGGGCCGTCAGCAGAGCGCCTATCAAGGCTCCTCGAATCCGCACCTCATCTCATTCCGTTCATTCGCTGTCTCGGGCTCCCCATTGACTCGAAGGCACTTGGCGCGCTTTCCGGTATCCAATTTGTTGGGCTCCGAGAGATCGAACTTGTTGGAGGCGAGACTGAATGTCCCCTCACTTTGGTGCAGCGGCTGATTGCGGGGATTCCGGCCCTTCGGAGGCTCAGCCTGACCTCAGTCGTGCGCCGATTCGAAGACTTTCGAGAGCTTTTCGACAATCTGCCCCCCACCCTGAAGCACCTATGCTTTAATACGGTTTTTCTTACTGGTCCGGTACCCTCCGGCATTTTCAAGGGTCAAAAATCGTCAATCGAATCGATGCAGCTCGTTAATTCGCCTGCGCTGGGAGATTGGTTCATACATCCTGCAAGCCCATTTGACGTCTCCCGGCTTGCTGACGTTTATGTGTATGGGTCCTGGAGCGAGGTCATCTGTCGAATCATCCAGGCCTCTCGGAAGAGTATAGTACGGCTGAGGCTGGAGGCCGGTATGTGATTCCACCTTGTCGGTCGCATCCTCGTTAACTGGCATAGATATCATTGCACTGTACCTAGATCTCTCTCAGTTCCCGCACCTAGCTTGCATTGAGATTATGACGAATGAGGAAGAGGACCTCCAGGACGTCAAGCACTTGTTTTCCGGGCTGTCTCCCGATAACACCATCGAAACGATCATATTGCAAATTAGCGATGCGGATCGCAACTTCGACCTCGTGAAAGAAATCGACACAGCCATTGCTTCCACGCTAATGCCAGTACTTCGCGAAGTGGAGGTCAAGTTCATCGGGTTCAATATGGATCCCGAGCCTGGAATCTGGTGTCTTCCAAAATTGGCAAGCAAGGGTGTGCTAACTACGACAGTTGTCAACTGTATGTCCTCTTCAGCTGCCTTTTCTTCTCCGAATTCTGACACGTTGTAAGATGATTAAGATTAAACTAGATCAGGTCGCTAGAGATGGCCGATGTCGGCATGTGAATAATATTGCTCGATTTGCATGGTTTCAAAATTTAGACTAGGTACAAACTCCTTGCTCGGCGTAGACTGTTCGAATAACCTTGACTCACGTCCTTCGATCTCACATGCCCTATATCAACCCCAGGCTCTTACATATGCTGTCGCTCGCACGGTCGGCGTCTTCGGCGTCATGCTTCGAACCCATGGTTCTTTTCCGATGAGTTTGAGACGGGGAACATAGATATAGTGTCAGAAAGGAGCAGCAGCGCGAGTGATGCTTCATTTGCTGTCATTATCCGATTCGCCGTTCCATGCTAATAATGATTTTGAGGGCTTCGCGTTGGCTTCGTGACCGATAGCACAAGGGATTCGGGACAGGTATTTTAAGCAAAATTGCGTCGACTTCCAGCATGTGTTATTCTTACGGAGCCTTGCCATACTGACATCGCGCACGAGATCATGGACTCCATCACGGGACCGTGATTTAGCTGTTTTCGTTGAATCGTTCGGCAATGATTGTCGTCATATGCCGTTCTGTTCCCTTGCTCCTCCGGGTCTTCTCCGCTGTTCTCCGTCATTCTTCTTCTCGTTGCGACGGCTTTAAGAGTGTTTCCAGCGTTTTGCGAACCTCGGGCTACTGCCAGGCTTTTCATGGCAGCGCTAGCATAAATGGGCCCGATTATCCACTCACTGGCAGTTCAAGCGACCTTACCTATGATGTCGGGAGCAATATGATCGACCGAAGATTAACCTACCCTAGTCTCGGACCGGCCGTTGTTATTCTGGACCCAATCCGTTTGTATACACATGGTATCCCTATCTTGTGCTTTGTCGACGACGCGGAATGATCGCACAGCTACCCTGAATGGGACGAAAAAATCCGTGGTGGTGCATCCTCGGGACCTTAAATACCAAGTCCAGACGACCAAAATTCATCGTGGTCGTCCCGTTCCAAATCTTATATCCGTCCTCCTTGCTCAGCCTCGTTCCCGCCAATGAAGAGTGCAATCGGAATCTCCGCCCGCCTTCTCACTCTCTCTTCCGCCCTGTCTCCGGTTCTCTCCGCGACGTATTCGCGGACCGAGAACATCGTCGGGACAGGATTCTACAATTCGTTCAACTTCGAGGCCATCCCAGATCCGACGGCGGGCCGGGTGTCAGTATCTCCACCCACATCAAACCTACTTTCTCAACTGACGTACTGGCTCCTATCTAGAAACTATGTTAACGAGGCGACTGCAAAGAGCCTGAACTTGACCTATGCGTCTGCGAACACCTTCATCCTGCGCGCCGACGATACGACCGTCATCAGCGATTCCAGTTCCGTGGGGCGCAACTCCGTTCGGATAAGAAGTAACAATGCGTACACTACGCATGCTGCGGTGTGAGTCCTCCTTCCGTTCTCCCCAGCAGTGGTTCACACATGACATCATTAGCTTCGATATCGCTCACATGCCTCAGGGATGCGGGTTAGTGACCCTTCCCCATGACTTATCGTTGATTTGACGTTTTTCGTGCAGGACGTGGCCCGCTGTGTAAATATTCCTTGTAGTTCGTTTGAAGCCGGAAAGTTTATTGTATTCACTACGCAGATGGGAAACCAATGAGTCGAATTGGCCCGCTGGTGTATGCTCGTCCCATGATGCCGTATACCGCATGCTGATTTTGTCGTTAGGGCGAAGTTGACATCATTGAGGTGCGTGGATTATTGTGGATTTCTGCGCACAGGTATCCTGACCATGCAACAGGGCGTAAATGATCAAGGGACCGACCAGGTCACTTTGCATACATCGCCAGGTATGTGAAAACGTGCTGGTTCGATAATTATACGAGGCTTATGTACTTTTTAGGGTGTACCATGCCTGCAACTAGGACTCAAACAGGGTCTGACTTTGGCACTTCCTTGGCTCAAAGTCGGTACTGATATTTTCCCGATGCAGAACTTCTCTTCAACTGGACTGCAACACCGCTGTAAATGGAAACGCCGGCTGCGGTGTCAGCGTCGGCCAGGCTCCCAGCTACGGCCCTACATTCAATGCCGACGGTGGTGGATGGTGAGTCTTTTCCCCTATGAACAACCGAAGCGTGCTTCATATTCACTTTAGGTATGCGATTGAGCGTACTACCTCTTTCATCAACGTGTGGTTCTGGACGCGGTCGGCTACCAACGTCCCTGCAGATGTTAGATCTGGTAGCGCAACCGTGGATACGACCAACTGGGTATGCAGTCCTCCACTCTTTCGGTCAAGGCTCTAAAGATTCGATGTCCGGCAGGGAACTCCAGTGGCCAACTTCCCAAACACCGACTGCAACTTGGCCGAATTCTTTGACGGCAACAACATCATTATCAACCTCACGTTCTGTATGTTGTTTGATCCCTTGTGCGGCGTTTATTCACTGACTTGATACCTTGCAGGCGGCGATTGGGCGGGCTCCGCGTCCGTATACGCCGCGTCCGGATGTCCCTCTACATGTAACAGTGCGTACCTGGATTCAACTTGGCTCAAAACAAATTTATGGACCGCCCCATCTGCAGGTTACGTGGACCAGAATCCGACCGCGTTCAAGAACGCGTACTTCGAATTCAACTCGATCAATGTCTACGCTACGTGAGATGACATCGCATTTAAACGAAATATCAAACATGTATCTACTATTGTACTACCTGTGTTGTGGACGGCTTTGCTCGTTTCCTGTGAATTCAGCCGGTTCTGAAACTCGTTCGAGAAACAGCGGATCTTTCGCCCGAAACTGTAGAGCCGACTTGACACATGGGAAGGCATGTTAAAATTAAGGAATGGCATGATACTGTACAATGGAATGTGGGAGAAAAACAGAAACAGACATATCATATCCGACCCTAGGCGACGCGTCTAGCAAGGACAGACCAAGTAGTACCGTCGGAGGTAGACATCCCAAAGAGCATCAAGTTGGTGATATCGAACTCCTTCGTAAAGGCGCGTGCAATCCACCAAGCTAGGTTGAACCGTGTGATCGGACGGTGCTTGCAGTTCCCTGGGATATTGTGCTTAAGATTTAACTCGGCGATGCCAACCTGGAACATAAATCTGGCTGTCAGCGCCTCCAGAATGGCGTACAAATTTGAACCGCACAAAAAGTGAGACGGGCACCGAACCAGGGCGGCAGGGCAGAATCTGGGCACCGGGTTCCTTCATGCAGTCACGGAAGCGTAGGATGTCCGTCAAGAGGACGCCTCCTCGCTCACTGTTGCTTTCGAAGATGACGCCGGCGGGGCCGATGGTGCGTGGCGCCTTGAATTCCTTGTCAGGGACGACGACGGGGCCCGGGTTGGGGCATATGGAACGCTGGTGTGCCACATAAGCGTCCGACTTGCACTGTTCGCAATCGGGATGAGTCGAGCGAGCCGCAGGCTGCTGGCGGAGAGGAGGTTGAGAGTCGGGGGGTTGGATGAAACGACCCTGCGGAGACTCCGCTGGAGAATACACGAGCCGAGGGGGCACATGCAGGGGCGTAAAATATCCCTTCGGTGTGAATACGGGCTGGAAGGCAGACCCCGAGACCGTAGGCTGGGTGGCATATAAGTTTATGAGCGAAGACAAGGAATTCGTGGAACGCACATGAGCCGCGGAGGGTTGCACATGATACGCCGAGGTCGATATAGTGTGCGGTACATCTGGCTGCAAATATTCAGTGTAAGTGTAAGGTGAAAATTTAAAAGGAGGTTTAGCACTTACTCGGGTCCCCTCGGGAGTACCGTAGTCGACTGCACCTCGGCGTTGTCTATGGTGGTGACGATCGGCAGGCATGAGGTGCTGGGCTGGAGGAAGGCTTATTGGTGGCTGCTCAGATCCAGTAAATCAGGGCTGTGTGAAATCAGGTGTGGCAGGATCAACTCACCGAACTGTTGGTCCGGGAGGATATCGTAGAGGAGGGCAAGTTGAAGAGAGAGTAGAGAAGATTGCTGTTACAACGAGTGGGAGATATGGTCCAGCCAAGGTGAGGATGAGAGTGAAGAGAAAGCTCGATATCTCAAGCCTTTTATACCGCTGCATCAACCGGAGGATACAATGGAAGCCCAAAGCCACCGCAAAGCTCGAACGCCATTTCCCTATATGGGTAAGTTGGCTGTGGCCCTTGCATTGACAAAGCGTGCTGGTTCTTCGATCGCTGAATAATGGATCGGACCCCGCTCTGGCCAAATTCAGGGACAAAACCCACCAGCTATCTTCACCGTCAGTAATCTGGATACAGATATCGACTTGATATCGACGAATGATTTTCTTCAATCCCTTCGCAAAACCCACCAGGAGTTAAAGGAATGATCCTTGGGATGGTCGGATTTCCCTGAAATTCGATGGCCCAACTATAGAGCGTTTCCGGGACGCCCCCAGTGATGGTCAAAGCCCAAAAGACGAGAGGGCATTGTTGGTGGGTGTTAATGAGATTAAGACACGTGCATCACGCCTTTCGAGTCAAGCCATCACGGCATCTGCCGGGACTTGAGCTTCAACACTTCATAGGAAAATTGAAAGAGAAAGTCGAGGAAAATGGAGGATTAATAACAACTATGCATTTATTCCATACCTTCACTATCGAAGGAGGTCAAAGTAGAGGGCTCTCCGAGGATTATAACGAAGGAATTCCGCCCGCAGGATTTCCTTGAGATTGGTTGGCCAATATTCAACACCGGGAAGGCGAAACCTTTCCCGGATGCAGAAAGTGATGCTAGAAACATTACGAAGGGAAGGAGCCTCCAATTTCTGTTCGAACTGCCCGAAAGAGAGCTCATCGAGAGTACCTTCCTGGATGATAACAACTTCCAAAACTAGAGCTTCGATCGGGCATTGGGACCCGACATGCGATAGTAAATTCACCATGTCGGCGTTAAACCCGACCTTGGTCTCTTCCTCCGACATATGGCACTGTACGAAGTGATCCATAGTGAGACCTCTGAGGGCGGTGTTCAACCGCATATCAAGCTGGAGAGATACACCTAGATAGGTGCGCTGAGATGGTGGGCGGTCGTAGAGTAGAAGATAAGAATAACGAACCGAGGAACTTGGACCACCGGTCCGGAACCGATATGTGCAGATATTTCAGTCGGCTATCCAGCTTGCGCAGATAGTCAGACATATATTGCAGGTGCGGTGCAGTAAGCCTAATCGGGAGATCAAGCCTGAGATTATCGGCGAGGAGCGGATGTGCGGCCAGCTCCCTGATGAAATAAGGCGCAGAGGAGATGCGGAGGCTGCGCAAGTCTCGGAGAATACTGGAGCGGCCCGATGCTTGAGTAACTCGAGTGAAAAGTACATTGAATTCCTGGAAATCGCGGAGGGCTGGGAAGCTTGACATGAACGTTTCAAAGGCAGCCCAGTCCAAGAATTCGATGCGATGGAGCGTCAGATCCAGCATATTCGGGAGTGACGGGAAGCCTCCGGGAATGGAAACCGACAACTCCAGCGAACGCAGCAGCGAACAATCCTGAAGTTGCGGGATGGAGTCGGACGTAATTCCTCGCAATACAAGCCGGCGCATTGTGGATGAGAGGATTTTCAACGGCGAGTCCAAACAATTTATGAACCCAAACAGCGTCGATTCCCGGACAATAAAGGATATATGTTTCCTGGTGGAATGGAGCCAGCTGCGACAGACGAGAGAGCATTCCCGGAGATGAGAACGCACTTCTTCCCGGCGACCAGGGTCCACGGAGTCGTAAAGGCCTCTGGCGATCTCCCCGATGATCTGGTCATCTAGATCCCGTGGTAGTCCTGGAGAGTGCGTCATTTCGATCGCGTCGCTGGGAGGCCTAGGGTTCGTGACGCGCGGCGATGCGGATATGTCGGGATCCGATGAAGCACGATGGTCCATGTGTCGAGCAATCACTGCAGAGTAAGACCTTTCAATGTGGGTGGAGTTAGATCATGTTGATGTTCAAGTGAACATATTGCACCCTACTTACCTTGAGGACTTTCTGAGCAGACTGTGCGACGGGGCACAGAGAAAGAATGCTGGGGGTCATTTACCAGGAAATAGCCTCCGACTACGAGAATAACGGCAGTGGGTCAGCGGAAACATGATTACAACTGGCGAATAGGAACTCACCCCCAACGCACGTTTGTTTTTCTGACCCTGGGAAATGACATGGAACATTCACCCGGTAAGCTTCTGTGTGGATTGTTTGCTGATGAGGGTCCTCGCCTGGTCGACAAAGGCGGATCGACTTGTACACTCCATGTCAGGGGAGGGGGGGGTCGATTCGAATGGGGGCGGAAGGTAACCCTCGCGCAACGCCGCGCCCCGGATGACTCGTCTAATCCAGCTCGCCGCGTTGCGCCAGCGCAGCGCGGTGACGTGCGCCGAGTCCTGTAGACTCCATTCGCCATACGCGCGGTGCGCGCCGTTGTGAATGACTCCTTTCAGGCGCCCTCCGGGGCGGGGAGCCGTAGCACACCAGATCCTCATAGTACTTTCGCGGCTCCGGGGACGGTTAGGGACGGTAGACAGTGAACTGCGAGTGTGAGGCGAGCCGCGAGATGATGTGTGGGCGACGTGCACGCAGTGGAGGCAAGTCGCCAGAAGAAGGGCAGAAAGGCGATTCCGAGAAAGGCGATTCCGAGCAGAGCGGGATGGCTCTACGGGCCGGACCCGGAGGAGCATTTGGTCGGAGTACACGTCTTGGGCAGACACATCGATAGTGCCCTCTAAGGAGGCTCGCAGCACCCACGGGCCAAAGGAAGGAGTGTGATCCGTCCTTCCATATGACCTCTCGACAGATCGCGCTGTACGCCTAGTCTCCAAGAGGCAGCCGTAGTTGATACATCGAACCTTCCCAACCTCAGGAGTCAGATCAAGGATCCCATGAGGCACGAAGGTTTTAAGGAATTGGTCAACTCTGCCTAGGGGAGACTACAGACGCCGTTGCCGTTGTCTAGTAGTATATACCACCTAAATGCAGCCCATCGAGGCGCTGATGAGGCCGGAGGGCGGGAAGAGCGGTGCTTTGACATTCGGATAATCGCGTAGAGTTCCGGGTGTATACAAGGAAAAGGAGTATGAAGATGCACAACTTGCGCATAACCGTCGAAGAGAAAAACTGAGGAGGTGCATGTGATTGTGAATCTCAACAATAGTCCGAGTCACGAGACCCCGCAGCGCGTCGAGATCAAACAAATAGGACACAATATCAGGGCCCCTGATTATCCCTTCGGAGGCTAGGGCCCGATATCGGCTGATCGGCCCATTTTTGTTTCCAAGGCCCGAGCAGGACCCAACAGAGGTCGGATACCGAGTTCGGACAAAATTTTCCGAAAAATTTGACAAAGAAAAAGACAAAAAAAGAATGGCCTTGTCGAAATAATCGTTTTGGCGGCTTGGCCGACTCAAAAAGCGTGGGAAAGAAAAAAAAGTTCGGACAAAACTCAACTTTGGGCCCGATTTCGGTATCCGACCTCTGTTGGGATAATCACGGGTCCTGCCCGAGCAGGCGGCTAACGGCGTGGACTGCCTTCAAGCATATACCCGTATCTCATAAAGTCGCGCACTGAGGTAGGCCCGATGCATTATTATTATATCGACTTTGGAATCGGTTCAATTCCCCAGTCTGGTTGCGCGGGTAGGGTTACTGACGGCGAAGGCCGACATCGGAAGCACATTCCAGAAATCTCTGATACAATCCCATGTGATCCGTCCAAGGTCGACGTGCAGCTCGTAGGAGAAATTCTGCGACGCGAGTTGCTCTGAGTATGTTTCCATCTTATTTCGTGCAGCCTCCACCGTCTCGTCCGACTTTCCAGACTCTATTACATACCAGCACACAGGTTTAGACTTGATCCTATCGTTCGTGAGTAAACTTCGCAGAAATAATCCTTTCCTACGCCCGGAAGCCATGAAAGCGTTGGCTCAATTTCGGCGTCTGGTATCCGGGATGAGCGGGAAGGCCATGGCAACGCCTGTCCATAAATGGTACGACTGTAAAGAGCGAAGGATTTTGCTGTTTATCAAGGGGTAGGGGATTCATTAACACACTGAAGGTGATACTATGGAAATGATGTAGATGCACGAATATCCCAATTAATATTGGACGGCGGTCAGGATAGAGAATACTGTGGTGCATAAGCTTTGAATCGCGATACATACCAGCGGACAATATCCATTTTATCTTTTTTTTGACTCTGGTCCCATATCGTGTGAGAGTGCCATTTTTGGCTTGCGCCAGCGCGGAATGGCTTGTTTCGGTCGGGGGCGTGGATTTGGGACCGGGCGAACATTTGGACTTCAGATCCAGATTGCCAGACCCCATTTTGGGTCCAAATCGGCCTATGTTCCAAAATTTTATTTTCTGGACCCCCTTGGACCTTGCCTCGGCGGTCAAGTTGAAACGTAAAATTACTGTAACAGAAACTTGACGGTATTTGGTGAATCGGACAACGAACAAAGTTATGAGCCCGGACGGCGGGGCTGAAATTGAAATTGAGTTGAACCGGCCGTATAATGCATCCAATCCTACCCCCCATGTTCGGCTCGGCTGCCGACGGCTTATCGGATCATTTTTCCGCCAGTGGCACTGCAGCTTGCTCAGTGAGAAACTCGACACGATCACACGGTCCCATCGAGACGATCAGATCGCTTGTCAAGTATACATGTATACGCATCCCCACTCTTTCCTTCACTCCACGGATTTCCGTCGCACCAGAGAACTGTTTCTCCATCCCCACATTCTTTTCGACGCCCACTCTTTTCGACTTCATGTCATTCAACCTCGGCGGCGTCAATGGCACGATCACATTGAGTGCGTCCTGTCGCTTCTCAACCTAGCTACACAAAATTCAAAGCTGCGTCTTAGCTGCGTTCCCAGGTCCGACCACGTCGGTCTCTCTAGGGGGGTTCGGCCTGGGCGGGGTCAACGCATCTGCGTCCAGCACGAGTGAGTTGGGGTGCCATAGGCGAGCTGTACTCGTGCCAACTGCATTGTAGCATTCAGCAATGCTCTTCCGTTGTCCTCATCGTTAGGCGGATTCAATCTTGGTGGCATCAACGCATCTGCATCCAGTGAGTCCAACATGGCATTTATGCAGCAGGCCCAGGGAAATTGACGCCTAATTCTCATTACAGCTGTGACCAGCCCTTCCGGAAGCGCCTCGACAGGCAGCAGCAGTTCATTCGGCACTTCGTCGAAGGGCAGTTCTTCTCAGTCGCCTTCCGCCCCGTCTCTGAGCGCCCCTGCTCCGAAGTAAGTCTCATCCTGTTTTGAGCTATGTACGACCACCTAACATGTACTCCTCTGGCAGCGCAACCAACAGTGCACCACCCAAAGCCGGTTCGGCTTCTCACACTCACAAGAAGTACGTACATACTACCACTGAAATATTATGGGTGTTCACCAAATGACGGAAAAACTAGCTCTCGTTTGGCCGCAATACTGGCAGGATCACTCATATTTCTCCTGATTGTCTCTTGAGAATACTTGTGAATTGTAACAGTAACTCGGCGAACTTGGAACTGAGCCTGACTGCCGATCGGATCATTCCAGGCCGCGCGCCGATCAGTGGCACTGCAGTGCCTAGGCCTCTTGCTCTCCATATCTGCGTCTCGCCATAAAAACATGGTTTTTAATCTCAAAACCACATGAGCAACTTACCGAGGATATACAACAACAGCGAACGTTCCTGAAGTATAGACAGGATTCCCGGTAGACAGACGTGACAAGCACGAATCTGTGTATGTCTGCTCACCTGAGACCGGCGCTCTGGCTAGATGCGCTCGAAGTAGCACGTGTGCGCGTTTCCTCTCGTTGCGCTACTTACCGCTAGCCCCATCCTCTTCTGTACACCTTCCTTCCCCTAGCTCCTGGGACATCAGTTATATCCGTCCCCCTCCATCCATCCATCAAGCCACCTGACACTCCTTCACCCGCCAAAGTAACGCCTCTCACGACCAGCTCACGACTCCCCCCACTGATGATGTTGCCGCTGCACCTATGGGGGTTCATTACTGTGGCTACGTTCGGCCTTGCTGCGACGACACCGACCCGGCGGTGAGCCGCCTCACCCCTATTCCTCGGACACTCCTGACGGCATAGGCTTATGACAGGGCGGCGGTTTGCAACGGCCACGCAGAACTGTGTTCGCGGCTCTATTCGAACGTCACCTATGTCGGCGCGCATGACTCGTTCGCGTTCAGCTCGGACCCATTCGCACGTAAGATTCAAACTCACAACGCGTCCCGACTCGATCGCTGATTCAGATTCTCTGCGGCGTGCAGTCGCTCGGGACCAGGAAGTGGATATCCCGACCCAACTGAGCCTTGGGATACGCCTGTTGCAAGCGCAAGGGCATATGAACGGGGATGTCCTGCATTTTTGTCATACCAGTACGTATGCACATTCACTGTCAAAAAGATCACGAACACTAATGGTGACACGAGGCTGTGACCTCTTCGACGGGGGGCCCGTGTTGAATTATCTCCAGCTTGTCAAGACCTGGCTCGACGAGAATCCCAACGAAGTGCTCACCCTGCTGTTCACAAACCCGGAGGGCCTGTCCCCAGCGACGGTGTGGAGACCGATATTCGACGCGGCTGGTACGTGACTTGGAATTCATGAAAGGAGGCTAGTTGATGTACGTATGATATTGATAGGCATATCGAATCTCACATACGTTCCACCCTCGTTGCCCGTTAATCAGAGCTCCTGGCCGACGCTGGGGAGTATGATAGACGCGGGTACGCGCGTCGTGGTGTTCATGGACGCGGAGGCGGATGGCCCGGACCCGACGTCCATTATCCTTCCAGAGTTCTCCATGGTATTCTCCCTCCTTACATTCACTATCATCTTTATCACGTCTTCCAGGTCTGGGAAACCCCGTTCTCCGTAACCAACGCGTCCTTCCCATGCTCAGTCAATCGCATCCATGGGCCGCTGGCGACGGAAGATCATATATATCTGATCAACCACTCGCTGAACAAGAATATCATCCCCATCGGCGCGGGTGTAATTATCAGCGACCCGATTGACGCGCCGACGACGAACGGAGTCCCTTCGTGGGGTTATCCCACTCGAATACTATACGTTTCTTACAATTCCGTTCATTAGGATCCTCGCCAACGCAAACGGTTGCGCGCCCCTGGGCGGGAACCGCGCGCCGTCCTTCGTGCTCCTTGACTACATCAACATTGGTGAAGGGTTCATTGCCGCGGACCTTCTCAACGGCCTCCCGTGCGCATACACCCTTTTCATTCTTTCTCATAAATTTACATTCACGACAATTCTTCCTAGGCCACCGAGCAGCACACGTAGCAGCGCAACCGCAGCAGCGACTGCTAGCGGGACTTCATCTCCGACCCCTAGCAGCAGCAAGTCCAGCGCATCGTTGAGTTCACGGTCACGAAATGGTGGTATTTTACGACTTTTATGTTGGGTGGTTGGGGGCATTTTGAGTGGGGTGATCTGCGTCTGGGTTTAAATGATCATGATGGTGTAATTATTGGTTCGTCTATCCGCTGCAATGAATCTCGAGGTCTCCTGGGAAATATGACGCGTCTTTCAGTGGCTAGAGGGGCTGTGACCATGTGGGGCACGGTATTGTGCGGGTCTTCCTCCGGTGATCAATACGGTATGAACCTTGACTCAAAATTGTTAATCGATGCCTCGGCGAAGTAGAAGTCCCCCGGGTGACTTACTAACAGGAGAAACTCGAGTCCTTCCGTTATGTAACGTTGGCGTGTGGTGGTTTACATCTCACAGATGACCTCGTACCGACTCGCAACAACCTCCTCATCCCCATCGCCTCCTTCGGCTCATCAACGCCCTGACGTCGGAAATATCATCACCATCCGACAGTTCCATGTAGATGATGCGGAGCAGGTGCATGCACTGCTCGTCGAGGGTCTCGTCTATGGTGGTGCGTTCCCATAATTGTCAGCTACATGAGTAGTTGAGCATTGGTATTGATGCGAACCCGCAATTTTCTGTCCAGCGGATTCCCCGCGCAACAGGTCGCTGCGCAGATACATGTGCTTCCCTGCGGCGATGCTCGCGTTCATATTCGTGCTGCACTCCTTCCCAAGTCTCGGGGGCCCGCGGGCGACGGTATGTTTGTGCACACTCGCCGCTGCCGCCGCCGTCTACATTCACCGATCCATCACGCGCTTTTTCCTCCGCCTGTGCACGGCGGCGCGGGCCACCGACATGGCGGATATCCCCGCATTTTACGGCGTGCCTGCCGCGGGAGAGGATGCAGTGCAGCGTTCGGGCGGATTCTGGGTGGCCATTTTGGATTCAGAGTCCGCCGGGGATTTCTCTTCTGCAAAGTTGCCGGAGGTCGTGGTTGGGTATCTCGGATTACAGCCCTTTGCAGAACTTAGGGCGCGGGCTGTTTTTTTTTTTTTTGGCAAGTTTTCAGCAGAACAGTTGTTGTGAGCTCAATTCTCGATGTATTTACTTGGAAGTAGGCTCATTCGATTCGCACGGAAAGAGCGGAGGGCCTGGCCTCCTAGGTTTTTGTATACACACCGAATTCCTTTTTGGGATATATTCCCATGTTTTTCAGCGGTCGTGAGGAGAACACATCCCATGGGATCTATTTTTCTCCGATCGACCTAGATTTTTAATATGATGGACTTGGATGTATTCCGGAGGGCCTGAACCACCGGGATAGTGAATGTGAACTCTGGTTTGAATCTGCCATACACTTTGGTATCAACAATATGGGCGCAATATATTGATGAGCTATATATTTGAAGTATTGATCCCATTCTAAATGCCGGTATTTCAGGCCCTCCATAATACATCCAAGTACATCATATCAAAAATCTAGGCAAATC
Source organism: Mycena galericulata (assembly GCA_029289565.1). NCBI lineage: Eukaryota > Fungi > Basidiomycota > Agaricomycetes > Agaricales > Mycenaceae > Mycena > Mycena galericulata. The sequence continues at coordinate 922,429 of JARKIA010000034.1, forward strand.
GGAGGACTATACCTCCTATGGGACATGTTCTGCTGTCAGACTGCGAAAAACACCGAAAATTGAATCAGTGAATCATTTCAAGGTGCTCAGAAAAAATCCTAATAAGCCAGGCCCTCCGGAATTCCAACGCGAATCGAATGAGCTTATTTCCAGAGAAAACCGTTGAGATTTGAGCCCACACCAGCCGTTCTGGTGAAAACTTACCAAAAACAGAAAAAAACGGGCCGCGCCCTAAGTTCTGCAAACAGCTGTAAGTGAGTTCAGTTTTACAACATCCGGCGGCATAAAATAAGTATCGAGTGCTGACATGCTCCCAGAACATGATCCAGCGTCGTCGTCGGGTACGCTCCGGCGCATGTTCGTATCAGTCAATCACCGCCGGCGCGGGGTCGGAAGTATGCTCTTGCCGGCAGCGATGGAGCATGCGGGGCGTGTGGAACCGCCCTTGAGGGAGCTTGAGCTCGAGACGTCGGAGTTTCAGCCTGCTGCGATGAGTTTGTACGCGAAGCATGGGTTCAGGGGGGCTGTTACGAGGTGGATGTATCTGAGCCCGGGGCCCTGCCTCCCGATGAGGATGCTGTGCTTTCGGCGGAAGATTTCGACTACTGCCACATTACAATATGACGGGTAGTTTCAGGTCGGGATAATAGGAAAGTTGTGATTGATATTCAAGGGTTAAAGCGTGGTGAATTGAACAATAGCACCGCAGAGGTTGAATATATCGAAGGGTAGCATTTCCAGTGGTTTTCGGGGGATTTCAGTCGTTAAAAGATACTTTGGTACTACAACTTCGCAGCCATCGAAATCCGTGGAAGACCATGAAGCCAGAGGTATACGTGTCCTACTTCAAGAGCTTGGTGTTAAGTCTCGCTAACAGGACGATTCGAGTCGAAGCGTCAGATTTTCAGTTCGTAGCATTTCAGTAGCTCTCGTGTAAATAGAATTAGCTGGAGGTAGCCTCCTCGAACCTAGGGCACAGATTAGTCTCTTATAAACAGACGCTACAACAGAAATTACTCGTACCTCGTTTGTTGTAGTCTGTCGACGTGTCCTTTAGGCCAATGCTTCGCATGGCAATACGAGTCCCAGTCCGGTCCTGTCATTCGGACCTTTAATCGGAGTTTCAACACTAGTTCAAGATGAAGAAGGCACTACAACTTGTACTAGTACAACATGTTTCTGCATCTATGTCAATGCTGGCCCTTCGGATAATCCAATGCAAAGTGAGGTCACGGGCCATATTGGCGGAAAGGGTAACCGTTTCTGTCGTAAATGTCAGGTTGGCGGCACTCAGAATGACAAGGCCACAAACGATGGTCACCATGCGTTATTCGAGGTAACCAATCCAGTTTTAATGCCGCCCTATCTCACACGGTATCTAATTCAGTCTGGACTCCCTCGCACCAAGGAAGATATCCTGAGTGAACTAGAAAGTCAAGTAAAACTTGCGTGCTCCGGTGTTGCCCAACGTGTCAAAGCCCTCACAGACAGAGACCGGAGTCAAAGACATGTACACCCAATATTGGATCGACCAATTGATCTCTCGATTCAAATAGATGAAAAAAGATGATCCTACACGCTCCAATACAGATATCGAAGATGAGCTTGCCCAGTGGACACGTGCAAACAGCGACAAGATCTATAGTGCGTTCCTGACAATGAAAGGTTGTTTTCTGAACTCCTACCCGTGCCACTGCCTAATGACAGATTGGTCAATATTGTAACAGGTTTCGACCCAACACGAGATACACCGGTCGAAATCCTCCACACGATCTTGCTCGGAATCGTTAAGTATATTTGGCATATCTCGCACACGCCATGGTCCGATGAACAGAAGAGAACCTGCGCCCTTCACCTTCAATCAACAACCACCTATGGGCTCTCGATTCATGCAATCAGAGCGAACTACATCATGCAGTACGCCGGCTCCCTGATTGGCTGTCAATTCAAGACGATCGTGCAAACAAATATCTTCCATGTACACGGTTTAGTTACTGACCACCAGTTCATGGCGTGGAGAGCTGCCGGCGAGCTTTCGACATTACTTTGGTTCCCAGAAATACGGAACCTGGCTGAATTTATGCATCTTTTGCCCCCGTATTGTCTCATATTACCTTCATGTCCAGAACGATCTCAAAGTTGCGGTGGCCAATGTGCTTGATATATTCGCAGTAATTGATCCCTCAAAAATCGTCACAAAAATCAAGTATCACCTTCTCATCCATTTAGATGACGACACCGTCGAATTCGGACCTTTGCTCAGTGTCATCACCAAAATCTTTGAATGTTTTAATGGTGTTTTTCGCTTTTGTTCCATCTTGTCCAACCATCTAGCGCTAGATGATATCTAGCACCGAGCCGTGATATCGCGATCCAGCTCGGTGACCAAGAAGGGCTAAAACACCGGTTGACCGGTGGATGGTGGAACCATGGCAGTAGCAGAGATTGGTGCAGAGCAGGCCCTGGTGTGCGTCATTTCATGGGAAAGCATCCGATTCTTCAGAGGCTTCTCGGATGGACTGAGCGTAAACCATTGGTGCACGGTATGTTATTTGTTATTCAAAGACACGGGCTCAAGACATCCTTCGGGTTTGAAGGAGAGGTAAACTGTTGCCTTTGCCTCGTGGGCACAAAGAGAGAGTCAGTTACAAACTTGAGGCCACCAATGCTGCACACACTTTGAATTTTGGGACCTACTCGGCTAAGCCGGCTTGGTTTAAATGCCGGCATGTAATTAGTGAGTCCCTGGACCAATGTTTCATCGGTTCATGGGTTTTCGCGGAGTCTACCACGGATAAGGTCAGTCATCCTCATTTGTTTGGATTAAACGGAAGCCGATTTGTATTCAGAACTGCACCGTATCCGGACGCATCTCCGAGATTCTCCAGAATGTGGATTCTGTTGCTCTCGTTGTTTTGGAGCTATTCCAGGTACTATCCAGACGCGACGAACGATACGGAATGCCAATCCTTGTGCGTCAAAATGCTAGGACCATTTTTTCCATACTTCCAGCTAAGGTAATTTTAAATCCCCCGGACTACGAGCTTTAAAATGATGTGCCGTCAGAACATCAAGTTCAACTTCAATGCTCAGCATGACTGCTATTCCGCAAAATGTGAAGCTACAGGTGTGCACATGCAGATGCAGGAACGGGTTGAAGCAGAGAAAACCGAGAATTTCATCATCCACAACCCTCTCGATCGCTACATCATCAATTCTCATACATTCCACAATGCCCACCTCCTCCGGGCGACACTTCCTCGAAATCTTCTCGCTCCGGTACCCTTGTTTGAAGACCGTCGACAGAAACACGATGAACTGGCGACAGTTCTGCGCAGTACACTCGAAACGAAGCGGGTGAAGCAAAAAGCAGCAGTAACTTTGAAAAAACGGAAAGCCGAGGAAGACACTGAGATTCGACCTCGGAAGAAGAAAAAACCGAATCCGACGAGGCGTCACATTCCCGAAACTGACACCATGGTACCGAATAGAAGCAGGCGGCAGATTACCCGAAGTGCGGAGGCAGCCGCAATGGCGGATGAAAGTGACGACGATATGGACGCGGGAGGCTCAGAATTGGATGAGGAAGACCTGTACCATGATTCAGGCGATGATTACTCGGAGTAGAGTGTACTACAAAATATAGGTTACCGCTGGGATCCAGCGAATTAATTTACGTGGCTGCCAGATGACCAAAACATGAATTCCAGCTAGAAAATAAACTGGGCGGTTCAGCTGGCTACCACCTGGCCGTATACTAGAACCCACCCTTTTGTACATGTGTGTGCTACGTGACCGTGCCAGCTGGGGTCAACATGGGAGCACTTTGGCGGTGTACGAGTAGAGAAGAGAGGAAGAGCAGCGGGAGCACGTGCCAATTTCAAAGGCAAAACACTGAATCGCTTCTCAATCTCATGCGACGAAAGGGTGAACGTTCCCAGTGAAAAAGCCGTCTCGGCTGGTATCGGCCTGTCTCAGCCTGTCTCGCGTGGCCTCAGAATTTCACGTCCTTTAAATCCCAGGCCAGCCGATACCAGCCGAGGCATGCTCGTGCCAGCCCCAGCAAAAATGGGTTTTGCCTCGCCATGCATCGGAAGGCATTGAAAAAAAAATGGTATTGCTAATAATATACAAATCTACTGCCCGCCCTGCTGCCCGCTTCCCTGCTCCCCTCGCCGCCGCTTCCTTGCTCCTCCCCGCCATGCCTTCTTCCGTCGCCGCCGCCCTCTCGTTCCGTCGCCCTCCTCCGCGATTGTACCGTCCTGCTGCCTACGGGGTCCGGACCGTCCTCCTGCAGCCGCTGCTCTGTTCCTCCCCTCCCCCGCTTGCGCCGCCATTGCCGCCGCCCGTGCCGCTCCTCAAACTGTCATGCTGCCTGTCGCTCGGGCTCCGGGCTGCTTGAGCATCTGGACGCGTGGATTTCGAGCGACGTCGGCACTTGTGCTCGTGTGGCGGTCTGCAGGCGTGGTTGGGGCTCCGTGGTGTTTGAGCGAGGTGCGCAGTTGAGTAGTGGGCTTGCTATTATTGCGCCGGATCTCTGGGGTAACATGAGTGAGCGGCGACGATGTACCTTCTTGAAAAGTGAGCGAAAGGAGGAATAAATCAGTAAAGATAAGTCTTATGTAACCACATTCATCGACATACCTTGCTGTTTTCGAGCCCAAACGAAGCACACTGAACGAGACTTGAGCAAGGTGACTTCGACGAAAGACACACGGTACCTGGACATGAAACCGAAGTAACGACTGCAAAAATCGACATCGGTGTCCTGCAGCCATCGTTGAGCAGGAAAACAAACTAATATTGAATAAATATATCGTACCGGTATTCGCCATCAGGAAATCTGACCCACTACCAGTGAGTCGGGACATATGTAGAAGAACCTTGACGACTCACCTCTCCCCAACGCCAACTATTCTGCGCGCTTTTTCATCGTTACCGTTGTGACACCGTGCAACGGATAAGGAAAGGGGACGGGAGGAATACAAAAGAGGAATGGATTGATCGCATGCAGCGCACCTCGAGTCATTAACGAAACCTCCGTACAGACAACTTTCTTCCGGGTCTCGGGCGTTGTACGAGACAGTACAGACAGATTGAACGGCGTGCCCAGTCGACCCTGCAGCGATGAATGCCGCGTTGTTTGATACAAGATGGTGGTACTGCGTGCGTGCACCGGGACATCGCAGAGAAGAGGCTTCGCAGACACACATACCTCGAGAAACAGGATGCCGGATTGGAGGAAGTGAGTCATCATTGAGGTATTGGCACGTTTCTGAACGCTTCAATGCGACCGCTGAGGGAGCGTAAAGGGTGGAGGAGACGCAGAATGTGCCGTGCCAGGGTAAAGGCCGCGGGGAGAACATGGGGCAAGGAAGGTGCGGAGTGAGTGTCAACTTGACGCAGGTGCAGAATATTGAGAACTGAAGGCGATTGAGAACACAAGAGAGCGGGGTGTCCGAGAGAACGGGGCATCGATGGTGGTGGTACGAGGGAAAGAGGCATTTGGAACTCCGCTGGCCGTACGCGTCATCGACTCATCGCGCGCCCGAGTTCCCCGACCGATAACTTGAGTCATTTGAAAAACTAACAAGTTATTCATAAACGTGCATGAACTGAACTACTGACGTTCGCGAGACAGCTCGAGACAATTTCATGCAAATCCCAGGCCAGCCGGTATTTTTGAGGCCACGCGAGACAGGCCGATACCGGCCGAGACGGGGTTTTCACTGGGCGCGCGGTGAACACGTGCCACTTCAAAGACAAAACACTGAATGATAATCCCCGTCCCATGCGACAAAAGCCTGAGCACGTGCACATCAAAGCTTAAAACCAAACAAACAACGACAACTTCAAGCTCAAAACACTGAAATCTGTCGAAAATTTTAGCGGAGCTTGGGGTCACAAGACGAGTCCTAAAAATATTTAGGACTCGTAATTGGCAGGTGTCAATGATCGGAGGTCGACCTTATTAGGTAATCATATTTTTTCTCGAGCATTCAAGTAAAGGTTCCAGGGCATCCTTGCCCAATTTTCATTCGGAATATCATTGAAGTTCTCACAATAAACAACTCTACCAACTAGTTTTACCTCCACGGGGCTGAGAAGTCGGTGCCGAAACTTGATGGCCCGGCAGCTTACAAATCTCGCCGTCTCATTCTGTATCAAAGACGAGTGAGAACAACAATTCTGAAGAGACAGGTTTGTCCTATGGGTAAATATAGCCAGGATTACCTCCAAGCTTTGGGTGCTGGAGTGTTTGAAGGGCAGCTAGCGCCGAGGATAGAATCCAAACTCCGCACTTTACGTAATAAGGTCGACCTCCATACATCCGGCGCCTGGTTAACTACAGACTAGGCACAGATAGTGAAAAATTACACGCTGATTCGAGATTTGTTACTGGATTGTTCCAGCGTGACGAAAATCTCGGCGGCGATGGCAGGAGAACAATGGAGCCTAAAAAATGCATCGCATGTAACGCTCGAAAAGATGTGAAGAGAAGTCTGAGAGGGAGAAGCAAAAAAGATGAGATGCCGCACTCGGCAACAATGCCGAACTGGTTCGAGCACGAAAGCACGTGCACATTGTTCGCCTTTTGTTCCCGTTTGAGAACAAGTCCAACAAGCCGCCTATTGTTCTCAATATAAAGATAATATCGCCGTTCCTGTGTATAAGTTTGCGCTTTTACGTTTCTCCCGTCTCCGCCTCCCAAGCGAAACTTCTCTCCCCCCATCCACCATCCTTACTTTACTTCGCTTTTATTCACTTTTCAACCACTCGCCTCCAGGCTCCATCATGACGACCGTAATTTCCCCAGCCAACGTTCTCCCCCACTCTCAACGTCTGCGCCTCATCCGCTCCATCAGAAAGCTGGGCGATCTGCTCACAGAGACGTCGATGCTCGTTGAGCCCAGCCCCAACACACCTTTGTCACCCTCCACATCTCCCACACCGCAGTTACCAGTCCCGTCGATTTTGGCGGACAAACAAGCGCAATCCCTCATTTCGACCTCAACCCTTCCTCGCAGCTTCTTCTCCCTCCGTCTGCCCAAGTCCCCCCTCTCTCCAACGTTCAGCCTCTCCCTCAACTCGCCTTCCACTCCAGTCGTTGACCCCGCAGTCGTCGCCGAGCGCAAGCTCGCGAAGGTGGTGCACACGCTGGGAGAGAATGTCCCACCGGAATTGGTGCTCGCCCAGCCGACAGCCGCTGGCGCGGGAAAGGGCCGCAAGCGCTCCAGCACCGTGAGTGTGCCGGAGCGGCCACTCGCAGGTTCGGGCGATCCCGCCGTTGGGCGCCGCCGGCGTGTGCGCGTTGTCAAACAAGCGGCGTCGTCGGCCTCTTTGCGCGCGGATGCGAATTCAACGGCGATGCACATGGAGCCCTTCTCCTTCCCGTCCCTCGTCCCCGTACACGCTTCGCAGCGTTCCTCTCAGCCGGAGGAGGCCCTCCCGTCTCGTAGTCCGACCCCACCCCTGCCTGCTGCGCGCGAGCGCACGCGCACCACCTCCACCGCGATGCACCGCAAAGAGGCCGGATGGAGCGGCGAGTGGTCCGGGACCGTGCGCAACATGGACGAGGTCGTACGTGGACTGCGAGGACTGCGGTTGAAATGATGACTGCAGGTCACTTACGTCCTCCGAATGCCAGAAAACTGCAACCCCTCGCTTGATTCATGATTGACTACCTATCTATACTATATATCCTTTGTAAGTCCTATCTAAATACAAAAAACTGTAGCATACATACATATCTGAGTTGCATCTTTGTTCGTTGTATCCCTTAAACCTTTCGCCTGTTTTTATGTATTGGTTCTGGACTGTGGAATTGATGCGCCTTGAAAAATGGCTTCTGCTGGCAGGGAAAAAAATGACAAATGTCAGTATTTATGAGCCGAGCAGACAAGGGAGGAACGCTCTTCCGTCTGTGGGGTTGAGTCCAATCATCGCCAATCATCTTCGCGCTCAGGGCTGATCGGGAACTACCGAGTGGCTATACAACTTACCTTCGACCATCACCATGAGCGCCAGCAGCGTCTTTCGAGTGCGAGGAGCTTTGCGACATAATCACCGAGAATCTGGGAGATTCTGCTTCAGCTCTGAGATCGTGCGCTTTACTATCACTCACATGTTGGTGGTCGACGATAACCGCAGCGTCACGCCTCGGGTTCGTTTACTCTCTTTATTTACGGGCCCAGCGCCGGCCTGTCGCCGCTTCTGCTCGGTTCTGACCGCCTCACCTCATCTCGTGCCCCTCGTTCGCCGCCTCCGCGCTACTTTAGAACTGGATGTGTTACTCCCTCTGTGCCAGATAGATTTCCCCAATCTGCGGGAGGTCGTATTTCACCACAGATGTTGTCTACTCCAACGTTTGACCGACGACATAATCTTCCCAGCGGCACAGATACTCCGTGCTCAGTCCCTCCGTCGAGTCGAGCTCATTTCCCCATCCTTCACCGACATCCATGGCTTGGGCCGACTCTTCCAGCAGTGCGCACCGACCATGGATTCTCTCTTCATCTTCAATCTAGCTTTCCAAACAATAGAAAATGTTGCACCCACGCATTCTCGCCGACCAATCATTAGGGCGCTGCACCTGCAGTTCGGGAAGCCTGAATGACTTGTCGGGCCCATCATCGCAGTTACTTGCAATTCCCCGACTGCGGGTCCAGGTATCAATTGTAACAGAGTGCGGTGAGGGGGTCCGTGAACTAGTCATCACCGGCCCCGGCGCGCACGAGAAGAACTCGTCGCAGACGTTCCCAGTGGCAATAAAGGTGTGGTGCATGTTGTTGTAGGAGTCATCCACAGAGACATCTATACGATTGAGCTGCGATTAAAATCGCAAATACGACCACAAAAGGAACGTGTACTCACAGAGATCACGGCCGAATGAGTCGTCGTGTGCATCGACGATGCCTTAGCTTGAGCCTGAGCAAATTGCGGAGGCCGAGTTGGCGGCGAGGAGGACGACAAGGCTGGCCAGAGGGATGAGGCGGAGGTTAAAGCTGAACATCGCCTGTAGGAATGTTTGTTATGTTTCAGCAATCGTTTCAGTATTCGAGGAGTTCAAGTTTGATTGACTCACGAGAGGGAGTTGACTAGAAATTGATGGATTACGGAGGATGAGGGACGGATGTGAATCCAGCCAGAATATCATCAGGTTGGAATCGCTGCAGATTTGTGGATTTCGGCCATTTGCCTTCGGGACGCCGTAGAACACACCAAGCAGGCAGTTGGGCTCCAATATCCCTCAGTCACCCGTTGCCCCGACCGACGCTGTTGGCAACGTTGAAATACGGCTCCTTGATAGGCCAAAGTACAGGATCATAACCTATCCATATAAGAAAAGATGTGATAGGCAAACGTCAAAGTGAAACGAGGTGGAGTGGTCCGCCGGAGCATGGCCACAATGATCCGTCGGTTTCATCGACTTTGTTCCGCAACTCCACCTGGGGACAGTTCCGAGCCTCTGGCAATCCATCACTGGCTACATACCCATGTGCATTCAGCAACCTACATGTAAAGCACTTGCATAATTTGAGATCTATCTGCAGCTGGGTGAGTTCTCTAGCTAATTGTCAATGAGGCCGCGAGAACCAACCGAAGGTGATGAGCGGCGTGATTATGATTCCAACTTTCAACCATCGGGTTGTATGCCGAGTTCACCAACGGATAAGGAAGGCCTACCGTTTGTAGGATGGCCTACTTCTGCAATCTTTTTGTCCTCGATTAAGCTTCGAATAATTGCTTCGAAAGAACAGCCAGATGTGTATCTACCATCGAAAAGTGTCATAGTACACGTTTGGAGCACAGAACGGATTAATTGAGTCGAAGGGAATGCCCCTTTGTTTGAACAATTTTTCGTTAGATGTCAAGAGTTAAAATGTTTGCCCAACAGAAACTGACATTTTTCGTTTCGGTTCTAAAATGGCGCATACGACTGGCTCTTTCTCATGAGAGAGAGGGGCTAGCAAATCAACTTTCCCAGTCGCGCAGTTAATCTTAATTCAGATTTTGCCGTCGCGGTCTGTTTTTCCCTGCTTGAGAAGACTGGAATGAGGAACGTGAGGGTCATCGTGCAAATGGAGCTTTTTATCCCTCACTTTGCCACAGCTCCAATAACCGCCGATTTACTTGGCGTTGATTTATGTGTAAATTCCGTGCCGGAGGCCGATACGTATCTCAACACTGCCCTCATGTCAAAGCATTGCGCTGACTCAACGACCTCTTGACGACCTCTGTAAGTCCTCTATACCACCATGGAAGCAAATCCTCCGAAACACTGACAACCGGCGGGAGCACCTGGCGACCGGCAGCGCATCGTGGTACTGTACCATTTCGACCAAGTCTTCAGGTGACACGTGACGCAGCCCTCTGAACTGAAGACTTTTGGTCGTGGTGACGGTGACATTGAAAATTTTCGACCCAAATAGGCTTAAAAACGCCCAAAAAGTCTTGCCGGCATCTGCCGGCCTTCCGTTTAAGGCAAATTTTGATCATATTAGTCAGAATGAAGACCTGATAAACTGAAGACCTTAGGTGACGCGTGACATGGGCTGAAGACTTGGTCGAAATGGTACAGTATCCTGCGCGCCCTTGGTAAGCCCATACTATCTCCGATCCTTGTGGAATCCGTTCGGTAACTTCGGTTTCCGCTGATGACCGTGACGCCGGGCATAAGCCAGACGTTTATGTTATGCCATATGGCGTGGACGGCGTTATTGTACCGTGCCAAGCCACTCGGAGTCGGCACAACTTCTGAACGCGAAAGAAATTGTGGTGCGCGATATAGCCTGTCAGTTCTGTCTTCAGCATTCGCAAATCACTCTCGATTTCTCGCTATACTCTCCCAGACGTTTGGGCATGTATTAGCCTTTCTCCGCTACGTGAACCTGGCACGCGAGGTTCTTGATGATCTCCTTTAATGGCTCGGGCCCTAGCGCTCCCACAGCCGTCGATAATCAAGGCCGTCCTCCCCGCCCCATTTAAATGGGCGGCAGTAGAGGGTTAGTTAGAGATTGGTACACTGTCTATTATTATTGATCAACGATCCTTGACCAAAAGTAGCGCGAAGCCCTAATGGGGGCGGGGTATCGGGACTGATATGGCATTCCAAATGGCAAAAGGGACCTTCACAGCTTGATGTTCCCACCACGTTTCCGGCAAGGTTTCGCCGTTGTGGTTTCATGGCTGCGCACCTTCTTTCTTATCTTACAAACCTTGTATCAACGCCTGGCATTTTCTTCTACCTTCCCTTTTTCCCATCCTAATGTCTCCCACGTACCCATTCTTCAATGTTAATTTTCTCCCTTATCGTCTAACCTTTACCTTGGGTATCGCTCTTTCGGTTCTCCCCATTGCCTCGGCCGCGAACCCCTTCACACAATACGCGGTGGACTTTCCAGACCCGAACCACGTCGCTGCCGGACACTTCGCTGCCAATTTCGCCGGAGCTGAAGATACTATCTTGGCATGGGCGGACGAGATGGCGTCGTATGGGCCATGGAGTATATTTTCTCACTCGTTGGTTTCTATCCAGAGGCTAACATATTATATTAGGTGTAATAGATAAGCCCGTTGTCGCACCCAGCGGTGACAAGCACGATTATATGAGTTGGGCTCCCTAGTAAGCTTTCATTTTTGAGGCTGTCTCTTGGATTCATCGCCGTGTAATAGCCAATGGCCCAATTGCACGGGACTCGGAAATCAGACAGTGCTGGCACCACCAGAAAGTAAATCCTCCACGCTCTGAAACACAAGTTCCCTCATCCACGCACCAATAGTGTGGAAGGAATGTCAATACGTCTTTCGAGACGGGCAAGTGAACCCAGACAGAACGACCATAAACGACTTCCAATCCTTCTTCAATCTCTCCGACGCGGTTCTCTATAATTCTATTTCAGCGACGTTCCAGAACGCCTCCTCGTCGGTGTACTCGCAGAACGTCGGTCAGTCGCGACTTGATACACTACTGAGCGAACTAAATTCAATGATTTTGCAGCAAAGTTCATCGACACCTGGTTTCTCAACACCGACACGGCCATGAATCCCAACCTCAATTATGCTCAGATGAACCGGGGCCCCAACGGACAAACGGGTGGGCTCATTGCATCCACCTTGCGGGAAACTCATCGATCCATTTTCAGGCGAATACACCGGAATTCTGTAAGTTCCACGGGGATTATAAAAACCCACAGCCCCTGCTGACATGTGAACAGGGACCTGAGAGGATTCGCAAAAATGGCCCATGCACTATGGCCGTTGATACCTACTGCAGTAGGACTGCACCCGTACTGATTAAATGATGCGAACTGTTCCGCGTGATCCGTGCACAGCCTACAGACGCCTCTCTTCTTGCCTCTCTCTTCGTAAGTAAGTACATCTGTCGTGCCTCCATGGATTCCGCTTCACCAAAACCGAAGGAAACTATGTATGGATTTTTTGTGCCCTTTTACTGCTATTTTTAAGCCCGGAACGGGCGAGTTGGGCAGGGCAGCGGGTTTTAATGGGCGTGATGGGACGGCGCGCGAGGCGCGCTTCGCGACGTAAATTTTTCCTGTATTCATGCCTTGTATGTACCTTATACCCTGCGGTTTTGGCGATTTTACGGCTATATATGGGCCCGGAACGGGCGAGTTGGCCGGGGACGGCGGAGTTTTTGATGGGCGTGATGGGGCGACGAGCGAGGCGCGCTTCGCGACGTTGCCGCCCGTCTTTGATGGCGACGTCAATGAGAGTGTGGAGGGCTGGCGCGATGGTGACGGACAGCGGAAGCGGACAGCAAGCGGTGATTGCCAGCGGAGTTTCAAAATCTTGAAAACGGATTGGCTGGACCTATAGCGCTTTGGGAATTAGCTCCGAAAGTAATAGGTCTTGATAGCGGTGATGATCAGCGGAACAGCCAGGCATTGTGGTAAGCCAATCAAGACGAAAAATTCATTTCTCGAGTTGGAAAGCAGTCGGAAACCGCGGTTTTGGTGCAGATAAATCTATTGTAAGTCTCTGAGTCTCCCTCTCTTTTCTCTCTTTTCTCTCTCCTTTCCCTCTCTCTCTCAACTTGAAAAAACGCATTTTGATCCCCCATCCACAGCAATAAGCCATAAGCCGCAAAAATAGCATCCGGTATCTTGATGCTGCGGAAGACTAATAACACCGACTGGACGCCCGTTCTCGACACGCAGATGATTGCGTGGTGCAACAATTACATCGATTGGCTGCAGACGAACACACTCGGGCATCAGGCGGCCACCGCTACTAAGTGCGTTGGAGTTGAGCCACTCGCCGCCGTTCACAGGGTCACATACTGATCGATCCAGCAACCACGGAACCATTTTCGTGAATCAACTGGCGGGTCTGAAGCTCATTGTGGGGGACACAGCCGGGGCGGTCAACTGGACCCAGGGATATTTCAAAGGGATTTATCAAGGACAAATAAATTCCAATGGGGACCAGGCGCGTTTATCTTGCTTCTCCTACTTTAACTTTGCCTTGCCTAACGTCTTGACATCTTGCAGCCCGAAGAAGCCTCCCGATCTCGGCCGTATCATTACCGGAATTTCAACATGGCTGGGATGATCGTAAGCATCCTTTGTCCGCGGCGCCGTGTTCACACCTAATCCTTTCCCCTCTGTTTGCCAGACAAACGCCCGCCTCCTTTCGTATGCGGACCCCACCTCCAACCCCTGGAATACAACCACGCATGGGGCGACGATTCAAACGGCACTCGACTTCCTCATGACGGTCAACGCCGCCGTAACGCAAGAGACCAACGTCACGGCCGAGCTCTACCCCAACGTCGCCGCCATAGCATCCGCGTACGGCGACCCCACGGGAAAATATGTTGGGTTCCTCAACGCCTCGGGGTTCCCGTACGCGGACGACGCGACGTTCCTGTGGGACCAGCCTTTGGCTGGTGGAGACAGTGCCGCGTCGAACTCCTCAGGGTCACCGACTGGGTCCTCTGGCAAAAACAACGAGGCCCGGGCAGCTAGTGTGCGGCGAGTTGACATAATTTGCTTAGTTTCTTTGGTCGTCGTGGCGTTCGGATTGCAGTTGTGATAATGAACCGTCATGGACGTATACATACGCTTCTTAACTAAATAATAAATTAGAACGGTCTGCATTGCATCATTCGTAGTGCACCCCGACGTAGCTTGCCTATATCATCCACACTCGACCAATCACAGGGAATGTGATGTAAATTCATCAGAGGCTCTTCCAAGGGCTCTTCTGTAGAGGTCTTCTTCTACCTTCCTCTGGGTATCCGCCTGAAAGTCTCCGGGCGGCTTAATCAATTGTCGTTTCTCGGTTCGAAGGACGTTAGAAGATAAGCAGATGGGACCAATGACAATATACACTGCCTCCCGCGAAGATGTGATTCATTTTATCTTTGGAAGAAATGAGGCCAAGAGAAGGGAAACTGTGTGTTGAATCTTTTGAATTCGGACAAGTTGAACTTGATTCGAACCAAAAGAAATCGTTGAAATTGAAGTGAATTGAGTTGATGTCTTTAGGAGCAAGGCGCGTCGATCAGTTTTTAGATATTGAGCTAGATTATTGTCGGCGCTCCTTGTCGGTTCTTTTCAAATTCCTAACTTGGATTGACTTGGTTTACTTCGGAAAGGCTCTGCACTCTCGGCACAGAGTGCCACATACATGTAACGGCTCTTCATCGAGCGTGCCTGTGCGCACGTCAACTTCTACTGAACTCAGAATGCTGTTCCACAATCTGCATGCTGATGTGTTCTTGCACATACTTCTCTTGACGGACGTCTACACGATCTTATCTATCGCTCGGGTGGGTCGATTCGCATCCAAGTAGTCAAAGACGACTAATACATATCTGGAACGTAGGTCAACAGAAGTTTTTACGACATGACCCGCACCAGATATCTCTGGTTCACCATGCTTCGTGAATCATCCCTCCACCAGATGATTCATCTCCCTGTGGGCCTGTGGAGGCGATTTCGGACGACATCTCGACGAATGCGCTTGTGGATGACGTAAAACGCGCTGTCCTCGGCCCACATACATGGTACCCGGCCTGCTCAGATTCCCCAACAATCCTCCATCAGTTCACAATCCCGTGGACATACGCAATTCCTACCCGGCGGGAGACACGCTCTGGTGTATAGCTGGGATGACGCTGTCAATGGTACAATTGTGGAGTGTATAGTATAGTATAGAGATGTCTTCTGCCCGCACGGTATGGACCTGGCCCGTTCGACGGAATCACTGCGTTTTTCACGCTCTATAATTTAGTGTTGTTGGCAGATGTCTGCCGTTCTGCCCGGCAGAATGGCAGAATGGCAGGCAGAATGGCTCAATTGAACTGGGCTCGGCAGAATTGGGAAAAAATACCATCTGTTTCAGTAATTTGAGGTTGTTTTACCTGTTCCAATGCCTGAGATGCATGTTATATCCATTATTTGGTTGGATACTGGGCCATTTTCCACTCTACTGCCAATTCTCGGGTTATAAATATGAAATTATACGTGAGAAAGTTCCAGTCTCACTTTCAACCAGACATTTGGAGGTCCCCAATGCTCACACAAGCATGCCTGGATAGACTTGAAATAGTTGGGGTGAGTGGTAGTTTCAGAATTTCATTTGGCTAAAAACATGGTGCAAAATGAAGCGAAAATCCCAGATTTGATGTGCCAATTCTGCCAGATTCTGCCGCAATTCTGCCTGCCAATCTGCCGTTCTGCCGGGCTTAATTGCCCCAAAACAATTCTGC
Source organism: Mycena galericulata (assembly GCA_029289565.1). Taxonomy (NCBI): domain Eukaryota; kingdom Fungi; phylum Basidiomycota; class Agaricomycetes; order Agaricales; family Mycenaceae; genus Mycena; species Mycena galericulata. The sequence continues at coordinate 938,168 of JARKIA010000034.1, forward strand.
CCCCCTACACTAGCTCTATTCGATCCTTTTTCGCATGGCACTCGCTAGATACCATCTCATACTTTCAAACCCGACATCCGCGCCAACACTCCCACGTCCTGTGCTTCACTATGTCCTCCGTTATTGGGATAGCTCATAAGTAAATGAGACCAGGACATTCACAGTATATACGCGAGCTCAACAACTTGAAGGGAATTGGAGCGTTTCGGAGCTGGCTTGTCATTCGAATCAGGGACCGTGTACATTGATTTTGAGGTCGACGCTCGTCTATCTCGTGAGTCTCAGAATTCTGTTGCTCAACATATGGACAATTTTGAAAATTGAACAATTGAACCGAATTGAACGCCGAAACGGAGCCCCCGGGCCGGCGAGCCAGCTCCAAGCTTTCAGAAGACACAGGGACACACACATCATCGCCCTGATGGCGCGACCACCACTCTCCGGCTTCATCTGGCTGCTTTGCTTCTCCTTTCTCTCCTCGACGCGCGCAGAGGACGCCCCTTGTACTGGGCACAATGCGGGGAAGTACTACGATCTCAATAGGCTCCAAATCGGGTACGTGTACCTGCTTTGAATTATTGGTACTGCGGATACGTGGACCTGCGATTTTCGACTAGTCTGGTTGTATCCTGAGCCAATAACTACCTTCATGTGGCGGGGAGAATAGGAGTTGTTCTGGTGCTCATCTCTGCACAGGAAAGACTATACCCTCGCAACACCCGGCGGGCACGATATGGTGGTGAGCGCGTGCAAGAGCGTGTCGCACGAAACCTGGGGACTCAAAGTCCAAGATCCGGGACTAGTAGGCGGCTTTGTGCGTAGAGACCACGGCGATTTCTCCATGGGGTGTGTCTCTATGTCTCTTGAAACGCCAGCCTGATGTACTCACTCGCAAAAAGTCAAACGAACACGACACTGTCTTTCTCCGGTCGCGCGGGGCACCCGCATATCACGCTCGCGAGTGGCTCCAAGTGCCTTGACTCGAACGGGAATACGATCGAGAACTTGAAGGGCTCGACGGAGATGGAATTCATCTGCGACCCCTCGTCCGGTGCGGGAGCCCCCAGGCTGGTGGCACAGCTCCCGCCCGGCACGGACAACGACGCTTGTGCGTGGTTCATCGAGTGGCGGACTGCGGTGCGTATTATCTTTCCCGTTAGTCGGTAATTGAATTCTAATCCACCCTTTCACTTGACAGGCCGCATGTCCGACGAGTGAGGGCCTCACATTCGGAGGAATCATCTGGTTTTTGTTCATGTCGTGCGTCCTTCGTCTTATATCTCCGACTCCTTGGCGCATTGGTCCCCCGATTCCATTTCATTGCCTGTGCTGTCGTCCTCGTCGTATACTGAAATGATGCCCGCAGTGCTCTCGTTCTCCTGCTCTTCTACCTCGTCCTAGGTACAGTCTATAACTATTTCATCCTCCACCTCTCGGGCACGGACGCTCTTCCGCGCTTCTCCCTCGCGGGGATGCTGTACCACGGGCGCGAGGCGTGGGATCTCGCGAATGACTGGTGGGCTTCCGGACGTGGTATGCCCTTTCATTTCTTTTGCGTATTAATTTAGCGTTGACGATTCATTTTTATGTTCCTGATAGCCTCCGGCAAATTCACATTCAGCTCCACCCAGGGCTCAGGAGGCGGGGCGCGCGGGCCCGTGGGGCTTGGCGGGCCCGGTGGCTTCACCTCACGGCCAGACATTGAGCGCGCGGGGAGCGACGACGGATCTTTCACTAGGGGGAATGGGAATGCGACAAATGGGACAGGAAACCCGTTCGTGCGGACGTCGGTGCGCAAGGAGAGGGCGCCACAACCGCATCCGCAGCCACAGAGGACGGCGCTGAATCCTGCAAGCCATCAGACGCAGGTTATGGCTCCTACGCTGAATGACACGACCGCGGCTGCAGAAAACCCAACGTCGGGAGCGGGTGCAGGTGTAGGCGGAGTTGAGATGGGTGCAGGAGGTGTGGGTGCGATCGGGATAAACCCCGCGAGCCACCAGGCGCAGCTTATGGCGGGGATGCCTGTGCCACATCTCTTCTCCAATCCCACCCCGAGTCCGAATTCGACGGCGCAGCCAAATCAAGATGCGCAATATCGTGATGCGCCACCAGCGGCAGCGGTGCCGCCGCCGACGCCGGGCCGGCAGACGTTCGCGGTGGGGGACGACGAGGGTGAGGGAGACGATGAGGAGGGTGCCGGCGGCGAGGTCCAGGTTGCGGAGCTAAGGGGACGGATGGGTGGGGAGGGCGAAGGGGTTATTCGGCTCTGAGTTGATTTTGAGGAATTCTCGGGGGGAGAGGAGAGGGAGGACAGATGCTGATCATTGTCACTGGGTGAAAAACAGGGAGGCGTATTTTATTAACAATATCGTTCCTTCTCTCTCTATTTAGCGTCTTGTTTGTTTCTCGTGATTGTATTATGCATGCATTCGGAGTCACTGGCCCTAACTGTTCCAGCGCGGAGCATTTGGGGACCAAAGCGGAGTGAATTTGGCGGCGTCGATTATCGGATGAAGTGCGTTGATAGCATTGGCACCTAGCCGATGGATATCAGAGTGTAATGGTTGGGTAGCTTAATTTTATAAAGAGGGAGATACGGAAATACGTTCGTTCTGGAGTGGTTAAAGATTATTTGAACGCTCGTTGCTCGTTCAACATATGTAGTGCCTCGAAAGCTCAAGACTGAAACTGTGTTGATATTGTTTTCTATAGCTTGTGTTCCATCAAGGAGACACATACCGACGTGATCTGACCGACGCTCATTGCTTGACCTCGCAGATCAGTGTCCGATGGTCGCTGGAGCTTTCCATCCTGATTGTTATCCAATGTCGATAAGTACTTAGGATGAGGTTAGCTGTGATGGCATGCTGGCCAGTCAAGATACCAATCTGCCTAAAATAGTTAACAATTGAGACGAACGTCGTGGGGTAAAAGAGTCCAGAACATGAGATGCAGCGCGTCAATTACGCGTGATTACCTAGCAGACATCGGGGCTGGATGAGCTCTAGATCTCGAAAACCAGCATGGAGATGCCGCCGTGATGTTGAAGGGGGGGAGAAACACGCGGATTGAAGTGGTGCTACTTCGAGTCGAAGCAGTGAGCAGACATGGCCAATGAGAATCGTTGCAGCGAAAACGAGATCAGCCGGCGATTCCTGGGAGCGGGAATTCAGAGGAACAAATTAAAGTCAGCGGGGGCAGCACTGAACACCCGGGAGTAACCTAGCGTAGAAGCGCGCAAAGGACACTGCCACGAAGTAGAAACAATAAAAAAAGCAGACCTGCACGAAAATGCCGGCGGATGATCAGCAGGAGTGACAGTGAGAGCGATATATGGCAGGGCAGATAAAATATAATAGAGAGACGCCTATAAATCGCGAATTGGTGGCTTGATTCGGGTAGTGGAAGATAGCCAGTCGGTCTTTTGCTCGTATTGCAGGATGTGAGGATACCGGTACAAAGTTTAAAAAGTTGGTTGTTCGTTGACCAGAGGAACACGTCCTGACATCGCGAGTAACTCGAGAAAACTCAAGAGAATTGCGTGGAGAAAGATGCTGGCGCCACAGAGTTGTATATCGTTCGATACTTTGTGAGATTCTCGGTCAAAATACCCCGCACCACTCTGCTCATGTACAGCTCCAGAAATAAAACGATGTCGACTCTAGCACTCAATTCCGTTGCATGGCCTCACGAACATATAAATGAGCCCAGAGGATGCCAAGCACAAAATCGAAGAAACGTCGGTGGCGTTGGGGGCGATATAGACCAGAAAAGAAACGGTGCGGCATGAAAATTGTTGTTTTGGGCGGGAACAAGGATAATTTCGTATGGGAGGATAGCCCTTTCAGAGATTGAGACATCGAAGGCGGGAGGAAAGCGGTAAGCTTGCCACGTGGCGGTTTGTTATCGCATCACTGATGGCTTGTCTTTTCCTTCTTACCACTCTGATACAACACACGAGGTACGAGTATTTTTTGTTGTAGCGTCTGTTTATGAGAGACTACCACTCTGACGCGAACTAGCAGTGCGACGCTTGGTTCCCCTGGCAGCCGGGTTGCGATTCACTAGGTCCAAATGGCTGAAATTCAACCTCCAAGCCTCAGACTTCCCCCCCTTCGTGATCTGGCGAGTCTTTCTCCAGCTATCTTGATCAAGTGCATCGAATACCTGGGCTTGCTATATACTCCCGAGGTTCGAGGGTCCAAAATTCGCCGCAGAAGTCTCCCAAATGCACTGGCGTCCCAGACACTGTCGCCTGAGCTACGCAATCGCGAGCGAATAGCGACGCTGCGATCAGACGAGTTCGAGCGAGCTTATGCCTTCCGTTGGCTTACCTACGTGCTCAATAGCGCGGACCGCTTGCAGGGACCTACTTCTCACGTAGATGTCATAATCGACCGCGCGGCCTCCCTGCTGGCGAACTGCGGTGGCGCGGGGAGCGCGGGCATCATCAGCCGTATTTTACAGTTCCCCTTCGCGTGCGGCGGCGCACCGATTAAAATCACATTGCGGGACATCCCGCTGGAGAACGGTGACATTGCCAGCGTGGGTGCGCAGACCTGGGGCGGGGCTTGTGTTCTTGCGGAGATCATCGCCGCGCAGCCGGAAGAGTTTGGATTGGTGGTGGAAGAACGGCCACTCCGCGTGCTCGAGCTCGGCGCAGGCACGGGGCTCGTTGGTTTACTCATGGCAAAGGCAGCTGAGCGGCTTGGTATCCCCACCAGTATAATATGCACCGACTTCTACCCCAGCGTCCTTCAAAACCTCGCCGCTAACATCTCAACCAACTTCCCCGAACCGGAGCGCTCGATATCCGCGCACTTCCTCGACTGGGACTCGTTTTCGCGTGCAGATTCTGCGCCTCCGCAGCCCCCTTTTGACGCGCCGTTCGACATGATACTCGGCGCCGACGTCATCTACGAACCAGAGCACACCGCGTGGATACACGCGTGTGTGTCCCGGCTGCTTGCGCGCACAAAGAGATCCCAGTTCCACCTCGTCATCCCACTGCGCCCCACGCACACGTACGAGTCGAGCAGCGTCGAAGCGCTCTTCCACGACGCGCGCTCACCGACAGATCGAGATGCCAGGGCCACCGGCGCGCCCAACTCGAGCCTTGCTATACTCTCGAAGGAGACCATCGTCTGTGGCGTAGAGGGGGGCGCATCGGATGAGGTAGAATACGCCTATTATCGGATTGGATGGGGGTACTATATTACATGACGGTAACGTATAATTCGGGCCAAGGAAAAAAGGAAAGCATAATAAACTCGTGCCGGTCCCTTCGTCTGTTCACCTTTTTATATTTTATAACGTCTCGAATTAATTGATTGGCAGAATATGCCAATGCTGCGTAACGCTGCCGTCCGACGGTTCCAGCTCGACCTGTACGATCAGGAGCGTATTGGTATTAACTGAATGATTTAAATCTGCGAGATACGCACGCCGCCATATTCCATGTCCACGTCGTAGACAGACCAGACTAAATCCGCGTTGGGGAGTTTGATCTGCATGTCCCCAATAAATTGCCGGAGTGAGCCAGGGTTTTAAGTATCACGACGCACCACGAACTCGCCCCCACCGGCACTGTTCACGGCGAAAACAGTTGGGGGGTAATCGCCGGCTACGATGAGGTTCTGATGGTACGGATTAGCCGTTTGACGGACTGGCACAAATTCTGGGGTGGGTAAACGTACATTGGTCGCGTTGGCCTGGATCCACTGCCCCGTCCCAAGGCTTTGGAACACCCAGGTGTCCGAGCTGACCTGCGTTGCGTTCCACTAAACGACGAAATAAGTTAATCGCGTATACGTGATTTACAAATACGAGCGCGGGAAGGGAGAGAGGGGGGACCCGTGCCTACCTCGATGAGCTGTTCAGGCCAAAGCTGCGGGAAGAGGATCTGAGTCGGCCATGGCTCGACGGACTCCGTGGTCCAAAGGGACCCGTTGTTCCCTGCGTAAGCGATCGTGACGGGACCGGCGGGCTACAAGGACTTGCGTCGTGAGTGGAGCAGCACAGCGATTCTAACTGGATGTGCTGACTGGTGAAGATAGGTCAATGGAGGTAGTCTAAACAAAGATATCCTTTATTTCGGATCCCCATGAGCAGAAGGTGCTAAGCCCACCTTTGGTGCCGGCAACGCGTCTACGAAGAAGGTACCGAGGAGGGAAGATGCGAGAAGCAGGTAATTGGAGATCATTGTGTGAATCGTTGCCGATGAGTTCTTCGCTGAAGCTGAAGGTTGGCTCCGAGCGTGTGGGGGCGGCCTTATATACTATAAGTCGAAGTGGAGTAAGTGCGAAGAGTTCGTCGAATAGGATAAGCGAAATACATCGGAGGGTGTTTCATAGTCTGGAAGCTACTTCGCGAATTGACGAGCCAGGCCGACGAATCTTCTAGAGGTGTCCCGGATCGGCGCATAGAGTAGTGGCAGTTCGTGTCATTTATGGGTCTGGATAAGATCCGGAGGGCTTCGAATGTCTGGATTCCGGCGAGACGTGTGGCGTTCGTTAGATATTCTGGCGGCGAGATGTCTTGGCATGAAGTCGCCAGGTGTCGAACCAAGTGCAAAAAAGGTTGGCATGAATTTTGCTACCTAGGCCATAGGATGGAGACGAGGGTTGCGCCACAGAAGAGGTGGAATCTAGATTATTTCGGATTTGATAGGTTCTTAGAGTACATGATAATACAGATTTTGGACGGTGAAAAGAAGAACGAAAAAAAACGTAACAACTTGTCCAAGTCCCCTACGTGTTTGAACCTCTCCGTATTTCTGCCCACACCGTATCAAGCGGCGAGGATGGCCCACTGCTGGCTCGCGCTACCATCCGCCGGGCGCAGCTCGACCTATCATGCCCGCCATCGTGATTAGCAGCCTATTACACAAATAAATAATCCACGAGACACGCACCTTGCCATACTCCATACTCGACCCGTCGTAGATGTACTCCCAGACTAAGTCCGCGTAAGGGAGTTTAATCTGCGTGTGCCGAAGTGATCAGTAAACACCGGAGTGAAACGTTTATTGTGACGCACCACAAAGTTGCCCCCACCGGCGCTGTTGACGGCAAATATAGTGGGGGAGGTACCGGTGACAATGTTGTTCTAATCAAAGTGGAAGGAGGAAACTAATTAGTTCCGGCGGGCCTGGCAATATATGTTTGGAGGGAACGCACATCTGTTTCGTCGGCTTGAATATATTGTCCCGTTCCGGTGTTTTGGAAGGTCCAGGTGTCCGCTGCCACATTCGTCAAATCCCACTGGGTATCAGATCAGTGACAATAAATTGCGGAAACGGAGGGACGAAAGGGAAGCATCGGAAAGGAAAGGTAATAGAAGCGAAGGGGAGGGGAAGGGTAAAGAAGGAAGGAAGGAAGGAAGGAAATGGAAGCAGAGGGAAGGCGTACCACTCCGTTCTCCCAGGACCAAATCTGCGGGGCGTAGACCTGCAGTGGCTCCGACGAGCCTGCAACAGCACCGAAGGTGAAAATGGTGCCATTGTTCCCGACGTTGACGACCTGGACCGGACCATCCTAGAGAAACCCGAAGCGTTACTCAGGGATAATTGAAATATATACGTAATGGCTTACAGGTGGTAGACGGACGGTCGAGGCCTACAAAGAAAATGGTTAACAATATTGAGTCTCCACAAGCAACGGGGCTGGCTAGCTCACCTTGGGTGCAGGTATAGCGTGGACGAAGGAGAGCCCGAGGAGGGTAGATGCAAGAATGAGGATTTTGGAAAGCATTGTATGGATCGTTGTCGATGGGCTCTTGGGATCGGCGTATGTTGGCCGGCTTCATATACTAGCCATGCCATAGCTGACACTGTTCTAGAGCGTGGGTCAAGAATGAAGACCCGTCAGAGTGACAGAGCGACAGAGTCTGGAAGGCTAACCCAAATACGGTCAACAGGGCTATACGAGGTGTACAAGCGGGGGGTCACTTAGACTTGATTACCGGGCAATATCGGGGCTGGATGAGTTCCGGAGGATTTCTGAGTGGCTTGGGACAAGGCACGTCGTGTTTGCACTTTGAGTCGCGCCATGTCCAGAAAGACCGAAGGAAATGGATGAATGATGATATAGATCTAGGCACCCAGCACGGAAACTCGGACATGAAATGAAGGGCATAACCGCAGGGGTTCAAACGGTGCCACTGGAGTTCCGAGTCGCAGAAACGGGTTGACACTGCCAATGAGAATCCAAGGTTGCTGCAAACCTTGCTGCAAACGAGATGATCTGGGTCGCGGAAGGAGGTCCAGGTACGGCCTGAGAACTGAGGAGGTCTGAAGAACCAAGGAAGATTCCAATCAGCAGGGTATAATGCCGAGGCGTTAAAGCGGGCGACTTGCGGGCTGAGAAGCCTCGGAGGTGATTTGTGACTATGTATGTACGCTGGCTGAGATTTCCACTTTTCGCCCTTGGATTTCCTTTATAGGCAATCCTCCTTTAGGAACGGCATCGCGGCGGCTGGTGATTTCGAAAGCCGTGCGCGGCATTGTGTGACAATGAATGGGAAGTAGCAAGTCAAAGGGAAATATTCAGGTACCAGGGAAATCATCAGTCCGTGTATTCAGAGCACAGGTGGCATGAATCCGAATTATATTTCTATCTACGATACGAACGTCCTTGATAAATAGCTTATTTGCTGGAATTCTTCAACATTTACATAGTGAAAGGTAAATTACTGAAGAAAAGAAAGAGGAGCCAAGGGGAGGATGAGGCGATAGGGGAGGCGCCTCGTCAATTCTGCCACCGGAAATGGCATTTGATGCGTCGCAACGCGTCAAAGCGACGCGACAGCGGCCCGACGTGATGGGTGGGACACGTAAGGTGGGGGGAAAGAGCGAGGGAAGAGGAATTTCGAGAAGATGGGGGGAAAGTGACCTAACACACCACTTATTACAATTAGGGTAGCCAGGGCGGGCGTGCGGGGGGAGGAGAAAAGAAGGGCCGGGGAGGGGGGGCAATTGTTGGCAACTATGCGCACGAGAAAGAAGCGCATAGGGACGGGAGTGAGGGGGAGCAGGAGGCCCTGTGTGTCTGTGGAAGGGTGTGCGATGGGTGGTGGGTGGTGGCATGGTGGTGGAAGACAAGAGAGAGCCGGTTGTAACGCGTAACAAGGCGGAGCACGAAATCGCTTACCGCGCCGAGAGGCTGCCGAAACTCACGTGGGGGTACCTTCTTAATAAGGAGATGCTTAGTCACGAACCCAAGGGCGAAAAGTCAAAGACTCGCTGCATCAGTAATCCGACGCTCACGCCAATCTTTCCCAAACATAGGGCTGGCCGTCATTTAGATGGGCAAATTACGGATCAACCCGTCCCGTATTCCGTCACGTAAGCTTGGGATACAGAGAGCTGCGGGGGCATTCAAGGCAACAAACACCCAGTAGGAACCGAATACGATACGCGTAGTTTTTTTTCGCTCCCTCGTTTCGTGTCGGCTCCTCAGTGGATTAAAAAGTGCGCGACAAGGCGCTATTTGGTTAGCAAACACGGCAATGACAAATATGAACACATACTTAGTCCTGTTCTTCGCCGTCGTCCTCGTTTCACCTTGGTAAAGGTTTACCTGGACCGATTCTAGCGATGCAGTGTAAAGGAAGTCTCAAGATCTTTACACTGCACCGCGGCGAATCCACAATCGGACGCAGCCGGTGTCTTCGCAAACGTACGAAGATCCGACTTCCCGACCGCACTAGTTCCTCTGCGTCCTCTGTTCTCCGTCCTCCGTCGTTCCTCATCCACATCCACATCGAAGAGCGATACTTTGTCGAAACATCAACTTAAAGTCCCGCAGATATAATGGCCGACGCCGCCACCCGCCGATGCCCTCGTCTACTCAGGCGTCTGTTTACCGCTCAGCGTATTTTCACGTCAAATGCCCGGCGCCTCCAATTATTTGGCGGCATCAACTCGCCCCTTCTTCCTCGCGGCCCGCTTCCGCGAGACTGGCTTCCTGGTGAGCTGAATTATCATAGCTGAGATCTGTGGACTTCGGCTTGGTGTTGACGCTGCTGGTCAGGGACGTACCGCTCGCGCGCACTGTGGATAGCAAGTGAAGGCTGCGGGCGAAGATGGTGCGTCGGCGGATTCTAACTCTACACCGGTCGTTGCGAATTGCATACCGCCCGCGGCAAAGTTGGAGAAGGTGAGGGACGCATTGAGGCTTGGAAGCTAAAGAGACGAGCAATGGTATCTCGAGAAGGTTCAATTGGAAGCACTGCGGCGGCGAAGGCCCCCGGACACGGGCTTAGAGTAAATCAACGGCCGATGTTCAGGGTATACTTTGTTCGAACCAGCGACCGCCAGAAGTTTTGAGCCCTCTGGAGCGATGAACGACCATACTGAAGACATCTGCAGAGTGGGGAGGACAAAATCGGGCCCCTCAAAATATTGAGTAAATCAGTCGAAATCCAGAACGTTTGCTGGGCCACCATATCAGGTAGTGTCCGGGGGCCTAGCGGGGATCAGTCAATAAGACGTGCGTTCCAGAGTTCATGAATTCATCACGTTCAGCAGTACGCCACTAAATTCCGTAAGATATTTTTTTTTACTGGGAAGCATCAATTCACTAAAATAAATCAAACTGCAAGAAAAGGACATCGTACATGTCGCTGTGACTACGAAGAACCTCTCAATGGTTGCAATCGAATGTCAGTCTCCGTTGAGTCGACGGTAACATACGACTTCTCATCATCCTTTCCCAGCGCTTCATGATATGAGCTGAGACCGGATTCGAGGCGGTACTCCGTAGGAACTTGCGGGCGGGAGATAGCGTGCTTGTCAATTCGGAATCCGGGAAGCCTGACTGAACCGGAGGGGAGGATTCGGCGAGTGGTGGTGAAGAGAGTGACGTTGACGATGCCTGAAAGGAGGAATACCATGTCGCTAGGGAAATGTTCGCATGAGTACACGGAATTTCGCTGTCCGGGATGTCGTATGCTCACCAGAAAATTGTCACTTCGAATGGAACGTCGTTACCTGCCCATTCACTGAATCGTGCGGCAGCGATGGGCAGAATCACGATGGTGTAAGCGACCTAAATGTAAGTCAGCATTCACGAGATGATACGACAGTAAGGCTTTCGATTTACGGGATACCTATAAAATGATTGGTTGGGTTATTCCAAGTGGAGAAAAATGAACCCACAGAAGCATTTTACGTGCGACAGACATTGTTCTACTCTCCACGTGCTGCCCAACCCATTCACTGCTGGCGGTTTTTCGGAACGTAACCCGTGTCCCGGTTACCACGATGTTTCCCCGCATGCGGAAAAACACCAGGGTGTATAGCACGAAACTGAATGTTCCCGCCATGAACATCTACTTGCAATTTGAATGTTATCACAGATACAAGAGTGGTGACTCACAAACATGTAATCTAGCCTGTGCGTGAAGTGTTGAATGGAAAGGTTGAATGATACAATGGCCACTTACGTGGTTCGCTCATCGACATAGTCTGGATTAATCCAACACCAATATCCAGAGATGCTATCTGTAAGTGCGTTAACGTGGCCACATGAGGCCGAATTCTATCGCACTTACAGAAGGGTCCGCGGTGGGCGATGTCAAGCAACGCTGGACCCGTCATCGCGAGTATACCGATACCCGACCACCCTCCGATCAAGGTCATCCAGACAACATATGGACGGGGTGTAATCCCGAGAAAAACCAAACAAAAAGTGTGGAGGGCGATTATGAAGGTCCAGAATGCGAGGCCCACATCAGAAATCTGTTTAAGTGCCCCTACGCTGAGGTTAGTGGACTACAGAATTGATCCAGTGTGAAGTGACCTACCTTGTACGACGCACAAAGTTCCTATCTCGACGGCCATGTCATGGATCCACTTTGCATTCAGTATTGAGGCGCTCGATTGAATGAGATCACATATTAAAAGGGAAATGAAATACGCCGCCGCCTGAAAAACTTTTGTGAGCGTGTCGGTGGGAGGGAGCAAGATTCCTAACATGGCTGCGAAGAAAGAGGTGTTGTTGAGGTAAGGAACGGGTGTTGAAAGCCGAAAGCTAATCTGAAGTTAAAGAGGTTGAACACGGTTAAACATGGGCATACTGCTATTGCCGTCAGTAACCCGACCACGGCTACGAACGAAAAACAAGAAACTATGACGAGCGCCTGTAATACTGAGAACAAGGTCGGCAAATTCAATAGGAGCCACTCACGGTTATGCCATGCGCCTCCCAGGAGGTGTACACGACCTGCAACAAAACTTTCGTGCCGTCTGGCAGCACCTGGATCTTCTCCGACATAGGCATAAAGAGGGAGAAGGAGGTGAAAACGAAGTCATGAGGGAGCGCTGAAGATAAGTACCGTCTGCGGCGTTTACCATCAGACAACAGCTTTCCGAACGGGTTCCCGACAGCCATCATGCTAGCTCGATATAGGCCTACATCATGCTAATCTTGACTAAATAAAGCCATTCAAAGCCCGGTACCTGATTAGGAACTATTTGACAGGGTTGAGTCGACGGAGGTAAAAAAGATCCGTAGGAAACGACTTGCGTGAGAAACGGATCAGGAAAGACCTCCTTTGGTAGGTAGGTCAGATTCCCAAAAATGTGGATAATCCCGCCGAATTCCATTAGCAAATCAAGTTAGGGGAAGTAGGAACTTATTTAGCCAAGATCTTCCCGTGATTCAACAATTCTCATAGGTTTCTGTTTCACTGGGCAAAATTTTGAATGAACCAGAATACTGTACCATTTCGACTGTCACCCAACATGTTCATTTTCTTAGATGTTCATTCCTCGGCAATCATAGCAAAATTGCCATTTATGACTGCCGGAGGATTACTCGTTTCTCTTAACGAGATCCTTCGCTTTTGTTTGACTCCGTCCCCATCCAGGCTATCTCCTTTGAGTTTCCTCTCCTCTCGCTGTCCTTCTTCAACGTTGAACGTGCAAATTATGACCCTTCACATGCACAGCCCCACCGAAATCATCAGACTTCTCCCATTTTGAACTCGCTGTGCCCCCGGTTCAGCGCCAGAAGCAGTTGTATTTCTTTCGCACGGCCTCATGAACTTCGACGCCTGTGGAAGTTCGGTCCCTTATTCGGATAACGCCGCTGAACAGACTTACCCGCCTGCACAGCACAGTCCTATCCGCCTGTCACACAACCTTCCTTCTCGTTTCGTCGTTTAAATCGTGAGCTTCTATTTCTTTGAACTGCGGGGCGCCTGCGATCTACTTGGCAGCTGTGGCTTTTGACCCGTAGTAGGAATGTCAATACAACAGCCAACCAGCTCTTGACAGAAATCTATTAAAATTTTCCCGAACTGCCAACGTGTCGCTGCAGCGCAGGGCTGCGGACACGTACTCGGTGGTTGCCTGTTCAATATAAAAGGTCAGTTTTCCTGTTCATTTTGTTCAAACCTGCATCTGTGGGATTATTAGCCTGTATCTTCCTTGTCTGCCGCAAGTACTATACAAGAATTGCACCGCCATTCAAGTGAATCCTCACGCAAGAAATTCCTGGATTTCGGAGGACTCTTCAATATTTATGTAATGGCGCCAAGTTTATTCAATCAACAATATCTGGCTCATTTTCGAACTGTTTATATAAGCCTTTTGAGAGTTCGGTTTCCCTCATTTCTTTTTCTCCAAATAAATATTAGTTAGTTCTTATGCAAGCCCTCCTGTCGCCTTTATTTCCGTTTCTCGGAGTATAAGTATCACTTTTTTTCTGCCCTTTCTTAAACCCTGCGAAGGGCCGGAGAAAAGCTGTAGATTTTCGGAAATGCCGACCGTCACCGTCACCTATACCCCGATAAGTTCGGTTTACAGCCGTCCGTCACCCGTCACCCGTCACCAGAACCTACCGTCGAAATGGTACAGTATTCAATGAGAATGTGGCTACGACATTGTACATTATACTGACATCTACCACGTATCCAACCAACCAGCGACAGCGTAACTATCGAAGAAACTGCAACCATGATACATTTCCAGGAGGGTTTCCACGGGAATTCCACAGGAATCATGTTTCAGCGGAAAACTACTGGACGTCTGTGCCCCTTCACTGTCGTTCCACAGAAAGACGAGGCTGTGGAAAATATGTAGCGGTTACCCGTGGCATTTCCAGACAGCCTGTTGATGTATGATGGATCTGATGCCGTGTCTCCCTGAATATGGCAAGGTCGGAAGCGGGAGGGGGCAAGGGGGCCCAACTTCGCTAAATGGGTGTAGTTTTATGAGCTGTATGAGAGTATCATTGTTGCTTAGCGATGCGCGCAACCTTCGTGGAATTTGGAGGTTGCGATCAATCCGACGTTGAGATATGAGTCGTCAGTCCAGAGATTATGAGCATACGGAGCTGGAAAATCCATCAAACCAGCCTTAGTTTTAGCTGCTCAAGCTGCCAACGCTCAACATCCGATCGCTCGAAAGGCTGTGGTCCACAATATTTGGATCAAGTTGCGCAGCGTATAAACGTGTTTCACAATGAACGCATACTGGCGATTACTCTCCAATAGACGGTCGTATGCACTATCAAGTGAACAGGAGGGAGCACAGTTCAAGAACCGGAATATTTAGACAATTAAATTGGTGCTATATTAATTACATGTCGACATTGGTCGGAAATACAGATGCATCGTACAGGTTCTACTAGTATTCATGTCGTCCACATTTCTGTCAGCTGCGTACTAGCTGTAAAACGCCCACTGTTGGGCCACGCTGCCGTCCGCCAGGCGCAGTTGGATGGCGCAGTTGGACCTATCGTGACCTTGAGCAAAAGGGACAGAGATGATCGGCGAGATGCGCACATTGCCATACTCCATAGTACTCCATACTCGATCCATACTCGATCCATCGTAGATTGCCTCCTAGACTTAATCTTCACCGGGGATCTTGATCTGAATGTTGCAAAATTTGAATTAGTAAACGTGGAGCAGACGATGGGTTATGGGGAGCGTGGTGGAAGGCATAAGAATGACGCACCATGTACTCGCTTCCGACGGCGCTGTCTACTTCGAATACCCTTGGAGAATAGTTGCCCGTGGCGAGATAGTTCTGGTATCGGAAAAATGCATATCATATAAGAATGGAACCAATTGCAGTCGGTGTGCACACTCACATCCGATGCGTTGATTTTGAGCCAATCCCCGGTTTCAATATTCATGTGTCTGTTGTCAACCGGCACTGCATCCCACTGGTACCAGCATCAGTAAATAACGCATAGAAATACAATTCCGAGCGGGGGCGGAAGGGAGACGAGGGAAGGCACGCACCTCGGCATTCTCTTAGGTATCAATCAACGGAAGGAAAATCTCGAGAGGCGTTGACGCTGAAACGGTATCGAAGGTGAAGATTCTGCCATCGTTCCCGGCGTTGACGTTGACGATCGTGACGTTACCGGCGACCTGTAAGGGATTCATATCGTCACTGGGGTTTCAATGGAGAATAGGGACAATGTACTTACCCGGCAAGAGAGATAGATGAAGATGGCCTGAACACAGAAAGGTTACAAATTCAAATCGAGCAAACAAGAGAAGACAACAAGCCGACCCTCGGTGTGGGTAAGGCATGTATGAAGGAAAGCGCAAGAAAGGTCGATGCTAGAGAGACAGACTTATGGTAAGCATTATGCGAATAGTTGCCGACTAGCTTGCTCCGCCCTTCTGGGGCTTTATATATACTTTGCGGAATGCGCCGGGAAGTGTTCTAGACCGAGCTAGTGTGTGTAGGCCGCGAGTTAACGAGCCTTCGGCCGACGAGTCGAGGCGTCCCGAATGACCGCCGATAGAAAAATAGTCCTGCGCGTGACCCAGCTGGATAAGCTCCGCAGTATTCTAGGGGCCGGAGCTGGACGAGGCGGATTTGAACTTTGGGCCGCGAGCGGAATTCGGAGGAACATGGGAATAGATCCGGGCACCCAGCACGGAAAGTTCGTGCGAAGGTAGAGCGTGGCAATGAGGCTCTCACTTGACCACGAGAAAAGGATTTCCGTCCTGGGACTCGGCATGAAACACCCAGTGCGCATTTACTATAGAAGGCTCTGGGTGTGTCAGAAGCGCAGTTTTGAACGACAGGTAGCAAAGCACAGGGGCGGGGATTCAGAATGCCACTGGGCAAATGACCCACGGTGTGTGTTTGAGGCGTTGGGAGAAGCTGAACTACCTGCTGCACCCGAAAACCAGTCGTATATGGGGATTTGATATATCATGCATGGGATAGATAGGGAGTTGTCGTGATGTACTAACGGCGTGGTGGCCACCACGGTTACCCTCTGGTGCCCTGTCACGTGCTGATCCGCGCGCTTCAATTGCCGGATATACTGATCGTGGTGACCTTGGCCTCTTATATCTACGATCCCTCGGCGTGATCAGCCGTTGGAACAGAATGTAAACACGATCGGATATTATGTAAAATCTTCACTCTGGCCGTTCTTTCGCTGGAAGTCCTTTTCAACGTGGACTCTCGCTCTCATTTCAACTTCGCCTTGGTTGAGCCTATTATATTTTTCTGTACTCTTTCCTAGGCCTACAAGTCTCCCGGGAAGCGATTTCATGCAGGTTACATTTTGGACCAAACAAACAAAGCCAATCCGCCCGATGGAAGTTTCCGTTTTGTCCGATCGGGCGCTTCGGGTCACGATCAACAGCAAGTTCGATCGAGGATTCTGAAGCTCCACACTGTAGATTTTCCGATCCATCCGATAGGTAATTTCCACTGTGGCCGATTGGTGAATACACATTTTGTTCGTTCGAGGTAATGCTATGTTACCGATCGGATAGAATGTGGTGCCTATAAAACTGACCCAGGGTGAGTCTTTCTCCCTGTCCTTTGCTCTGTCTCTGCCACAATGGCATCCCCCGATGAACGTCCCTACAACGAGTCCGATCTGTGAGCATTGCATAATTTATTTTGGATCACTGTGAGCTGATAGCTGTCGTGTAGTGCGGGAAACAAGACTAGTCTGGTTAAATTTGTACAGCGCCAGCTGTCCAGGTGGCCTGGGCAGGGAAAATTCCAGCCAACAAAAGTGACAGCCTCGCAACTCAAGTCAGCTCTCCTGGATCCCACCTATGGTTTCACCACAAATCAACCACTTGTTACTTCTCCCCATCCACCGAAATCCAATAGCCGTGGATCTACTGCAGCTGGAACATTGAACACCATCTCCACCACGCCCGTTGAAACCCCAGGTATTTATTTTCAATACTTCAGCAGCAAATTCTGAGGAGTAAACAAATACAGTTGAAAATCCGGCTCATACTCCTGCCCCTGCTTCTGTTGGGCCTGTTGAGGTACGTTCAATTTTGGTGATTTATTCCTCATAGTGGCGATCCCAAATCTTCACTCAGACTCTCGAGGTTCGCGTCTATGTGGAGGATCGTCAATATATTCCCTCGCAGAAGACAGTAGCAATCTTGCCGCTTTCTGTTCTGGATCGTAATTGTGGTCCAGGTTCGTTCCGAGTGTTGAGCAGGGAACTCGTTTCAGCCCTGCAAGAAAGCAACGGTGCAATCGAGATAGGTACAGAACACTCCTCATTTATTCCAGCTTCTAACCCTGCATCTTTAGTCTCCGGTACTGTGAGGTTCTCATTTCCGGATCCTGAGAACTCGGAAGGCGACTGGAAAATTCCTTTTGCCCGCATCCTGCACGGTCAAGCCTTGGAAGTGGTTACCTTTAATCCTGAAGCTTTGGAAATCTCCGATGACCAGCGCTTCAGATTATTCGTAGATAATGTAAGCTTGCAAACCTAAAGAACGAGCTCTATTCTCACAACGTTTCAGGTGGTAGCTCTGCATTCTCCCGTAAAAAATGAGCCCGGGGACTCAAAGTCGACGTCGATTTCCGACAGTGCTGCACCTACAGCATCCCGTCAACCCGAGCCACAGTCGGCTACTGACCCTGCAGTACAATTTCTGCGTGAAAAGCTTCAAACTAGGGATGGGTATCAATCGTTCGCCGCAAATCGGGGACGGGTCTTGATCAACACTGAGGTGGTCAAAAATTGGCAATTTGCAGTGGACTTCGCAAGGGACTATGATAAACTGAGGTCACCGGTAGTACGTGTTTCCTATTCAATTCAGCTTCTGGTCTGATGCTGCAATGCAACAGAAAGTCACCCGGCAAAGTGTTTACACCGCTCTCGGGATTGGTTCAACATGGATGTCCCAGGCGAATACTGCCATAGATATGGCGTTCACTTTGCACATTTATTCCTGCACCACATTTTTTCGATGCGCACCACATTTTCTTGACGTGCACCACACTTTTAGCTGTCTTCCGAGCGCACAACATTTTCTGATTGCCTTATTGGGCATTTCGGCCGATGCCGGGTGATCAAATCAACGCACGTGCTGATGTTTCCACGCTTTCCGGTACACACAGAGACACATAGCACATCTGTTCTGCCGCGCTCGCCGTACACTGGGTTGTATGTAAGTTATTCATAGGGTTTTAAAACACGATTTGTACACAGGGTATCCTACAAACCCGTTTATAAACTGACCGGCTAGCATAAAGCTAGCATACTGAAAACACGAGTTTTTTTTATAAAAAGAATTTCGGCCTCCTGAGCCCATGGCCGCGGCCCCACAGCTTTATACATGTTCCTTATTCACTGCAATTAGTCCGAGAGGCTCCCGATGGTATCTTTGCCTGCGAGGAACCCTTACCCACTAATAATTTGGTTATCAAACGTCAATTTCATGGTGGGTAGTTCAAATGAATGAACTGATTTAGTTGGCATCTTACAAGTCTCGGAGACTGGGATCAAGGGGGAAATAATACTGTACCTGGTGCCCGGCAAGCTCCGAAAAGATAAAAACCGGGCAATTCGTCCGACCCATTTAAAATGTGTTTATAAACACCTACTTATAAACTGGATTAAGGCCCTACTACACCCATCAGTAGCATAGCACATCAGCAGTAATAATTAAAGCCTTTGGGTGGAACCTCTTACGTGCGGAGGAATCAGCTACACCGGTTGGCGGGAGGTCGAGCCCAATTAGTTTGGCTATGTGTACGTGGCGACGCGCCTGAACGCGTGGGCACATCAGCACGTGCGTTGATCTGATCACCCGGCATCGGCCGAAATGCCCAATAAGGCAATCAGAAAATGTTGTGCGTTCGGAAGACAGCTAAAAGTGTGGTGCACATCAAGAAAATGTGGTGCGCATCGAAAAAATGTGGTGCGGGAATAAATGTGCAAAGTGAACGCCATACATAGAAATCGTTGGCAAATATGGCCACATCACGGAAGTGGCCAAAGTTTTGCAGCAGGTTGAAGATCCTGAGGGTTCTACTGCTCTGTACAAATTTTTAACGGGTTGGAAGGAGAAGCATCCACTTTAGACTGCATTGGTAACTCGTATCAACGTCGGTCTTCTGTCTAGATGCATGTCACCTTCCTACCTGACTCTATTTGGGCTCTCTTAAACGGGCGCGCTTCTGCCCACCGGTCGGGCGCGATTCGGGCGCGGGATGCGCCTGTTTGGTCCGTGCACAAAAGGCGCGCCGCCGTCCAAGAGGTCGCAGATCCTGTTATCGGACCCTCCCCCCAAATCGGGATGTTTGTAAACAAACCTACACATCGCCCCAACATCGCCCGCCACAACGATCTCAGTGCGCGACGCGCCTTTCACCCGTTTCTTTCGTCGAATCTCCCCGAAACATTTTGCATTGGGGTGGTGGGCAAGCCTGCCACTCCCGGTCCAGTCCCAACACGTAAAACTTTGACACCGTGAGCTCACAACAGGTACCCGAAACTCGTGTACATACTGTGTATTGTGAGAATGGGGTATCCAAAAGAGGGGGGGGAAGAAGCAAGGGGAAAATAAGATTCGATTATTTATTCCAAGATGTAGGCCAGCTTTTATACTCTAGAGAACAATGGGTATATACAAGGACAAACAGACATGTTGAACAATGAAGAGGACCATGTTTCAGACCAGCTGAGAAGTGTCTCACAACAATGCTGTGCATCTCCATGCCAGCTTCCCGATACGTGTTACATCACATATGTGAAACGCGTGTCGGCTTGCAATTATTCCAACATGTATAATCCGCCATCTGTGCATATTAATGAAGAATATACATACCCATATCCTCCTCATGCATACCATGCCCAGCGCGATCCGTCATTATGCGCATCAACTTCGTTGTCCCCGCAGACAATACCGAGTGGCTATCAGTCCACTTTCGAGGCTGCGGAGCCACCCGAATGCCCGACAGCTGCAAGCGCTCTGCTGCGTGTCTTCAAAACTCCCCAGTCGTCGCAGCCACAAGGAAAACGATGACCCGACCGATGCTCGACCATCAAAAAAGATTCGTTTGAAGTTTAACGGGAAATTATTATTTTAACGCGTACTAGTATACATAGGAGCCTCTTGGTAATTGAAAGGATTGAATATTCGCCTCCAGGCAACCTCCAGGCGACACGTACGCTCGAATCGTTGTGGAAAGCGGACATTGCCAAAAGGGGAAATCACAAGTGCACGTGTTGTTGATAGTGGGTCCGATAACAGGATCTGCGACCTCTTGCCGCCGTCCCTAAATGGCGATTTGTTTACACATGTTATGATTACACTCCTTCGCCTCCTCCTCCCGTCCGCCCTTCCTCCTGCCCCTCCCCCGCGGCTCCGTTCCTCCTCAATCGATGGGACTATCTACCTGGATGCCATCTCAATACCCCTCTGACATGTAGTCGCTGTTCCTGGGCTCCAGAATGCCGCCGGCGCCTTTTTTCGCATGGGCTCGTTTGGGGCATTTTGGTGGCACCCGGTGGCCGGTGCTCCCCTTCGCTCTCGCGGTGCCAAGCCTGATACCTGGACAGGGGAACCCGCCACCGCCTCCCACCCCCCGACCGCTGCTCGCTCGTTGGGAGCTGTCCCCGTATGCTGCCCCGCTGCGCTTGGCGCTTGCTCCTCCTGCCCATTCGCTGTGCCCGTACCCCGGTGCGTTCTCCTGCCCCATCGTATCTCTTCCCCGTATTCTAATCGTGTCACAGGTAGCGCTCGGCGGGCTGCCCGCCTTCCCCGTGCTCGTACGCTGCGTGGGGTCCGGCAGTGCCCCGGTCAATCGTCGGCTTCCTGCACTCCATACGCGCCCCACCGGCTCGTTGTGCCACGTGCATGGCTCACCTTCCGCACGGCCGTGCTCCAGTGGTCCTCGCATTGCCCTCCCTACTCGTCGCCCTACCTACTCGTCGGGCTTGCACGTGCACCCCACGCTCTGGCGCACTCGTTGCACACCCCCCTCCTTACGCCCCGCCCGCACATTACGTGGCCCCACCCGCTTGTTGCGCTTTCCACCCGCTAGTTGCGACTGCCCCGCCCCACTGGTCGTGCCGCCTTTCCCGCTCGGTGCACGCCCCGCTTGATGTGATACCTCCCAGGATACCCACCCGCCCCCTGCGCCTCGTCCCGCGTGTTCGTGCCGACCACTTCGCGGCGCCGCCCCATTCCGTTGCGCGCTACGCCGGTCCGCTCTCACTCCGCCCTTTCGGTCTCTGTCCCACACCCTAGTTGCGCTCCGCCCGCTCATTGGGCCCGCATTCGGCATTCCGGCATTCCGTTCGCCCGCTTGTTGTGTTTTCCTCGTTGCTGGCTTGGCCGTCTCCATGCCCAGTACCGCGGCTCCCGGACTCGACTCAGAAATTACTGGCCGTCGCTCTCCAACCTTCTCATTTTGTCTCTGCTCCTTTTCATGATTATATTCACTCCTCCCTCCCTTTGATCCCCTGCCTTTCCTATACATATATGTTCCTTTCCCTCTAAACTTTGATACATGTAATCTTTCGCCGTTCACATAGTAATTCACAATAAAAATTTTGGCAATCTCTCGTTTAACTGCCTCTGGATCTGATGCTTTCTGCCTTACAGTACTACCACTAGTGTCAACAGGTAGCATATTTCTTACGGCTTGAGGTTGGTACGTTGGTACTTCGAGTTCAAGTTTTGAGCGAGCTTGATCATTTTTGGTCAAACCTCATCAATCGAAGATTCTATCAGCCTCAGCCGAAGATTTTGCTCAACCCACCACGGAGTTAGTCTCACTAGTCAGACCAAAATCAAAAACTTTTTTTTTTCGAAAATTTGGAGAGAGCAAAAAAAGTACCTGATTATGGTCTGATTCCACTCGCGCAGCAAAAGCCGTAGGTCGACCTTCCGGATTAGGAAATTCCCAATTGGGAAAACCTTCCTGAAGCTCAGTGAGATTATGGTGGGTTGTCTTGGTCCAGAGGTGATATATATTGACTTTTTAAGGTATTGGGTCTTCAAAAAAACTGTTGAACCAAAGAATTGGGGGTGTGGTGCATGTTTTAGTTTGCGATGATGTGGCTGTGCACGAAAGTCGCACGACAAGAATTTTGGTTTCTGGTAGCAGCTTAGGTAGATAAATCGAAATAAAAATACCAATAGATACCTTTGCATTCTGTCTAAACTTCTGGTGCCTTTAAAGGTCATAAATACATGTTGTGGCCACAGTGCAACAGTCGCAGCGGAAGGTTGACCTACGGTTATCACCTGACAAGTAAAACTAGACTACCACGGAGTATGCATCCCTCTACCAGTTAAAACTTTCTAAAGCTAGCCAACACGAAATCTCCCTATGCTAATTCAGCAAAATCAGGCCTAGGGTGTTCTTGACATGATGCGGCGGCCATCCTTGGATTGGGCCGAATCGAGCTTGAACCACAAAAAGTCCTCTTACCGTAGTGCTAGCTGTGTATCTGAGCTTTTGAATGCTTCGAATACACCCATCTACCTTGGAATATAGGTTGTGTGTGATTCTGAGACAAATTTTGAGCGGGAGTTGCATTTTGACCAAATGGTACCAGGTATCCAGACCTTTGTGTCATTGAGTTTGTGAACATGCCACGACGTGTTCAAAACATTTTTTCTTCCACACCCTCTCGACCTATTAAAATTCGATATTATACTATTTGGTTCACCTCCTTGAGTCCCTTTCTTAATTGCCTCGCCCCAAATGACCAAGTAATGCCGCCGCAATGATCAGTACAGTTTCTTTCTGATTTTTGGCCCCCCTTGTTTCTCAAGTTTGAGACATGTATAATACTCTTTTCTATCGTAGAAAATGTTCTGCTGATGCCATTTTCCATCTTTCTCAACACAACACTTGCCATAAGGTCGAAATTCTCCACTCAGTATAACTCAAGAACAGTCGAAATAATGGGTATGAGCTTTCCAAAATACATTAAGGATTCATTGGTATATATATCTGATCCCTTCCTCAGTGTTGGACGCTCCCGGAAAAATTAGGTGCCCGTATTCGCGACCACTTGAGACCATTTCTGATTTTTTGACCCCCTCGGTTGACTTGATTTTTACCTCCGATGGAGTCTTTGAGTAACTATAAGGTATAACTCCAGGTCCAAATTTTGTTTTGTGTCTCCTATACATTACAGGACTCCAGACGATTTTCGGTGAATCTTCCGGAAACGGACAAATTCGCGTGACTGTCACCCGTGATTCTGTCTTCCTGCCACGACACGCCTCTCTCCTGCTGCGTTGTCTCGACCACATTATGCCTGCGAAGTGACCCGGAGGGCCTCTATGTACCTTTCTGGGATGTAAGGTATATTTTCATGCGTTTTCCGCGGTTCATTCCGCGTCAGTACTCGTACCACAACGAAGTCGTCGTGCACGCTCCTGACGTACCAACCCTTCGAAAACCGGGCACAGTACTGTACGCTGAGTCTTACCATAGGCACTATGGTGGCGCTGCATGTGGTTTTCGCAGGGTTGATGCGCCAGGAACCGTTCACGCCCCTGTTTCTTCCCCGCCCCGTGCACTGCGCTAACGCCGGCTCTAGGCATTCTCGCGCCCACACTGAGCTAGACGGTCCCCCTGCAACAACATTCTCTAGTCCCGTTCCCTCCGCTCGGGTCGAGGGCGCAAAAACTACTGGGTGGGGGCCTCCGTATCTATCGGTATCTATCAAGCTAAATCATGGACTTTGACTCGGCGATGACCACGCCGTCAGGCGCGATAGCGCTGGTGTCAACCACAGGAAGAGGAAAACGGGGCGGAGGTGCGTACAGTGCTGTAGTCTGTGGCCCACTGACCAGCTCTACATCTATCATCATCTCCCCTCGGCGAGGCATCTCGACATCGGTACTGACAAGTGGACACAGCCCATCGCCCCGGCGTCTCGTCCGTGAGGTGCGCGGTGTTTCTGTACCAGGTCTAATGCGCTGAATCCAGTGCGAGGCTCGACGGCGCTGCGGTCGTGCCGCGCCGTGCACGTCGAGAATCGAGGTGTACGCGCCCACGAGCAGTGGGTGATCTGCGGCGATGTGCTCTGCGGTGCATGAGGAGATTACGGGCCGCGTGGTGGAGGGGAAGGCAGCACGGCATGGGGCCGCGGCGGGGAGAATCACCGACGACGCGGTGGTGGCGGCGGCGGAGGGCGCAGGGCATGCATGTGCTCGCAGGCCGAGCGAGAGAAGGTCGTGGGTGGTGTGGTACCGCGACGGGAAAACTGGCGCCGTGCTGCGCAGGCGCTCGTGGGGTGCAGGATTTTGGGCGGTTTGGTATCGCGGCGGGGGAGATGCGCGGGGCCGCGGCCTGCGCGTGTGCTCGCGCTCCCGGGGGTGTGGAGGGTAGGGAGGATTGTGGTGCGCATCGCATCCCGCGGGGATTCTGGGCGGAGGGATGTAGCAGGGGTGCGGCGAGTCCCTCGACGCGGCTGTGGTGTTTAGCTTGCGGAAGCTGTCAAGCCAGGGCGGAGCAGCCGGCTGAGCATCGTCTGGAGCTAGCAGACCACGGCTGAATTGCGCGAGGAGCGATCACGGAGGATGGGAGGTAGTTTCTAGGCGCGTGCAGGGCATGGCGCCGGGATGGAAGCGCGCAGTCGTTTCGCGTCTGTTGTGTCTATCTGTGGCAATTTTCCTGTAATTTATAGCAATTTAACCATATTTTTCATCATAGTTACGAGCTCATCGTCGGCGGCGACGTCGAGCATGTGCTGGATGTCGAGTGCCGAATTGGGATGCTTAGGTCATACGGTTTAAATATAGCCACACCGATGCTCATCGTGGCCCACAGCGACGACGATGGGTAGCTCGCTGGGAGACGCATAGGAAGAATGATATATCATGCAGCTTTGTAGAAGAGCGGCATTGATATATATCACTGATTCTCGGAGATCTGCCGGGAATGATACATCATTCCCCCAGGCTGTGGTGCGAAAACACAATCCGAGTCAAGCATCCTGAAATCGGAGCCGGTGTCTTGGTGGAGACCCCGAGGAAGCGGATGAAAAGATGGAAGGAGGCGCTGGAAGGGCAGACTAACACTCTTCTCCTACAATGACCTCCCGAGATATCGAAAAAGAAAGACGAGTCAAAATGTAATCGCTGGCGCACGAAATGGGTGAGAAGCAAGCGCGTCGGACCGCAAAACGCAAGGGTGCAACCAGGTGTGCCTTCTAAGTCGAATAAACGCCTGCAGAATTCCTCTATTTGGACGATTTGGAAGAGCCGCTGTGGAAGAGATAGAAAAAGCAAGGGGACTCGAGGAGCCGTCACGACGGTCACGTCATGATCGCGCCTCGGAGTTGCGGCCCGGCCTATGAGGGTTCCTTTGTACAAAAATTAATTTGCGCGCGCGAAAGAATATTTGGCACGCGCGAAAGAAGTTTTAACTTTTGATGCGCGCGAAAGAGTGTCAGCCGGATTTTGTGATATAAGTAGGTACTCACCTTCAACGTTGTCAACCATACCCGCCCACTACTACTAGATAAGCTCTTTGCCAGTGGTAAGTACCGGTGTGCAAAGGTACGTCGGATAAGATAAGATAAGATAGAAAAGATAAGATAGATACCGATTGGATGCAGAAGTAAAGATAAGACAGGCTGTGATATAATTCAATTAACATCCAATAACTCTGAGTGATTTGGAGACCTACGCATCGCAACGAGTATTTTGAATCCCAAGCAGTCTGGGGTGGTACACTTTTTATCAGGCGGTGGGCGCATCAACGGCGCCTTTGATCGCATCACCCTTTGATCCTTGAGTGTAAGTTGAACGTTGCCACTTCGCCGCCACTCAACCTGCCGCCTGCGGCCGTTTCTGAGGGACGTACGTGTGGATGGAGGGGTAGCCGAGAGCGGGAGATGTGTCCGACGTCTAAACTTGCCACCAAATGATGGGCTCCGGCGTACGCCGTAACGCAACTGCGCTGAGCGCCCGGTCGGCCCTTCAAGCGGGCACTCACTGTACATCAGGGAGAGTGAATGGTCATGTAGGACTTGGAGGTAGTATGCCGAGGCTGACGCCTTCACCTTTAATTACCAAATTGAGCTTCTTTCGCGCGCTGTATCCTCTTTCGCGCGCGCAAATTAATATTTATACAAAGGAACCCTCATACGGCTGTGTCACATTCAAATCCCTTATCCACGCTGCCACTGCCAGCCTGAGACAAGTCCTCATACTGTGGTACGAGGGCCCAATATGAAATCGGGACACAGATTTGGGCGTCAGTACTCGAGTTTTACTCGCGTATTATGCTCTTCTTCTCGAGGCGCCAACTTCGCCAAGTAGTACTTCCGGTCCGCTGGACAGTGCGAAACCTCACGAAAATACACATAATGCATACCGATGTTCTCACCGTTTATTCCACGCCAATACGCCGACTGCTATTTGAGCTGCTCGTGGAGATTCGATCGTTTGTGAGGCTGGCAGCCTGGCACTCTTCCCGGAAGTTCCCACAACTTCCCCCAATCATCCATCGCATTACTTTGCATTACATCCTTGAAGCGTCCGATCTCAAGCACGTCGTCGAAGACACAGACCTGGAGTTTACACTGAGGACGTCCTAATTAACGACGCTCTGCTTTCGCGCCTGACGAGGATGCCCGTGACACCTCGTGTCTCGTTCCCTACCTCATATCTTTCGCTTGCCGATCCCTGCTTCGATTCGACGATGTTGCATATATCCGTATTTTACAGTCTAGAGCGCAAGTTCTAATGCCGTTTGTTTTGGTTCAATCCCCCAAGTTTGGCCGCCGCGGCGAGACAGTCGGAGCCCGCCCACACGAGTTATGCGCCGTGGAACTCGATTTTGAACTTGACTCATACTCTGACGACTGATTTTTGTGTTTTTAACGCCATTATGTGCGCGCTCTTGTACCTGATTCCTACTGTACAGGCTGATCTAAATCCACTATAGTATTGAGTTGTTGATTCATTTTCTAAAGAAACTTAGGATTGTAATATTTTTCTGTATCATCGGTAGATATACCAGAGAGCTCTGATCAATCTTACTAGCATGATCTGTTTCGAAGAACTCCCGCCGCCATTTTCTTATTGCACTTGCTGGATAAGAAAGAATTCTGTTAGCGTCCGGACATATGGGCGGGGGTACGTTTTTTTCTCAATGTGATGTGTAGGATTCACGAATTCTGTCACCTGCTAGTGTACGTATGTTAGCATTCCAACAATTTTTTTTCAAGGGCTAGATATCCACAAGATGGTCGTGAAAGGGTTCGAGATTCGAAGAGTGGTTGGCCAGCTCTTGGTGGGGCGAGAATCACCCGCAATTGCTGAGTCTTGGCGAATAGCCCTCCCTTCGAGACAGCCATTCGAGACACACGTTGGACCAGTCCCAACTCCCGAACGACGATCCGTACTCTGGAAGCCTCTTTTCCTTATGTGATTGGTCTAAGTTCTGGTTAGACGCCAGCCGGGGAATGGGCGGCCCAAGAACGGCGAAGAACATATACAGCTCGAGACCTGTTCGATACAAGGGGTTATATGGCAGCTCCAAGAATAGATCTGGAAGTTGCGCCTCGGCGTAGCCAGGAATATCAATATTCGCCGCTAAAGAGTCGAGAATGAGGGGCGAATTTAAAGATACGCCGAGTGAATCCACAACCTGACTGTGAATGGCCGGAGAACTTCCCATCCCCTGTGTGTGTTTTCCTTTGGATTTTTTTTACTGCTCCGCTGCTCACTCATGATCTCATTCCAGAGAATGAGTCCAGTGCACACTATGCGGCTCAAGTCGAACACATGTCAATTGGAGCCCAGGCACGCCATCCAGAAATGATTATCACGTTGTCAATGCAGCATCTCCGTCATCACCGGTCCCTGGAAATAACTGCATCTCCAGAATCCAATGGTCTCGCCCACTCGTATATAAACCGGGTACGAGGCGCCGTCGACTCGTCAACATGGCCCGCCTCATCTCTCTCCTTACCACCTGTGCTGGTGCCAGCATCGTCGGTGCCCAGATTCTTGCGAACTGTGGCGGCACAGAATACTACACAGAGCTAGCATGTTCTCGTTCTGTCTTGAATGCGAGAACTCAGTCGGTAAATAGTATACGTGTTTCGACGACGATTTCCTCTGTCCCATCCCGGGCGCCTACCTATCTGCGTTTAGCGAGGTAATGATCAGATGTGGCAACACCTGCTACTACCCCAGCCAGTGCAGGTATGGTTTTTGATTCTGTGAATTGATTCTACGCTGATTGATGTTCATAGTTGCTCGGACACCACTCTCGTGCCAATCTCTCCTAATGGGACGGAAACCCTTGAGAGCTGTGGAGAAATTCCCAGTTCTACCCATCTCAGGCATGTCAATTATCGAGCCTCAATGGTATGACTGACATGATGGCAGTACGTATGCCTCGACGGAGATTTCTTGTGCCCCATAGTCAATGGGCAAGCAACTTTGAGATGCGAAGACTCTTGCTTTTCGCCTGAGCAGTACAAGTGCGCAACATCCCACTCATCTGCTCCTAAACACACCCATTGACGATCGAGCAGCTGCGTTGACGACCAATTGGAGCAAGTTCCCTGTGTCCCGGAGTACGGTAACAGTGAATTTTGCACCGATCCATCAAATGAAGGTTCCTGCTTCCTGTTACCCTGCTGCCCGGGTTTGATTTCCGTTGCTACGAAATGTCGCGATCCTTGTCAGTTGAATCCGTCGGCCTGCTAGACGGGGTAAGTACCGGAAGTACCCCGTGGGATACCGTGCTCAGGCTTACGAAAACGATTTCCCTTTCTCAACGTATCCTCTGTTATACCTTCGCTGTTTATCCGTTTTTGTGGTTGTGCGAAAATTGTATTGGTTTTATGGGTCAGCATCAAATAATGTGTTAGTTTATCTTACTTGAGCTCTGGGCGGTTCTACCGCCAGCAGGTCTTAAGTTTTCTCAGCATGAACGCCAAATGAACGCTGGGCTTTTGAGCTCGAGAATCGGCGCCAGGCAGAGCCCGAAACAACATCCCAGCTCATCATTACGGCTCGGATTTCATCTAAATGTCACGAAAATATGTATCTCTTGCCAACTCTTGGCGGTCAAACTGCTCGCAATTTTTCGAGGTAATTCTCAACAATCTTATCAACCTCAACTTTACACTTACGCAAAGTATTCAAACTGTTCCCGTGACCATAGTTTTGAATCCGGACCGCCTTTCCGGCACGAGAAAAATTCCGGCACAAGTCAGAACATGCGACAGAGTAGTCTCAGCACCCGACTGCCACGACGTCCAGATTTGGGACCGCCCTCAGCCGCAGCAGATGCGGCCGTTGCTTCGCCACAAATGTTCGAGCGAAGCTTCAACTAATCCGCGCTCGGCGCCGCTCGCCGCTTGGCGTTGTCACTGTGTCAGTGGCCGATCTTGCTTGTGCTTGCTTGGCAATCAGAGCTTTGTACATGTCCCTTCCCCTCTCCACAACAAGCCTCCGAGGGCACTATAACAAGTACAGGCTCTATATCAGCCTTCTCCTCCGCGAGAAACAGAATAACTTCCACTGGGCAATCACACTCGCACCCAAAAATGAACAGCCCAATGCGAAAGACTCAATGCGGTACGACGCCGCTAACACGATAACCGCCTCATGGAATGGCATACACCCCGTGCCGTGGCGGTATCGTTACGATGCAGTCGATCCCCTGCTGGACCTCAAACTCGTCGCTCGCGTTCTTGTTGCCAAACTACCCTCCGACATCCCTTTTCAGGAATGGGCCGACAGAATTGACGAGACGTTTCGCGCGGTGCCGCTGATCCAGGATAATCCTTCATGGAACTGCCGAAGCTGGGTGATACACGCCTTAAGTGAGCTTAGAGCTCTTGGAGGTGAATTTTACACTGTTCCGAATGTCCTGGACGGGAATACGGAGGAAGGCATAATTGTCGAGTTTGCTCAAAATGGGAAGGCGCAGTTACTAGCGCGCCAGATCCCGTTCGGCGACATTCGTGTTATTCCTTCCTTAGATATGCGGTGAGTCGTTCAGCTTGCCGGCGTCAATCCCCGGAAACTGATGCAAAATTTTGAAGTCATCAACGGCGGAATTGATTAACACTTCATAATCCGGTTTCTACTCGCAGCAGTGCCGCATTTTTCAGCTCAGTCGGAGAGGAGATTGACGACAAATTGCCGTTTCTACCGGAGCTTGTTGTATCTTTCAATCTGGACACTCGGTTTCCCCCTCCTTTTTTTAGAGCTCGCACCTTTCCATCCGCGGCTCAAACTAGTCGCGTCCGTGTTATTGATCAACTCTCCCCTCACCAGTGTGAGCTGCGCACCCGAGTCGTGCATCGAGACGATCTCAGGCCTTCCCGCGTAAAAGCCCCTGACGATCTTTCAGCTTAAAATCAAGCAGTGGCTTAATCTGGAGGCAGAGTCCTACTAGGACACCAAGTTGATGCCGCGTGCGCGACCGTGACGGATAGCGTGCATGTTCAAGTCAAGGTCCTACATCAGAACCTGGAAGTTCCAGAACTACAGGGATTCCTGCGAAGCACATTCTCCGAACTGGATACTTACGAAGCGCTGAAAATCGAAATCGAGTTTTCTAATCTTCGCTGGTCTTAACTGGGGCTCTTTCGGATATCGGAGGACAGCCGACGCGCTCATTCCGATCGTGCGGGATAGGACTCAGCATCCATTTTCCTCCTGGGTATTTTTGCTATTTTTGTCTTATTTTCCTTCAGGTGACGCTAACCACCGCGAGTTGTAAGCAACACGTGATGGTTTACCTTTTGTCGCTTACACTTTTGTTTTATCAGCATGGCCACTCAGCTCGTTTAAAAGCCTCGCGGCTCCGCTCCCCTCAATTAAAAGCGTACAAATATCTCCCTGTTTGTCCCACACAACTCTTCATTCGAAGCAGTCTCCGCATAAATGGGCATAAAGATTATACCGCGGCTGAACAAGGAGCGTGGAACGTCAGAGCGGTCGTGGCTCAAGTCGTTTCATACTTTCTCTCTGTCCGTCTTTCTTTTCGGGTTTCTATGTTAATTTGCTGATGCCCATTGCCAGATACCCGGACACCCCGCACTCCGAGTACGGCGCCCTGCGCGTTATAAACGAAGATCGCGTCGTTGCGTACAACGGTTTTGGCATGCATTCCCACCGCGAATTCGAGATCTTTTCATACATCGTATCAGGGGAACTCGAGCAGTGCGTGGAACGTTTTAAAACATCTCAAGTCTACTGACATGCTCCTACCCTCTGCAGCAAGGACTCCATGGGAAATACCGAAATCCTGAAGCGCGGTGACATCCAGCTGACCTCCGCCGGGACGGGAATTTCTCACTCTGAGAAAGCGCACGGCGACACCGCTGCGCATTTCATGCAAATATGGGCGCGGCCTACAATCTCGTCGCTCCAGCCAAAGTACTTCACGCGCCACTTTGCGGACGCCGAGAAGCGCGACATGTGGGCGCGCGTCGTCGCGCCGGTCGATGCACCCGGAGTGGAGCTGGAGCGCGATGGCACCGGGCCCGCACCAGTACAGAGCGCGCTGACGCTATATGTGACACTACTCTCACAGGGAAAGAGGCTAGCCTGGCAGCCGATACGGGGTGCGAAGGGGTTCATCCAAGTGATTCAGACGAGCGGGCATAATCTGAGAGCTGCGACTGGCGCCACCGTCAAAATAATTGAGGCTGACGGCGGCGAGGTAGAACTCAGGGAGGGCGACAGTGCCTATCTTGAGTTTGGGGGCGATGTGGATCATGTGGTCGTGGAAAATGTCGGGGATAGGATGACGGAATTGCTTCTGTTTGACCTCGAGTGAATGCCACATTTTGTTTCTCTGCGTTCTTCTAAGATGATCGCATTCTTCATAGAGATAAATTACTGTTCGTACAATCAAATTCGATATCAGGCATGACTATCACCGACCGCAAACCGATAGTTCGGTGTTAAAGGGCAGGGTAATAGATCCCTGCCCACCTTGCCTCAACGCCTCAACGCAAGCCAGTTGAACTTGACAGTTCGTTTCGAGTGGAATGCGAAGCGTACGACGCAAATTCTGCAGTCATGTTCATCTCCCACCCATTAGTGGCGTTGAACTGTCAAACAAACACAGATTCCAGAAAATTACGCGATGCTGGGAACTGTCCGACCACCTTTTCCTCAATGCGCACTGGACGACCGAGTGTTCGGCGCTGCAATTTATCAACCTTGGGCGCTAAACCTGAGAGTTCAACACACGTTGGCAAATTGGCCCCCGGGTAATTGGCAGATGAAGGCAAGATGAAGGACCACCCGATATTAGCTCAGAAGACTCTTGGGAACTGTAAGCTCTTAATCTGCTGTAATTCCGCGTCTGGATTGTTGTCAAATGGACGCTCGTATGCCAGCGGGTTTTCTGCGGGTCGCCCAACTGTGAGCAGATGCGAACGCGGGATCGTCCGGAATCAGTACTTCAGCTGTCGAACTGTAAGTTCGTCGTGATACATCTCCAAGCTCTTCCTTCAATCAGTCTATGCATAGATCTGGTAGGCGTATATACTTCTCCTTTGTTGGTTATCAGAAAGTTAAGTAATACCCAATCATAAATCCACATCCCTCTCAGCATGGCCCTCCGGCTCGCTCTTTTCTTCGCCGCCCTCATTTTAACAAGTACAGTGTCCTTGCACCATTTGCTTCGTTTAAAATAGTTAAACTTCTTCTCTCGAACCAGCCTATGGAAAAAATCTTTTCGCGAGGCAGGTAGTAGGTTGCGACTCCTGGTGTGATCCCGTAGCACGTATCCCTTGTGAGCTTCCATGATCCCTTATGCTGCCACTATTGACTCTGTCGGTAGGATCAATTCACCGCCCTAAGCTGTAATGCACCAACTGCATGATCGATCAACTCGCGGCCTGCTTTAACTGCGATGATAATATCACTGAAGACCCAGGAGACGCGCAAGGGTCTCAAGACTTGATTAGCGGTACATTCAGATGTCTCTGTCCACACTTTGTGTCGAACGCCTTTTCTCTTTGTAGGGTTTGTCGCTGGCTGCAAAGCGTCTGGATTTAATGTGAATAATGTCACGGTTGCCGGTGCCTATGGAGCCTCGGGAGGACAAACCGGCACTGCTTCTCCGACTATTCCGATGCAGACAAACCCGTATTCTGTGCGCCAACGCCCACCGTCACAGGTGGCCCTGGGGCGTCGTCAGGGGCGGGTTCCTCTGCAGGCGCGGCTTCTTCTAAATCATCGCAAGGCAAGCCAAATGGAAGCACGGGGAAATTGAGAGGGAGTGAAACGTTGTTGGCGGGAGTTCTTTTTGCCGCCATCGTGCTCGCGATTTAAATTTTGGCGGAGAGGGTAGCGCCCACTATCACATTGTTTAAATGCTTGCTTTTTTCATTGTTTCATGCCCGGCTACTCACGCCGGCAATGCCACTCTTTTGTTGTTATTGGCTCGCCATATATTAGCCGACTTCTTTTCCGCCAGGATGGAGCATAGTTTCCGATACTTGGTGCAAGGGTAAGTTGATTGCCATTGACGTGTCGCCCCGCACCGGGTCCTTTTTTTTTCTTCCGCTAAATCTGGCGCAATATGTGCCGGAGATTCATTCCCTGGGAATCAATGATTCAATGGCAAATATGGGTAGAAACTGACCTGAGAACCAGGTTACGCGATATCTCAGGATTCGGTCTTAGATATTAAGATATACCGTCCGCAATATAGTGAGTTGTTCAGAAATACATATAGGAAGGAATCAAGTCGGTGGGACGAAGCGATAAAGAAGTCGGAGGCCGTTGCCGACGCGTCCATAATTTAGTGAGCATAGTGAGCATATAAACGGAGAGGCCCGCTAATCTCAGACCATGACGAGGGGCCCAGACTCTCAAAAAAGTGTTCCCGACTGGGGCATAATGAGAGTATGGTCTGAACCTGGGGAGGAACACCTGCTCTGCTCAAAGTTGAAAATAAACTACACCGGCGAACTCCGAACTCCGCATCGCTCGGATCAGTTGATCAGCAGGTGACCTGGCCAAATTGGGCAATTTGCGTTTGCCCTTATGACACCAGAACAGTCTTTCGAAGAGTAGACCACACCACCGGTTGGCGCCGTCAGCTGCCCTTGAAGCGGGCGCACCTGATCGTATTCCTATGCGGGTCAAGAGCCTCGTAAGTATCGACGTTAAACACTCTTCGCTCAGCACTCACTCTTATCACCTTCGCAGGACTTTATTTCCCAAATAGCGGCAGCAAGAACAGGTTTAAGAAGGCGAGGGATCGAGCAGCGGTGTGGCTGCAGCTACTTGAAATCGCTAATCACGGCCAAGATCGGCCAAATGACGCCGGTGGCGTTCATGGGGTCTCTTTTTTGAGACCAGCTGCCTTGAAACATTTTTTCTGCCGGCAGGCAGCTGGCCTCATAATGCGAGGTCCTTCTCCGCTCCCGTCCAGAACATATTCGTGTCTTTGCGAACATGGTTGGCCTCCTTCAACTTTCTGCTGCTCTATCTTTCGGGTGTAGCTTCTGCTGGACGCTCGACTGCACGGAAGGTGGTGACTCCCGTTGTGGCTTCGAGCACCAGCTATCCTTCCGTTGACCAAGGAAACCGGAATCGTGACTCGTGCACGACTACTCTCTGGTTTAATGACGTTGTGGTGAATATATCCTCGAGCATGGTCGAGAGCGATTTAATTCATGATAATAGCTTTGGACGTGCCGCGATACTCAGCTAATATTCCCGAATAACACCATCCTGGTTCCGGAAATCCCCAATACTGCGTCCTACTCCGGGTTCCCCAGCGACCCCAAACATCCTAAAACACTGGTCCTGGATACACCGGTCCCCTTCGGCCCCGTCTTCTACCCGCTTCAAGCCGACGAATGCCCCCCGGCCGGATTGTGCGACGACGGCTCGCGCTGGGTGGGCTGGCCGAACACCGGGCCCGTGGTCTCCTTCAACGACGGCCTCGGACAAGTGGTTGCGTACGGATTCATGGTGAGACAGCAGCTCAGCGGCCTCACGGTCCTGGCTACGCCGGGCACGCAGCTGTATCGCGTCGTCTCCAAGACCGCGAACCTCGATACCCTCCCCACCGCCACCATTGCCGTCTCGGAATTTTGGTCGGAAAATCAGGTCGGATATGGGTCGGCGACGACTGTGGTACGGGATGGCATTGTGAGTCTACTTGTCAGATGTTCGGTCGTCCCTACTTATAAGCAAACTAGGCGTACCTGTACGGCGCGACGCCCGACAACAAATTGGCGGTGGCCAGGGTTCCCGTGATTGCTGTGGAGGACAAGCTACTCTATGAGTACTACGTCAACGGCGGTACGGCGCTTTATTCTGTATTCTTATCTCCGGATAAATCTCTTAATTTTCGCTCCCGCAGAATGGACCCCGAAAGCGCCCGCCCTAAACGACTCCACGATCGCCCTCCCGAACACGAGCGCGAAGCAAGGAACCACATATTATTCCCCGAAGTGGGAGGTACGTCCTACTCAATACATCTGATTCTGACGGGCACTGAACCCATTCGTCTATCCAGTCGTACGTTTGGATCGGTGGAGACGCCTTCCCCGATGCGAATTTCTATATCTCCACCGCGCCGGAGCCAGAAGGGCCTTGGTCTGCACCGCTCGTGCGTCTCCCCTGGGTTGACTTGAAAATCCTGACGCTGGACGGTTCTAGGAATTTTACACTGGCTCGGTTGGAACGGGCGCGCTCCCCGCGTACTCCGCCCTCGCGCACCCCGCTATGACGGACGGCACGGGTGATTATGTCTATCTCGTGAGTCGTCTGTTCAAATTTGCAGCGGGAGAAAATGCATTGATGCTGATTTGCGGGGGCGTAGACGTGGACCAAGACCTCCATAAATGAACAGGATGTTACGGTGTACGATACACCGCTCGTCCGGGTTGACTGGGCGTAGGGCAGGTTGCGAACCAACCAACGAACAGATGCCACAACTGCGCGGTAATTTCCGCGCTCATTTTCCGCGCCCATTTGATTCAAACTTCAATACGACCCTTGTAAAGCCGCCCATCCCACCATCATTCTTGAATGTATTTCTTTGGCATGAGTATACTGAAAAAAAATTGCCAGACTCACAAGTAATGTAGAAGAAGTGTCCCGAGTATAGGTCCGGAGGAAGATTTAACCCGTCATCTCACCAAATCACGAACTGTAAGTCTCCCCGGGCATCGAACTGCGCAAAAGCTTTCCGCACGACGACCTCCAACTCCTCGAGCTCGCTGGCCACCATCGACGTAAGCCGCTGGAAGTGCAGGCCCACGCTAACCGTCAAGCTCGCGCACGTGGTGCCGAGCCGGCGCACGCTCTCCATGTCCAGGGGCGAGCGCTTGGTGATCTTGACCACCAACGTCGCGAGGCGGTGTCCGGCGGGGAGCGCCTCTAGCAGCGTCTCAACGTCCTCCGGTCGTGCCTGGCTCACGATGGTGAGGTGCATGAGCGCAGGCAGGTTCCTGAGGAGTGCGGGCCGCGTGCGTGCTATCTCTGCGGGACGAAACCGATTATTAGGCTGTGCGAAGATGTGGTGTGGAGGACACGTACGAGCGTCGATAGTCAGCCGGAAGATAGTCAAGTGCGCGGCTGCAAGAACATCCAGAACGATGGGAATTACTACCCTCCCGCAGTCGAGCTCCTCGAGCGCCGATAGATCGAATGGCGCAAGACATTCGGGCTGGGCAAGTAGGTGCGCACCCAGTGCTCGGATCTTCGAGCGGGCGTACGTGCTGACAAGGAGAAGATCGTTCTTTTCGTCTGATTTAATATAGACAGCAGTCAAGGAGAGCGAATTAAATGTCGATGGGCAATGTTGGAAGATGCGGGAGATATCTTGGGTACTGCGAAAGGTCACGAAGATCAACCCGGCCCGAACGAGGGCGGGAGTGCTGAGAAGCTTGGACACGAGACAGATCCTAGAGTCGTCGAAATTTCCCACTCGTGGCAGATGCAGGACAATTTCCCACAGATTGGGGAACTGCAACTCGCAGAGAGGGCTGAGCACACCGTGGTCGGGGCTGAGCCGGAGGCGGCGAACGAGGGGTATAAGATGCGGCGAAGTCTTTAGAACATCGCAGAAGCGCCTACAAGCAGGGGCCTCATCGTAGCATTGCTCGAGTTCAGGGCCATCGATGCCTGAACAGCCTCGATTAAAGATGATGTCGCGGAAGAGATGATTTTGGGCCGCGGAGGTGAACGTGGAGGATACTAGAGCGCAGGACTTGAGATCTGAAGGGGATTCGTGCAGAAACTCGGTGATCGAGTCGCAGAGCTCTTGTAGTTGCAGTGCAGAAGGTGCACACATCGTGGAGAGAGGCGCAGTCACGTCGGTGGCAGCGTGGAAGGCTCAAGTGCGTACCACATCAATAGGTGACGGGGTCCTGTGAATTGAACACTTGGCTTGGCCACAAAAACGGTCCGGCTGTCGCCGGATTCAGTATTTGTCAGCGTGAATAATTGAAAAAGTGAAGAGTACTCGGTATTTTCCGGTCTCGTCTAGTTGAAAGTGCGCTTCGGAGAATAAGTGCTCGCAGGTAGTCTAGATTTGTTTGATGGGTCCTAACCGTAGCTCGTGCTTCGACGTCACGTGAACGCCAAACACAACCAGTCAGCGAGGATTTCGACATATTTTCTGGTTCAAGAAATTACCACAAACGCTGAAAGTGTTTGAACTGCATAGGCCTTTAATTTTCAAGTGTTCTGGGACCCATAGAAGATCTTAATGTTTCCCAAAGGCCCCGAGTTTTTGCACGTGCCTTGAGGCAGGTCTTCCCAATGAGGCAACTCCTTCCTGATTCGGCCTCCGAGGTGCCCGAAGGTCGACCTACGGTATTTTGTGCGCGAGTACAATCAGACCATAAATAAGTTTTTTTCCATTCCGCCCAAAAAAAAAAAAACTCCAATTTATGGTCTGACTACGGGAGACTAGCTCGCAGGGTCGGATATCCCAATTTCGCACTCCAGCATCTTCCCTACTGAGTCTAACGTGTTTAAACACTTCTTCGACATTTGCTCGTGCAGTATGCAAAGGTTATTAATTTGGTATAGAAGTAAAGAGAATGCATTAATGCCCAATGGCCTAGGTTCGCTTCGCCATCAACATTCGAAATCGAAGTCGGCTTTAAATTGGGAATCTAATCAGCCTTTTAATCGCGTCCAGCAAAATCAGTACTCACCAGGGCACAAATTATCCGCCAACGCGGAGGCCAACGGCCCAGATGCTGTAGAAGCAGATGCTGCAGCTGACATTGACGCAATATTAGCATTCTTTCTATCGAATAGAAGTGAAAAAGGACCTGATGTGACCACAGGGGATGCGGACTTCGTCGTTACTACAGCGGCGGCACTCGAAGCCACTACAGCGGGCTCCGACGCAACAACCGGTGTGGGCTTCGCAACTGCAGAGGAAGTCGTCTTCTTTCCACCGAAGAGGGATGGAATGTGGAATCCGCCGCTGGTTGATGTAACTGCTGGTTCAACAGGCTTCGGCGCGGTCTCTGCCGCAGGCGGCTCTTCCGCAACCACGGGCGGCTTGGCGGCTACGACAGGTGGCTTTTCGGCTACAACGGGTGGCTTCGCGGCTACAACAGGTGGCTCTGCGGCTACAACAGGTGGCTTTGCGGCTACAACAGGTGGTTTTGCGGCTACGACGGGCTTCTTCGCTGCGATGGGTGCAGCCGCCACTGAGGAGCTCTTCTTCCCACCGAATAAGGAGCGGGCTTCGAGATCCTATTTAAGTTCAGGCGAAACTCTGTTAAACTGGGTCCGAGTTACTCACCACCACATCGCGCGAGGTGTAGACGGGGGCAGCGAGTCCAGACACAGCCAGGAGGAGCGTGATGGAAGCAGCGAGAGGAATATGCATCGTAGGGACTGGACGTTGGCGCTAGCAGGAAAAGGGACCGGCCGAAAAGGATTGTAAAGAGGAATAATGAAAGGAAGGAAAAGGGGCCTGCCAGGAGGAAGATGAATAATGGAGTCTTTCGGACAGATGTTGGGGTATATATATGGCGCTTCGCCTCTCTAAGCGCGGTAAAACGCACTGTCAGAACGATAGTAGGGTTTGATGCGGAAGCTGTGTTCGAAATTGTCCGAACCAGCCCGAACCTGTGCTCAGAACGCCACCAAATACGTGATATGGCGGGAGATTTGCGCCAAGGCCGCTTGACAGCGGCGATCCGAGGATCGCTGTGTTACAACTTGAGTCTTGCAATGTTCAAGTTTGTCCACTGTTTAGATTACAGTGGAATTACAGGACTATCAGTTTTTCTAACCTTTCTTGTTTTCGAAACGTACAGTATCTCCCTAGCGCCCGGCTTCATTCCCCAATGGCATCGGGACGCCCTGGAACGCACTACGTTACGGCACTAATTTCCAAGTACAACTCGTGTTTCTCTATACTGTATTAACGCGGATCTCCGAGAGGCGGTGTCTCCTCACAAACGACCCTGATAAATAGGACTGAAGGCCGAGAAGGTCCCCCAGCAGAGCTCTCGTCGGTTTTCCTTTTTTTTTGGTCTTTATTCTTCCCCGCCGAACGACTTTCATTTAACTTTCACACAACCGCGTCAGTCCCTGTTTTCATCGCCCATGTTGAGTCGTACTGATGTCTGTTGCAGAAATTCATTCCTTCATTACAATGCATCTTCCCTCATTCGCCGTCTTCGCGCTCCTT
Organism: Mycena galericulata; assembly: GCA_029289565.1. Classification (NCBI taxonomy): domain Eukaryota; kingdom Fungi; phylum Basidiomycota; class Agaricomycetes; order Agaricales; family Mycenaceae; genus Mycena; species Mycena galericulata. The sequence goes on from JARKIA010000034.1 coordinate 978,075, forward strand.
TGCATCTCGCACCTCACCACTGCGGCCCCGGTCCCGACAGCGGAGGTTGATACCCGCGGAGTTGGATCGAGCAAACCCGCCGTCCCGCCCACTGCCCAGGAGATGATTGCCCAGGGCATGATTGACACCCCACGCACCGACAAGGCCTTCTTCTGGTCAGGCCCAAATCCGCCACCCTCCGGGCTCCGGCGCCTACGCGTCGTAGCTACCGACCTCGCAGAAAAGGACGACTTTGACTACGTCGGCAGCATGCTCACCGCGAAGGGCAACGCCGTCATCAACCTGATCAAAAACCCCGGCATCACGTCCGAGTTCCAGGAGCAGTTCTGGGACAACGCGTCTGAGGCCTTTGCGGAGCTCACGACAGGGAAGGTGACGTTGATGTTGGAGGGCGATCCCACGACGGGCCCGGCGCCGGACCCGACGTCCGTGTTCGAGCGTGTGGAGAGGCCTGTGTTAGAGCAGCGGCTATCGGCGGGGCTGATAACTGGAGTTGACCGAATTGCGCGGGATTTCGCTACGACGGGGACGAGAGTACCGTTTACGTTGTAATCTCTGCATGTTGTGTCCTCTATTCTTACATACCTTGGGTTTCTTTTTAATTAATAATTCGACTGGTCTGTATCTCTACTCTTAGCTTGATAAATCTTACAGCATCTTTCTTGTTAAAAAAAAGCACAGAGCCGACTATGGGCAAGCGCGATCATTGCTTGGTCCTGTTATCTCACTTGATTTTGACGAGACTCGCCACGTGACGCGAAAGCTCTTTGCTTCCTTCCTCGCCTTGTTCCTCGTATCGGGCCAACATCTCGCTCTTCCTGCTTGTACTTTCAGCCAATCAATTGCAAGTAAGATTCTGTTTGACTCTCCCTTGGACGGAAAACATCGCCGCTTCCATCTTTGTGCACTTCTCCTCTTCTCCGCGAACCTCCCATCGGCAGTGCGCGGTGTTCGGGCTCTGTTCTGCTGTTCCGCCAGAAAAAATTGCCCATCTTGTCGATTTTTTCTCGCCCTTTCGAGTATTGACGCCATGCAGTGCTTATTTTATTCCAGACTGTCCAGATTAACGGACGGTCCTAGTTGCGCATAATTCGGACGAGAGCATTCCGTTGCGAACACGAGGAATATTAAGAGGCGCCTCACATCCACTCAAGATGGACCCTGCCACACGGTCTGTAACAGCTTTTGACTGTGTTAACAACTTGATCTTTCACCGCCGGCTCAACTGCGCGGTCGTCGAGACTGAGGGCGCTGCCTGGTACGCTGATATTCCGACCAGGAATCTCGATCTTTCTAGTATTTTTGACGCTCTTTTCTCGGTGGCGGGTACACCTGAAGCATCTCTTTCTAGTTTTCGGGGCCGTCGTTTTGTCCTCGCATCCGACTCCTCCTTGCTATCTCTATCGTGCGGCGTCAATAGACCAAACCATTGAAATCCAATCTCCCCTTTGAAAACCGAGTGAATCGCAATTTTCTATCCCGGGTCCCGTACTCCAGGCCATTGGAGCTTGTATAGTTCCCTAGTTCTCCATCCACTCCCCGCATCCGGTCCTAGGGCGTCCAACGTGTCAAGTTCAACACATTCCGATTACTATAGTCTCCTCAGCGTGGGCCACTCCCGATGAGGACTAAAGTACTAACGGCTGGTAGCCGCTGTATTGAAGGTGGTTCGGCCTCTGGACGGATTGATCGCCGCGTTTCTCTCCACTCCTCATGCAGCTCTCTCCAATGTACGTTCTCTGCTTGGCGCACCCATCGCGTTTGCCTAGCCGTCGAGCTTGCCTCAAGCACCACGTACACGTGGAGCATCGGCAACTTCCAGGGACATATTTTGGACCCCTTGAACGGGCAGGATTCCCGGTTCACACCCATCCAGAGCTTCGCGTCCCCGACCACAGACTCAAACAACCAGAAAGTACGATCTCTTTTGGTGAAGATTGATCAGAATAGCGGTGTTTTCAGTGGGCGATATACTACAGCCAAGACGAGCGTGAGGTCTACGAAATCTTGAACATCGGCAGCAAAACGGTTATGTCGGACCCCACCGCGTTCCTGGAGACCCCGGCCCCGCGATACACGTGCAGATAGTTGGCAGCAACGAGCCTAACTGGTGGCGCTTCAACTTTATAGAAGAAGGAGCTTGGTCTGCGTCATTTCAGCGTCAAGAAGGCTCATCTTCGAAGGTCCACCGACGCAAATAGCGGACGCGTGCTCATCGCGTGGCCCGTAGGCCGCCAACATGAGTTATAAGAGCTCTCCGGTTCGTTTCTTTCAAATTTCGACCGTTTTTTTCCAGTTGGGCTCACCAAGCTTACTCGTCACATCTCACCCTCGAGTACGCGGATCCATGCCGTAAGCGCCAGGTGTTCAAGGAGTATCCCCGGAACTGGTTGTAAACAATTCCGGCTGAAACAGGGTGAAGCGACAACCAGTACGATATATTATATGTTGAGGGACGGAGAGCCTCGGAGGTAAGACAGCTAGATTGCACCGAAGACAGTGAGAATACTTCCCGGACGAAGATGAGAGACGACGATGAAATTGAGAAGTAATATTCAAAATGTTTAGGTTAGGTAACGATGGAGTATCATGATTCTTTTAGATCGGCATCCTTTGCGGACTTGAGCTCCTCCCACGATGGGAGGTTGAAAATCCTGGGTAAAGTGCCCCAAACCTTCTGTCTCGAAACAGCGTACTCAGCCTTGCCGGCGTCAACGCAGACCGAGCAAAGTAATGCAACTTGAACAGCGTCGGACCATACTCTCGGGTGCATAAACCCCACAGGATTGAGAGTGTCAATTCTGGTGAATGCGTCAAGGAGGGTGAGGCGAGCGGCTGAACAGGCATGAGCCGACCGACAGCCATCTACGCGCCTGGTGCGGAGGCATCGGAAGGTCTCGTGGTGCTGCGAAGTCGTGAGGGCCGTGCGCGCAATCAGACATTGCCGTTGTAACCAGGAAGGGAGTTGTATTTTGACGCGCGCGGAGGTGGTGGGAAAACCGTCGATGAAGTTGTTCGACGGGAGCGCAGGCGACAATGTACATCGCCGCCGGCATGGCCCAGGTCAACCCGAGACTGTGGGCAAGCAATAAGCGAGAGGCATTGGAGGACTTGATGCCGAATTTCGCGGTGGTGGCTGCAATTGTGTCGTGTTCTTCCAGCGACATGGGCGAGAGGGCGGCAATATGGAGCAGCGCCCTGTGACGGAGGTATTGGACATCGTATTTTGTACTCAGCTTCAGGACACCAGCGATGATAGAAAACGTGGTGGGGACCGGAGGTCGTTCGAAAAAGCTGGTCGAGACAGGTGAGCAAATGACGCCGGAAATAAGGATGATGAAAATACCTGGAATCAAAGATCGCCTTCAGCAAGCCTTCAAAAAATATTCGGCGTCGATGCCTGAGTCATGAAGGACGACGATGGGGCATTCTTCAATGAGAGCTTGGCTTTCCGTCTGTGGAATCGAGAGCATATCTCGGAATACGGATGATCGTGCGGCGAGGATACTGCTAGCAACTCGAAAGATTCGATCTTCAGCCTGGAGTACAAGACCACCTTCTGGGAACCAGAGCTCGTCCACGCGTGTGGTATTCTCCCCCGAGCTCTTCTGCTCGCCCGTTGGATCGGTCGCGTCCATCGGTTTTTCAGCGGGAGGTGATAAGGAAGACCTGTCTCCTGTCTCGCACCTCGGCACAGCTTTATGTATGCATATGGCTTCGCGGCTCCGGATCCGCGGAAGGTTATAGGTTTCCGTGACGACCAACTACTACCTTGGTCAGTAAACTGAGTAAAGTACTACCTCGTAGCTCTCCGAGTGGCTGCTAAGCTCTCTTTCTTCTCTAACTAGAATTCGGCTTGGGAAGATACCAATTTACGTCGATTCCAGGAATCTATCTCCCAAAATCCCACACTGCATGAGTTCCAACTTCCTCAGAGCTTCCAAGCAGATTCCCACGTTAACGTTTCCTAAGGCTCTTCTTTTCCAAGGATTTGTCGTCATACTTACATATGAACCCCTGTAGCTGACCCTTCCTTCGTCTTCCGAATTCATGAAACTCGTCGCTGGATACGATGTCAAATATCTTAGTAGTGCCTGGAACACCGCGCTCGGGCGATTAAGTCCCCGCCTCGCAGCTAAATCGAGGGTACCCTCCGTAGGAACCCAGCCAATGATACTGATCAACCCGCCACCAGGTTTCTCCCCTGTTAGGTAAACAAACCGTTGGATCAGATCTCTGAAAGTGTTGTCGGCACTCATTCTCAAAGGTCGTGTTCCCATTCAATTCGTCCGAGTGCGTGATCGTTTTTCGGAGGACCGTTGACCCACAAAAATTGAGGGTACCGGTTTAGAAAACCGTACAAATTTTGGAAAAACGGGTGTATTCAATGCGGCTGGACTTCGCGTCCTCTGCATTTATTCAGTGCCGTGCATGCGTGCTTTGGCTTTTCGCGAGTGAGGAAATATGTGAGTGGGAAGGTGGAAAAGGGGTTCAATATCGAAGCAAGCTAACAAATGTAGTAGGCAAGAACCACATCCTCTGCGACTTTGATACGACGATTACATGGGGTGGAAAGCATATGTAGGCGTCGAGATAGATCCCTGAGGGAAGTTCGTCTGCTGCACCGAATTCGCACAGGCCGTCGCAGCGGCAACCGTTGATCCACAGATGTTGTAAAAGTCACCACTCCCATCATTAACATTCACCAGTACACAGTCCAGTTGCTGATTGTTGATAACGAAGTTCAATGGGGCGACGATGGAGTTGCCTGATTGCCCGTTACAGTTGAGCGCGATATTGACCTCGGTCAGCCCAGCTTGCGGAGTGGATTGCCCAACAGCCCAGACGCCTCCACAGTTGGCGAAGCTGCTCGATAGGTCGTTTGCGACATAATGCGAGCCAACAAGGGATGCACCGGCTCCGAATGAGTAAAATTCCTTGACAATGAAGCGCATGGTGAACAGATCGGTTCAGCCGACCTGAGAGTCGCGTACCGTATTGCCTGATCCCATGACTCTCAGGGTTCCAACTTGGAAGACAGGGTTACCTGAACTGTCGGAACCCACGCTTAGTTGGCCTGATGTTCCCGGGATATCACAGTTGGGTAAGGTCGGAGCGGTAGGGATGAGGTTCTTTCAACGAGCAAAGAGTTATTAGAGAGAGCTACAATACGGAGATAAAACCTACCGCGAAGTTGAACGTTTGAGGATTGAACTGAGGCGCGTCAATATCTCAAGACGTCAAAGAAGAGGGAAGATCGCACTGTTGTGGAATGGTACAGCGGGAAACAGGCGGGCACGGGAGTTACTCCGGTTGCAGTACTGACAGCATTCATCTTGGCGACATAATAATTGAAGACGTTGTTGGCCCGAGAACTGCATAAAGTAAGTCTATTTCTCGGGTCTTTTCGCTATGAAGGAACATACGTGCATCCCGCGGGATAAGTCGCAATTAGGCTTCGAAGCCACCCATTGAACTCCGCAGGGAGATTTGCATCTGGGGTGTCAGGCGTAATTTCAGCCAGAAGGTTCTGAACGCTCAAAGCTGTGGCCCTGAATATCGCGGCCGTGTTCCCGAAATCTGGCATCAACGTGAATATAATGGTTGATTGCGAAAGAAGAAGAAGGTACATGACCCGAGAGCCGCAAAATTCCGTATGAAGTACTCCACATCCTGGATCACGTTCGCAGACGTTGTGAAGCTCGTGATTGTATCGATATTATCGCTCTGGGGAGGGCTAGCTGCAGTTGCCTTGTTTTGATTCACAACATTTGACTTGGCTGTAATATCGGTCAGCAATTGGATTGTACTGGAAAAAAGCAGGAAGCCTCGCCCTGGTTCATAGGCTTATCCACCCATCTACACGAAAAATCAGCGAGAATAATATACCAATGATTATGCATACACCATATTTCCAACCTGGTGACGAACAGCAGGTTATTCATCATATCGTGGAGGCAGAACTGAGTCATCACCTGGTCGATCGCGTTCAGCAGGGCCGTACCAAGATTACTTCCATCCTCCCGCACAAAGTTAAAAACGTTATTCTGAATCCTGCAGAGGGGGGTCAGCTCGGCGGTCTGAAAGGCCATAAATGAAACTCTACCAGGTGCACGTTATACCAGCGTTCAGGGCTACGCCGAAGAATTGATTTATGTATCCCAACCTATGAGGGTTATCGTCAGTGACCAGTCCAGGCCATTCTGCGCGTTGTGTTTACTCAAAAATATGTTCCTCTGTAGAGTTGAATGGGCTCGATGTAATGGAGGCTAGCGGAAAACTTACGAGCGACGGTCCCGGCTCCATTTCCAACAGGTCGAGATCCAACCTGCGTCACTGAGAGGGCGGCGTTCGTTCCGCCCAGAGCCTTCAACCCAATGGTGTAGTACTGTCCTGCACCCAAGGACACAGAGACCGGGTTAACTACCGAGATGCCGCAGGTGTTTACAGCAATAGCTGGGGCCAGTTATCGGTTAAAACAAAGGATAACGCTGGCGAGGTAAGCTTACAACGACCGGCGCGAGGGGCGAGGTTGTATCCAATATCGCGCTTCCTGTCGGGATCCGTTCCTTCGTCCTCCCAATCCGCATTCTCGGGATCATCAGACAAGGCATAGACGGACGTGGGCTGGGGGCACGAGGAAGACGATGATGACTGGCTAGCCGATGAAGTCGACGTGGACCTAGAAGAGGACGTGGGATCCGGATCGGTCCACGCTCCAGTCCATCCAGCCGGAGGGCTTGCAGTCGGGGTTGTACCGTCGGGGATGCCGACATCCAAGGGCAGGAGTCCGCCTATGATTCCGGGGAAGAGAAGGAGCCACCAGTCGTCCCCGTTACTGTTCTTGTCACCAGGCGGCCCGGTGATATTCTGGGGCGGGGAATTGGAAGCAGTGGGAACAGCAACGATAGACGTGTAAGAAGGCGGAGCGGTGAAGGTTACGCTGGACACAGATGTCGGAGGAATTATGTTGGGGTCTAGAATATAGTCAGGTTGGATATCAGGTGTGAATATGGACGAGATATACTCCAAGTTGGCGTCACGGCACCAGGTTGCGATATGCCCGAGGGAACAGGGCCATTAACTGGTGTTCCTCCAGGAGCAAGTGTGATAGTCACCGCGGCCACAACGACGGTAGTCGTGGTTGTCGGGATGGCGATGATGACGGTCGTGCTCGCACTCACGAACGTTTCCGACACTGCGCCCGAAGGAGGGGCGGGGTTTGGGTCTACGAGATGAATGAGGATGAGAACAACCATATTTGTTCCGTCGCGACCTACTCCAATCAATTTCAGTGTACGACGGGACCGAGGTTGCGGAAGTTGTCTGGACACATAAGTGAGGCGGAATTTCGGCAGCAAGTGTGTGTTTAACGTACGGTAGTAGACGGGAAAGACGAGAAGTGAAGCCAGTCGTTGAAACTATGATTATATCAGTCAGAAAGCTGTACGACAGCGGAACACGGACTTCAGGTAGGGCACAGTGGTTCCTGTGGCCGTCCAGGCGGTGATCGCATCCCAGAATGCGATTACTACGGCGCTGGACCTTCAAAATCGATCAGCCGCATTGATCGTAGCAAGTAGCTGCCGGCGTACGAGGGATAATTTGCGGTATTGATAGCCGTCAATGTCCCATAGTAAAAGTCGATGTAGTTTTGTTGTGTGATTGGGCTGGACACTGTTATTGCAAACAGCCCGAAAGGAGAGATTGTGGACACACCATCCGCCGCTGGCAAAAGCGCAACTTCCGACAATCGGGGCGTAAACCTACATCATCGTCAGTAAACGGCGAGTCTCAGTCCAAAATCCGATCTCACATTGTCGTAGTCCAGCGACGCTTGAGCAGCATTGGTGACAGAGAATCCAGTCTGGCACTCGACACTTGTGATCAAATCTCCGACCTGAAATTAGATGTCAAGTCAGCGCAAAGAATGAACAAAAGAGCTTGCTCCATACATCATAGCAGGTTGCCGCAGCAACACAGGAAGTAATGCCCCATAGATTGTTGAAATTCTGAGAGATAATAAATCAGTGTACGGTATGGTTGGAAAATTTGAGGAACAAACCCCCGAGTTGACGCTGTTAATACAGTTTGCGGCGAGGTTCAAGCATGAGAGCTCCACAGTTTTCAAACACGCAGGGATCGCATCGCGCTTGTGAATGACGGAACTGCTACTTCCAGGCGAAGCACTGGCGGAAGACGATCCACTACTTGCAGTGACCGAGGAGGCCGCCAGAATCGAAGAATTCGCCGAGGAAGCAATAGCGCTCAAGCTTGTGGTCGCGGAAGTCGCATTAATTGCGCTCGTCGAGGTTGTCAGGGTAGGCGAGAGAGAGGAGACTCCAAGGTTAAGTGTAGCCACCGGTGCGCCAACCGTGTACTCTGCACCCAAGAGACGGAGGCCGGCCGCCACGACAAATCCCACACCGTACACAAGCGGTACCAGTCTGGTGAGTACAGTCAGCATACGCATCCTTGCTGTTGTGGCTCTCCCTTCGAAGTTCAAAACTTTATAGTGGAAAACGAGTCCGTCTTCGACGGGGATGTGGTAATATGAATTTAATGTCCGGAACGACAATACTCACCGTGCACAGCCTTGAGGGCTTCGCCATTCGTACTTCAGGAAAAGTGATGAACTAGCGGCACAGCGAATACGCGATTTGGCATATTCCAGGTTCCCCAATAAGTGGTTTTCGTGAGATGTACGAAATTCAGTTCGACAAATCGACTGCCAAGACAGTCCTCTGATCAAGGCATGGTCCAGTAAGCGTTTATAAGGCACTAGCTTCTGTCATACTTGCATCTTTTGGGGCGCATCATCTGCGGCATCCCGAATATCGATTGGGCTAGGCGGACCTTGACCAGTAATCGCATGACCACTTGTGAATCGCGCTCGGCGTACCACGGCCTCGGCGGCCAGTTGCACAGGGTGAGCTTTACATTAAGTTGCGGTTTACGACCTCAGGGACTTGATGATCGTCCAATGTGGATGAATCATGAGTCATAAAGGAAATACGACCGCCCTTGACCGCGACGTTTATGACGTTGGTCCGTACATAGCGGCGCCGCACGGTCAGGCTAGAGCTGACCCAGACATTAATATTATCAAGGTCCAGAAGATTCGTTCAAAACAAGTTACGAGCCATGGCAAGTGGCAACGGTGTTAAGTTAGAGATGAGGGCGGAAGGCAGGGTCACGGCGAGTCGAATATCGGATTACTTCGGCCGCCGGGCCTGATCGGGATTTGGTTCCGACGTGCTCCCCGAATGCAGAAATCTGAAACTCGTTCTTGCTTCTCATCGTGAAGCGACGGCCCAGATCAAACAGACCTTTTCTCATGTTTTTTTAGTCAGGTACTTTTTTTTCGGTGATGCTGTTGCTCTGGGCTAAGGACTAAGCCCGTTCGTTGTTCACGCCCATTTCAATGTGTTGTTGAAACCTCATATTTCGCCCACAGTCTTCTTGATCGAGTTTTGTTGTGCAGCCGAGGCTGCCGAACTTCCTTCCGCCCCTTACACTATTGTATGCCTGACATTCAGCAGGGGCGCCTCAACTAGACTCCAGGGGCGCGCCTTTTTCTTTGCCGCAACCGTTCCCGCCCGGGCGGGCGCAATGTCTTCGACTCGGACACCAAAACTTGCTTCCTGCTCCAACAACCCTCCGCGGCTCTAACCCACCTGGGTTCCTGCAGGTTTTGTTTGCAGGTTTTATTGCATCGGCGATCCATTCTCTGACTCTACCTTAGAATCCGTGAACAAGAATGAACAAGAAAGATCTGAGGAATTGTATTTTGGTGTACCGCGGGTGGGATTTCGCGAGCCGCTCGAAGCTCCTCGACCCTCTCCAGCTCCTCGACCCTGTCCAACTTGCGGAGGGCCATATATTCACATTTCTCAAGCTTATTTTCACCCCCAGAAATATGTACGTACTAGTAGGCACCCTGGCGGCGGTCGACATGGAACCTCGTTTTCTGATACGGGGACGAGCCCCTCGATTATATCTGCGCTGTTCGAGCACTTGCCGGACTTTCCCCGCCTGAAAACTGTCCGGATTAAGCGGTCCTTTGACTATGCGTGTCCTACCCTGCCTACCGTTACAACCCTGGAGCTCCGCATTACGACGATCCCTTCGGTTCCCACCTTCGCCCATCTCGTGTCGCAATTTCCGTGCCAGAGTCGATCCAATGGGGCGAGGCGGCTTCTTCTGGGATTCCTGGACGATCTGGTGCAGTTGCGCCTCGCATGGAATGATCTATCGATCCACATCGACTATTTCGAAAGCGAAGAGTTTCGCGATTGGTTCAGCCCTTCTGCTGGACCAACAATGCGTAGTCTGAACCTCAATATGTCCAGTGGAATGAACTCGATACGGACTGCCCCATTGTCAATTTTTTTTCGTCGCCGAGGCGAGCAGTTAAAACACTTCATGTGTCCTGTCAGTCCTGCTCCACCTTCGACATCACACAATTTCTGACGAATTTCGATAACAGAATCACTCGCAGAAGAAGCGGACTTTATAACGAACACGTCCACTCCCCCTCGCTCCAACGCCTCATCCTAGGCGTACAGACCCGGGTCCACTGGGCCGACTCGGACACGGCCGCGACGCAGGAACCCGAGGCCGCATGGCTTCGAAGTCTCGTCGAAATTTTTGAACTGCCCCGTAGGCACACCTGAGGGAGTTGTGGTTTCCTGTCGCGTTGGGTACGTGTGATAGGAGCAGGCCTCATGAGGAGATGCTCATCAAGAACCTCTCGCCCCGCGGCGGAGATCACAGTGCTGGTGTAGGAGTACGCACCCTTTCGCCTAGGATTCACCTGCATGCAAAATTCACGCACCGGAAATCTAGTGTTCAATCTCAAATTCCTTTACTTTACTTTTTCTTTGAGTCAGTCGTTACGGGCAAAAATGTTTTCTCACTTTTCCCCCGGCTCCGCTTATTCTCCCATTCATCATTCTTGAATTCGCCGATTTATCAGATAATCGGCCCATACACAAATAGCGAGCTCTACACAGATCTGTGCCGTTACAAGGAGTATACCAAACCCGACACCGCGACACGGCGTGTCAAACGTCAGAAAATCCGACACATCTAAGAATCCCCGCACGTAGATCAGCAAATCCGACACATCTGGCCAAATGGGACGCACACCCCAGCAAACCCGACACAACTTCAGAAAATCCGACACGCACAATCAGCTAGTCTCGAGAATCAACGGCATGGCACCGTGCCAAATATTTACATCCCTCTCCCTTCCACACAACCACCATCCCGCAATCGCCCCCGCTTCCTCCCACTCAAATATGCTTGCGAGACGATCCCCCGATGGAGGAAAACCCGCTGGAAAGCGACCATACGGCTTCGTGGCAACCCCGGTCCGTAGTGCCTTCCCCGGGAGCGTCCCGTGGTGTTTGACACCCCCCCGCTGCAGGTGAAAGCCGGTCAACTAAGGGCAGGGTTCCCCCGAGGTGCGCAGTACCAACCCTCATCCGATGAACGTGCTGACCCTGGCCCAGCGCAAGCGCTTGAACAGGGCGCAGGAACGGGGGAAACCTGGTGAGTAATTTCACCGCCTACAGGAATTGGTTCATCTTCGCCCCAGCGCTACTTCTTGACCCCCCCATGGAAACCCCCGCCCAAGATGCTGTCAGAGGATGCAAGGATGACGGGTTCGGGGTCAGACCGGAGCTTCAAGGGGGCTGAGGTCGAGGAGTGGGTCTTCTTCGTGTTTTCAAACATCCTTCAGTGCGGTGTGTTCATTTTCCCTTTTTTGTCTTGCCCCTTCTAATGAATTGTAGCGGTCCCCGTCTCGCGTACATACAGCAAGGCGGGTAACGCTGACTGCGCTCACTCCGCCTTATCAGTCACGAAGTACCTGAACGTAGATATATTTTCTGTCAGTAGATATTTTCAGTAGACATACAGCAAGGCGGGTAACGCTGACTGCGCTCACTCCGCCTTATCAGTCACGAAGTACCTGAATGTAGATATATTTTCTGTCAGTAGATATTTTCAGTAGACATCATTTTTTTTTGTACGTTCGAATGCTACAAGGCTTTCGTATAAATCCCACGAGTTCCATAAGGCAATCTGGTAGAAACTGAGGTGAATCGAGTCCATTTTGCACTTGGAGAACATTTGGCACTGCAGAGAGTGCTAAGGAAACTTATGCCATATGGAAAGCAATAGATAATAAAGCTGGTAAGGCCGACGAGCGGCACGGCCTAGTCTGTAGTTTAACCGCGCCCGATCATTGGAAGTCGACCTTATTACGTAAAGTGCGGAGTTTGAATTTTGCCGCGAGCTCTATGGGGCTTCAAGCCACATATATTCATAAATCTAAGAGGCCAAATTAGTTTTATTTGCATTTTGGATAGATAAGTCTCCTCAGATTTCTTTCTCGGGTCTATAATCCTCGTGGGATGAAAGGCCGGTCAACGGCCCATCAAATCTTGACTCTTCACCTGTGCTTTTCCGCAAAAACCTTGAGTGGGAAAGTTGTGCCTTCTGACTCCCTGAGTGATAATTTGGTAAAATAAATCCCTCACACTCATCTCAAGTGTGCGAACAAGAGCCGAGAAATTCGAGCTTACATAATAAGGTCGACTTCCAATGACACCGATCAGGGATCTGACAGACTACAACACACGAGGTACAAGTATTTTTTGTTGTAGCGTCTGTTTATAAGAGACTAGGCACGGCCCGCTACCCGGCGACTTTATACGAAAACACGAATCATTAAATTTAATTGTGAACTACTTGATTTGTAGGGACGAGAGAGTGGGGTGTGAGTTGGTCAGGTTTACTAAATGGAAGTACAAATGAAGGGGTATTTTCCTGCCCTCAATGGCGCCTGCATCGCTGGCTGGGGCAGAGGCAGAGAAATTGTTGAATGCGGCATCGGTGGCTTCGTCCCTCTTCTAAGGATTAAACGAGGTAAGGGCTCCATGGTTTCACCATCGCCGTGGTCGAGGACTTTGAGTTTGTCGACGAGAAGATGGTATATCTGGGTGAGGCTCCAACCATTTCGTCAAGGGCCTGTTGAATTGTGGGGAGGTCTGCGTAAAACACGGATATACGCGAATGTGTCATACGATGGGCGAAAATATATCACGAATAATATTCATAGACATCATAGAGGGCATGGGTACATCTGACAGTAGTGAGGTAAAGGTAGAAGGGCAACAGCACATCGTCGGACTGTTACAGACACAGTGATGACGGGGAACTGCACATTAAACTAAGCGGACCGAAACAAAAAAAGTGGAGACATACTTACATCTTGTTTGCAGATCGCACATCTCATCGCAGCCATCCGTTGCGGACGAATCTGAGCCAGTGATGTCCATCGCAGATGAACCCGAACGATCTGGATTATATCAGAAGGAATGTTTTTATATGACAGGATTTTGAAAAAATACTTGATGGTTTTCTCGGCCAGACAATGCCAAAGGACAGAGTAAAGCTAGCATATGGAAGGGTTTGGCGGCAAATGCAGGACCAATCTCGGCCAAGAACAAGGTCATAGGAGGTCCAAGCACACAGACAGCTCGATGGGCATAGAGCAGACAGTTTCGCCAGATGGTACAGTAAGAATATCGGAAGCAGCAGATTGAGGAGCCCGAATTCCATTAGCCAAGATTCAGTCAAGTGACACGAGATTTCTCAGAGAGAGGGTCGAAAGAGGTGGAGAGCTGCTTTCTACAGAACGTCGCAGGGAGAGACAAGATGAAAGCAGGAAGAAAGCGAGGCCACGCAAGTGCCACGTCGACTACCACGGCACTGCGTTCGTTGCCCGTGTGTTACGAGACTCAAATGATTCGCGAAAGCCTGGCCCAGCCTGGACTGGACTTTCGGGGATGGAGCCGAAGCTGACGCAAAAACTGCTGACAAAAATGAGAGTTTACTGCCAGAACCTGAAAATCGGGCTCTCTAAGACCCGTACCTTACGGTAGCGGGAACTGGAACGGACCAGGAACGAATGGTACCTGAAGATGAAGTGGTCGGAAGGTTTACGCGTCGCGTCGCGGTCATGTGCGACCATTGCCGATCGCTGAACACAGCAGGCGGAGTGCTTCATCCGGCGAAGGTTCCTAATCAAGAGCAAGAAGGAACCCCAATTTGGTGTTCGGCCGGCTAAAGGCTGATACTTACGTGCTTGGCGATGTGTCGGCGTTGGAAGACAATCAGACCCATGTGTCGGCCTTTCTGGAATGTGTCGGACATGATGAACGTTAGCCGCCGTGTCGCGGTGTCGGGTTTCAGGGAGCCTCGTTACAAGCAATGATAATTCTCGTCCACCTCCTCCTAAACAAACAACACTTATCTATGCAGTAGCATCAAACTGCTATATCGTACGCGTGAAGTAAAATTATTGCTCACAGCGGACGTGGACGCAAATGGAATAACTGAAGGATTTCCGTCGCTGCCACTAACGAACCATAATCCTAAATTAGTGGTCGGCAACTCTGCCGGAAATCTGTAATGGAGATGGTATTGCCGCATTTGGCAATTAAGCCCCTATTATCGTCTCTGAGAGCTCGGAAAGCCATTATATGCTCAATGGAAGCCACACAATTCAGAAATAAGTTCTCAAGTACTCAAATATGTGGTGACTCCATATTAGATACGAAAAAGACTCAGAGTACAGGGGTCTTCGGACCTCGGGTGACCCTCACCCAAACTCGCACCTGTTCATTTGCACTCAAAATGTAGCTGTAAATCTTGAAAGTATTACTGAGGGTGTCAAATATACTTATAACTCTCACTCGTCGCAGCGTCCTAAAGTATCTCGGCCGTTGGTCCCGCTAGAACATTTCACGAGCATTTTCGAACTCCCGACGTATTTTGATATCAAGGAGCTACAGTTCACATACCCCTGGTACTGTCGATCGGACTCCCATACAGTGGCGTCCACCCCGATGCTGATCGAACAGCTCCCATCGGCCCTCGCACGCGTTGCTGTTTTTGTGCAAACTGATGACGATCTCGGATACCCCAGATACGAGTGGTAAGTTTTGTACGCAGTACCACGGTGCGCGTTTTTATATTGATCTGATTCAAGTACGCTCATTCTTACCCAGAAATTCACAAAATGTCGCGCAATTCGTTTCATTTGTGCTCTCCGCCAACGCTAATTCGCGTAAGGATCTCCCTGCGCACTAAATAGTTTGTAGTAGATGAAAAAAAGTCGTATCTCGTTCAAAGAATTCTCAAAATCAACTTCGACCGATTCTTGGTTCCAATTACGGAGCGTTGCGCATTTCGCTCGTTTCCCATATCGCATCAGATTTTTTGAGTTAGTACTAGTAGTGTTGGGTTTGATCAGACAGTGGTGGTCATACAGTCAATCAGATATACAACAGTATCTCAGGATATCCAGAGTTTTCCAAGACTCCCCGCGGGTATAGAATAATATACGTATTCAAACATTCAGGTTGATCTCGGAGTCCTTTCTTGGACCGGATAAAAGGACGACAGCGCGTAACTGGATCGATGTGCCAGGCCCCCGGACACTACCTATAATACCTGTCCGCTTTTTGCCAGAAAATTTTGCTGATTTACTCTATGAAATCTGGCTCTGGGCCGTTGTTTTACTCTATTTCGGACGAAGTTTTCGGCGTAAAACACCATTTTCCCCCCCCAGAACCCGTTTTTTTTCCCAGCATGCCGCAGGCGCTTTTTTTGCACCCCGCGTACACCCGGGCCTGATTGGGCGGTGCTTAAATCCGAACGATAGCCTTCCACAATACCAAAATTATGCCGCCGCCCCATAGTGGTTCAAAAAAATTTTCTTGAGCGACACGGCGGCTAACGTTCATCATGTCCGACACATTCCAGAAAGGCCGACACATGGGTCTGATTGTCTTCCAACGCCGACACATCGCCAAGCACGTAAGTATCAGCCTTTAGCCGGCCGAACACCAAATTGGGGTTCCTTCTTGCTCTTGATTAGGAACCTTCGCCGGATGAAGCACTCCGCCTGCTGTGTTCAGCGATCGGCAATGGTCGCACATGACCGCGACGCGACGCGTAAACCTTCCGACCACTTCATCTTCAGGTACCATTCGTTCCTGGTCCGTTCCAGTTCCCGCTACCGTAAGGTACGGGTCTTAGAGAGCCCGATTTTCAGGTTCTGGCAGTAAACTCTCATTTTTGTCAGCAGTTTTTGCGTCAGCTTCGGCTCCATCCCCGAAAGTCCAGTCCAGGCTGGGCCAGGCTTTCGCGAATCATTTGAGTCTCGTAACACACGGGCAACGAACGCAGTGCCGTGGTAGTCGACGTGGCACTTGCGTGGCCTCGCTTTCTTCCTGCTTTCATCTTGTCTCTCCCTGCGACGTTCTGTAGAAAGCAGCTCTCCACCTCTTTCGACCCTCTCTCTGAGAAATCTCGTGTCACTTGACTGAATCTTGGCTAATGGAATTCGGGCTCCTCAATCTGCTGCTTCCGATATTCTTACTGTACCATCTGGCGAAACTGTCTGCTCTATGCCCATCGAGCTGTCTGTGTGCTTGGACCTCCTATGACCTTGTTCTTGGCCGAGATTGGTCCTGCATTTGCCGCCAAACCCTTCCATATGCTAGCTTTACTCTGTCCTTTGGCATTGTCTGGCCGAGAAAACCATCAAGTATTTTTTCAAAATCCTGTCATATAAAAACATTCCTTCTGATATAATCCAGATCGTTCGGGTTCATCTGCGATGGACATCACTGGCTCAGATTCGTCCGCAACGGATGGCTGCGATGAGATGTGCGATCTGCAAACAAGATGTAAGTATGTCTCCACTTTTTTTGTTTCGGTCCGCTTAGTTTAATGTGCAGTTCCCCGTCATCACTGTGTCTGTAACAGTCCGACGATGTGCTGTTGCCCTTCTACCTTTACCTCACTACTGTCAGATGTACCCATGCCCTCTATGATGTCTATGAATATTATTCGTGATATATTTTCGCCCATCGTATGACACATTCGCGTATATCCGTGTTTTACGCAGACCTCCCCACAATTCAACAGGCCCTTGACGAAATGGTTGGAGCCTCACCCAGATATACCATCTTCTCGTCGACAAACTCAAAGTCCTCGACCACGGCGATGGTGAAACCATGGAGCCCTTACCTCGTTTAATCCTTAGAAGAGGGACGAAGCCACCGATGCCGCATTCAACAATTTCTCTGCCTCTGCCCCAGCCAGCGATGCAGGCGCCATTGAGGGCAGGAAAATACCCCTTCATTTGTACTTCCATTTAGTAAACCTGACCAACTCACACCCCACTCTCTCGTCCCTACAAATCAAGTAGTTCACAATTAAATTTAATGATTCGTGTTTTCGTATAAAGTCGCCGGGTAGCGGGCCGTGCCTAGTCTCTTATAAACAGACGCTACAACAAAAAATACTTGTACCTCGTGTGTTGTAGTCTGTCAGATCCCTGATCGGTGTCATTGGAAGTCGACCTTATTATGTAAGCTCGAATTTCTCGGCTCTTGTTCGCACACTTGAGATGAGTGTGAGGGATTTATTTTACCAAATTATCACTCAGGGAGTCAGAAGGCACAACTTTCCCACTCAAGGTTTTTGCGGAAAAGCACAGGTGAAGAGTCAAGATTTGATGGGCCGTTGACCGGCCTTTCATCCCACGAGGATTATAGACCCGAGAAAGAAATCTGAGGAGACTTATCTATCCAAAATGCAAATAAAACTAATTTGGCCTCTTAGATTTATGAATATATGTGGCTTGAAGCCCCATAGAGCTCGCGGCAAAATTCAAACTCCGCACTTTACGTAATAAGGTCGACTTCCAATGATCGGGCGCGGTTAAACTACAGACTAGGCCGTGCCGCTCGTCGGCCTTACCAGCTTTATTATCTATTGCTTTCCATATGGCATAAGTTTCCTTAGCACTCTCTGCAGTGCCAAATGTTCTCCAAGTGCAAAATGGACTCGATTCACCTCAGTTTCTACCAGATTGCCTTATGGAACTCGTGGGATTTATACGAAAGCCTTGTAGCATTCGAACGTACAAAAAAAAATGATGTCTACTGAAAATATCTACTGACAGAAAATATATCTACATTCAGGTACTTCGTGACTGATAAGGCGGAGTGAGCGCAGTCAGCGTTACCCGCCTTGCTGTATGTCTACTGAAAATATCTACTGACAGAAAATATATCTACGTTCAGGTACTTCGTGACTGATAAGGCGGAGTGAGCGCAGTCAGCGTTACCCGCCTTGCTGTATGTACGCGAGACGGGGACCGCTACAATTCATTAGAAGGGGCAAGACAAAAAAGGGAAAATGAACACACCGCACTGAAGGATGTTTGAAAACACGAAGAAGACCCACTCCTCGACCTCAGCCCCCTTGAAGCTCCGGTCTGACCCCGAACCCGTCATCCTTGCATCCTCTGACAGCATCTTGGGCGGGGGTTTCCATGGGGGGGTCAAGAAGTAGCGCTGGGGCGAAGATGAACCAATTCCTGTAGGCGGTGAAATTACTCACCAGGTTTCCCCCGTTCCTGCGCCCTGTTCAAGCGCTTGCGCTGGGCCAGGGTCAGCACGTTCATCGGATGAGGGTTGGTACTGCGCACCTCGGGGGAACCCTGCCCTTAGTTGACCGGCTTTCACCTGCAGCGGGGGGGTGTCAAACACCACGGGACGCTCCCGGGGAAGGCACTACGGACCGGGGTTGCCACGAAGCCGTATGGTCGCTTTCCAGCGGGTTTTCCTCCATCGGGGGATCGTCTCGCAAGCATATTTGAGTGGGAGGAAGCGGGGGCGATTGCGGGATGGTGGTTGTGTGGAAGGGAGAGGGATGTAAATATTTGGCACGGTGCCATGCCGTTGATTCTCGAGACTAGCTGATTGTGCGTGTCGGATTTTCTGAAGTTGTGTCGGGTTTGCTGGGGTGTGCGTCCCATTTGGCCAGATGTGTCGGATTTGCTGATCTACGTGCGGGGATTCTTAGATGTGTCGGATTTTCTGACGTTTGACACGCCGTGTCGCGGTGTCGGGTTTGGTATATACTCCACCACGGCGTAGTAGCCAAACCAATGTCGGATTTTAATTTTTTTGAAACTACAGTATTGGGCAAGGCAGAATAACAAGGTCATAACCTAGCGTTCGGCCTATCATTCGCAGAAAACATAGTGGTGGTGATTATGTAAATTGGAACTGCTGGTGTAACGTACCCTGCGTGTGTATATGAGGCCGCAGTACTACATAATGTATGATCTTCACTCTAGGCAAGAAAAAGAAGGAAAAAGACAACACTGTCTTACAATAATCCGGCCTGTACTCGAAGCAGGCGCATCTGGCTGCTACATTTGTCTGCATCTTCCACATTGCCAACGCTGAGGCACACCACGTGTTACCGGATCTCTTTCCAAGACTTCAGACAGTCTATACGGACGACTTCCTGGGTCTCTCCAACCCGTTTCGATACCTGCACGAAAA
This sequence comes from Mycena galericulata, assembly GCA_029289565.1. NCBI lineage: Eukaryota > Fungi > Basidiomycota > Agaricomycetes > Agaricales > Mycenaceae > Mycena > Mycena galericulata. The sequence continues at coordinate 997,520 of JARKIA010000034.1, forward strand.
AAATGTCAAATCAATTCGTCTCGGTTCGTCATAAGGTGAACAATAAATACTTCACAACCTAGTCCCGCTTTTCCGGCTCCTCCTCGATGGGCAGCGCCCCATCGGCATACGACGAGAATTCGCTCCCGCTCCCGCTGGACCGCGGGGTGCCTTCCTCCGTCTCAGGGCCATCCGATATTTCCTGCGCCCCCGCATCAGCATCAACCTTTGTGGTACCAGGCACGGCCAACGCCCCAGCCACGGGCCCACCCATTCCCATTCCCGTCGGCGGACCCATCCCCATCCCCACACCCATGCCCATGCCCATGCCCATGCCCATCCCCGCCTGCATCTGCGCCCTCCTATCCCTCACCCTGCGCTTTCTTGCCTCATCCCTTGCCTCCCGCGCGCGCCGCTCCTCCTGCTGCTCCTCCACCCACGCCTGCGCGCCTTCCACCGCCGCCACCGGCGTCGTCTTGTGCCCCTGGAGGTAGCACTGCAGCTCCGCCGTGGAGAACTCGCCGGGCGGGATGGCGGCGGAGAACGCCGTCGCGAGGGCGGGGATCGCGGGCGTCTGCGGCCTGCGCTCTTTTTCGCCGTCCGGGGAAGTGGCGTGGTCGTCGTTGATTCTGGTGATGTTTTCGTTTTCGCCCGGTGGAGTGGCACGGGCGGCGAAGTGCGGGAAGCGCGCCGCGGGGAAGAAGCGCAGGAAGAGCGCGCGCGCCTGGTCCGCCGTGGCGAGATCGTACGCGACCTTACGGTCAATACGCCCCGGGCGCAGCAGCGCGGGGTCGAGCCGGTCGATGTAGTTTGTCTGGCAGGCAGCCGTTTTATCAGCACCATGCAACACGCGAAGTTGAAATATGCAGCAAAGTGAACGCACCGTCGCGAAGAACAACTTCCCCTCCTCGCTGCCCACGCCGTCGATGACGTTCAGCAGCCCGGAGAGCGTGACGAGGGAACGCACGGGGCGCCCTCCGCCTTCACCGCCCCCGCCCCGTCCACCGGCGCCGAACGGACCCCTGCCGCCGCCCCCGCCGTACATCATCATCGCCTGCTCCTCCATTTCGTCCTCGTCATCGCGCGATGCGAAGGCACAGTCGATGTCCTCAATGAGGAAGAGGGCGTGTTTCGGGATCGAGGACGCCGCGCGTTGGAGGAAGGAGTCGTCTACACTGAACGCGGGGCTATTAGTTGAGAGCGTCTAGTGGAATCAGAAGGACGCACAAGCTAGACGCGAGGGAAAGCGAGTAGATCTCTAAGTTCAGGGCGCCTGCGAGCGCGTATATTGTTGAGGCTAGATTAAAATTCAGATTGATATCAGCCATCCCGATGAGCGGATGAAGTTATATCATGATAGATCGGTAGGAAAGCGCACTTTTACCCGTCCCCGGCGGCCCGTAGAGGAGATAACCGCGGCGATGCGGGATGCCGGCCTCGACGTACCAGTCCTCCGTGTCGATGAATTCGCGCGCGTCGCGCACGAGCGCGTCGACGACGCCTTCTTGTAGGATGATCGAGCTGCCACGGGTGAGTGAGGCGCGAAAGACAGGAGGGGGGAATACCTGAGGGGCCGTCGCACCTTATGCTTGACGTTGTTCCAGGTCATGGCGGGGCCGAAGTGCGGCTGGCGGCGGGAGTGAGTCAGTGTGAGTATGACTGAACGGAATGGGAAAGAGGAAAGGCAAACCGAGTCCGCAAGGTGGATGATCACGTTCGGGCGGTTGACCTCGACGTAGCGTTTGCGCGCCTCTTCGACAAGATCCGAGAGCAGGTTCATATCCAGAGTATAGATTCTTGACAAAGAAAACAATGGACATCATTGTCAGCGCAGCGTCAGTGAATGGAGGAAAAGGATCCGCACGTCACATAGATGCTCGAAATCGGCTGATACGTGCCCGAGATGGTGAATCTTCCCTCCGACCCGTCCTTAGTGCGTTTGATCTCGAGCCAGTGCCCGCGCCAGCGGAACAGCTGCGGGAGTTGGTACGTCGGGACGTATTCCGCGTTCCCCTTGACCGTCGGGTCCACCCATGTCTTGACAGACCACTTCCGGCGCGAGTTCGTGGCGTTGACGACGAACTCGCGGCTGCGGCGCCAGACGTTTTCTTGTGTCTATCGCAAAGTTGAGAGTACGCCGGAGGATTAAATGAATACGCACGAGGAACAAAACGATCCACTCGTACGCGGGATCCCCCTCGTCGAATTGCGCAGTCATGGAGTATTCTATGGATGCAGATCAGTATCGATCGGTTGAACGAAAACGGACGTACGGAATCGGAACCGGACTATCAACCACTGACACAGTCTGCGTCCCGTCTCGATGGTCGATCCCAGAATGAGGAGCTTGATGCTGGAGCCGAGGTAGGCCTGCGAGAACATACCCACCGCTGCGAAGACGGATGAAAGCGCCATGAAGGAGGTGAGCCACAGAGGGTGCCCGCTTGCCTGGCCCTGAGGGCTGTCAAATGGGTTGTTGTAAGTCATGACGGACAGAGATTAACTGGGGGTCGTGGCGAGAGGGAGGAGAAAGCTGCAGGAATATAAGCGCCAACAAACGCCGATGCCTCGTGGGTGATTTGAAGCCCCGATGTCCCAGGAAGCGAGCGTCTAAGTCCTTGTTGAACTTGTTCAGGATGAAAAACGATTTTTAGGCTTTCAATTTGGGCAAAGGATACCGGGCTTGGGATGTAAAGAAGCCAGCCGGGTAGAAGAAGCCCAGCGCGAGAGATTTTCACGAGTTTTTGCCCCATGAGATGCAGTTACACAAGGTTACCAAGCGTTGACTCCAGAATAGAGGTGCCAGTGCCCGTTGGACCCACGGAGGCTCTAGACGGCGAATCGATGGTGGAAACGAAGAGAGAAAGTCCGGCAATCATCAAAGCCGGATGTTGCCGACCGGCGTTTAGTCATGCCACCGTCTAGAGCTATTCCCTTTGTGGATGTCTCAAATGTTCGATCTTGTGGTGGCGTCAAACTCTACAGATGCGTGATTGTCTTCTCTTTGTTTCTTGCTTCCCGCGCCCACCATGCCCCCCATCGACCTAGAGACCGCTGCAGGCCCAGGCAGCTTCCACTACACCCTCTCCACCCCGAAGGAGACCAACGCAAAGAACATCGTCGACGGCATACCGACACTCATCTTGTTGCATCCCACGCACATCGGCTCGCATATCTTCCACTGTACGTGACATTTCGCTTAGCCTTAGCGCCATTGCCTCATCCATTCTCGCAGCTGTCTACGCGGACCCACAACTCCGGCGGTTCAACGTCGTCTCTCTGGATTTGCGAGGTCATGGAAAAACGGTAGCCCCTGCGGAGGACACCTATGGACCCGAGGTGGCAGCGGGTGACGTTCTTCAGCTTATGGTATGTATTCCTTCCATTCCAGCTTTTCATTTTAGTTTCCGACAGCAATCCTGATTCGCAATACCCAGGACGCCCTGAAACTCTCCGCATGCCACATGACGGGCATAGCAATGGGCGCGTCCATCGCTCTCCAGCTCGCCATCCTCGCTCCGGAGCGCGTCCTCTCACTGTTCATGTTCTCCCCTCTCCCGCTCGAGGAAGTGCGTCGCGGCTATTCTTCAAGTCGGTTCTGGTCTGAGACTGACCATTCATTGATCTGCGCTTTTAATATAGCCACCGGAGGCCTCCGACGGCCGTCAAGAGATCTGGGACTGCTGGGTCGCAGCGTTCCACGATCCCGAACAGGTCGACAAAATCGCGCTCCAGGACGCCGTCATGGGTGCCCTCCAGCTCGCGTACAACAATCGCGAGACTCCACTTACCCGCGCGTGCGTACCTTTTTTCCGTTATCTATCTAATAAAACGCAATTGATTTAATTTCGACAATCCCTGGTACTTAGGATGCTATCCAAAGCCTTCCCAGAGGCACTGACCAATTGGGGCCCGGGCAACTTCGAGCTCTTCCACACCGTCGCGGTCAAATTCTTCCTGAACCGCGCCCCGCACGGCGTCGGCGAGCTCTCGCGCATTCGCTGCCCCGTCGCGCTCGTGCACTGCGCGGAGGATGTCGCGTACCCCGTCGAGCACGCGGAGGAGCTGCTCCGCCTACCTACTACGGCAAGCGGGGGTAGAGGCGGGGCTGCAGAGTATTCGGGGGGCTCCGCACTATGGGATCGTCACTCATCCGAGGGAGTGAGTGGCCCTCAAATACGCATTTGAACTGGACTCGTGTTGATAAATTTGTAGGACGAACACCCTGCTGTACGAGTTCGTGTCAGCGAGCTCCTCTGACAATGAGAGGATCCCACCGGCCAAGGGGAGCGTGGAGTCGCCGTTCCAGGCGGAGTTGGGGGTGGACGGGCTTGGGGAGGACGTCGACTCCGACAGCGAGGACGAATCGTCGGATTAAAGGCCGGATTGAAGCGTGCGCTGAGGATTCTCACGCAACCTTCGTTGGGAAGTATTGAAGATTGCAAATCGGAGTCGAGGATGGACAAAGAAATGGACATGGACATGTCAACGGAATTCGTTCTAAGGAGAGTCTTTTATTCCCCAGCTATTCTATATACCCGGCCAGGCATTATTTTTGACTTTATGCGAGCTCACGGTCTCATCAGTTCGACGTTGCGTACGGAATAAATACACGTTGTTTCTTTATTATATGTTACCCGATATCGCAGAGTTCGAGTACTCCCCGGCTCTACTATCCACAAAAGGGGAGGAAAATCCTACCACGTCATCTGAAGACCAGGCCCCCGGATCGAACGGGAGGTGAACTCTACTCGCAGGCATCGATTTTGGAAAGCCTGTTGGAATATTAAATGCAGATGCACATTATCCGCAACCTGGTCCATACAATCATTTACAGCTCTCTCTCTCACCGTGAGCCTCTCCAGATTTGGATCATTTGGAACTGATATCAATAAAACCATGGCCGAAGAGTTCCTGTTGGAGGTACCGGTATGCCCGGACTCGGAATAACAATTGATCCGAACAATGGATAGCCCCGTGACCGCTGGGCGCTTACTTACTGACCACGACGAGGAACATGCCTCCGATCTCCTACCTGCCCCTCCTACCCACGGAACTCTGGCTACTATGCTGGAGTTTGTGTTCTCATCGGCAGCTACGCCGCCTCTCATTGGTTTGCCATCTGTTTCGATCTCTTTGCCTCCCCCTGTTGTTCCAAAACCAGACAAACGATGCGGGAAGCTTGCCGGCGCGCATTCAAAGTGATGACTGGATCGACAACCTCAAGACGTTGCATCGCACCGCACTCCGATTGGAGCGATTGGCGAAGAGCCCACACGTTGCATCGGTTCACTCCTGGAAGTTCGTAGTCAGGCCCTCCTGGACGCGCCTCCAAATGTTCCATGTCCAACATATCGGCATGTTCGATACCATCAACGACTGGATGCTCACCACATTTTCTATCACCCTCGGTCTCTACGTGAACTTACGTTCCGTAGAACTGCGGAGCGTTCCCATTGATTTACAACTCCGAGATACAATCTCAGCTTTATCCATGCTGAGAGATCTTACTCTTGTCCATTGCCAGATCACTGCTCGCGATGGATTTCCCATGGCACTCAAAACCTTTTCCCTCTCAGGAATTTCTCTGGGATGGGGGACGCTTCCTGCTACCTCTCGTCCTCTCCGAATTGTGGACCCCGGGTGCATACACAGCCTGCGTATCGACGCTAAACCGGACAGTGTCGCTCTTGTACAAGGTTTCGGCTCGGGCGTTCTTCCTCAGCTCGTTGATCTATCGCTGCAGGAGCTCTTCGACTCCGAACTGTTTCTCTCCTTTTTGAAGCAGTGTCCGCACCTCGAATCACTAGCAATACAGCGGGAACTCAAGGCAGATCCCCCCCTTCCCAAATATCTTCCCGCCGATACCGTGCCCCGTCTACGACACATAACAGGACCACGGGATCTGGTTGGATTGTTCGTGTTGAACCGCCCCGTAAGCGCCGTTACCCTCCTCAATTTCTCGGAGGGAGGTGGCTTGGTCGGTGGCGGAATGATGCAGACATCTGTGGAAACCTTCATGCCCGTATTCAGGGACATCTTGCATTCCTCCATGCCCACTTTGTCTCTTTCTCTCCCTAGCGTCTTGCCGTCCCTCGACCTGTTGGAGGCCATCGCGTCTCTGTTCACGGAGCTCAGGGAGCTCTCTCTCATCATTTTACAACCACGATCCTCACGACTGCGGGGGGGTTGCAATCTCTCGTCACGTCCCAAGCCGTTGGATACCCGTCGCCCGGAGCTCCGCGACGACGCCTTGGATAACCTCCCGGATGAGGATATCTCCGATGCCGAAGAATACGCACCTCGACCCATTGTTACTGTCGAACACCGAGCACATCCCGAGATAATCACTTCCACCATGCTGCATGTACGCATTGCCTTATCCACACTGGTTCTACCGCTGACGTGCCTGAATCATTTTCTTAGACTGTTCTGAACTGGATTGCCTGCAACCGTGTTTCTTTTCCGCCGCTCATCGAGGTTCTTCGATTCCAGGTGCAGGAAGAACAAGTAACCGTGCAACCGCGAGTCATCTCTCTAGCGAACCAACATCGAGTGATTGCCGCGCTCAGCCACGAATATCCGCATCTCCGCGAGGTGCAGATAGGGTACCCGTCTAATCTCTGGAAACGTGATGGCGTGCTGTGGAAATCCAGGGAAGATTCGACCATACAGGTGGTTACTCCGCTGCCTCAGTAACTTGTTCGTCCCGACTTCTTCATGCCTGAATAAAGATGTGTTCGCTGTCTTCTGCCGAAAGTGAAAGTCGGCCTATACATAGGTAAAGCAACACCAAGATGTATTAGAGATGGGTGGAGCGATTCTTGTGTAAGTAACGGCCTGACCAAAACGCCTTAAATGGCCGGGCCCCGAATCGATCAGGAAAGCTGTCGATACACATACAAGAGAGGAAGACTATGCACAACATGGTCTGAATCGTGCTTACAGCTCTAACTCTCTGATTCATAACTTAATTGACAAGATCAAGGAAATAAGAATCAAAAGACGTGACATTCGCGTCATTTAGCACGAGGCAGTGTAGAACAGAGAGATACATGGTTCGAAACGACAACGAAACGGCCCAAGCGAAAATAAAGCCAGGCTCCTTCATCAATCCTCAGGCAGTGATGGGAATGCAGTTGATGGCGATGAGGCCGCCTACAAGCCGGTGAAATTAATTAAGAAGACTGGCCGTCTTTTATAGATCCTCCCTAAGAGATTTCCGCGGTCGGAGAGGAAATCGAGGTAAAATTACCCCAAAAATAAGAGGAAAGTGTGGAGTGGTGGAGCAGTTGAACAGAGAGGCTGAGTATAGGAAGTAGGAGGGTTTTTTGTTCTCCTCGCTGAGCATTGGAGAGTAAGTTGTGGAGTGATTGAGATGAGACGTGCGATCGAGCTTACGATTCTAAGAATACATATATGGCTCTGGCTCTATCGAGGACATATAGAGCGATCCGCGGATGGATCCGGTTTGGGAGGCGGATTCTTCCTTAGTTTGACGGTTTATTCTGCGGTTAACATCAGGCAGCAAGCTATCCCCGTGCCCGAGATCGCATAGTATGAGAAACAAGAATATTGGAACCTCGAATGTTACAGCGGAGGGAGATCGCACCTGAGAACATCTGCAAAGGGTCTTACACCACTCGGTTCCGCGTCACTGAGGATATAACGGCAACTGGACGCGGCGAAAGAGCACACCATATCGTTATTCTGGAACATCTATACGTCATGGACAGAAAGAAACGTATCGCGCAACAGACTTGATCCTTGAATACGAGAGATCAGGGGTGGGTCATCCGAAATGAATCCAAACGCCGAGGGTGTGGAGAGAAGTGGAAATCAACGTCGGGACTGGTTGAGCTCCGACGAGAAAGAGACGGCTTGTTTGAATCTTTTCAGGTACGCAGTGTGTCCCAGAGTGTCGGATACATTCCACCTGCCCGTCTCCGGCCTATGAATGAAAGCAACGATCCTTACTTGGATTTGGACCCGGGAACCTGCCTCCGAATATACAAGCTGAGTTCTGCAAGTACCTCGTGATCTTACGATGTCAGATTCGCACGTTTAGTGATTCAAAGGTCGCAGAGGTCGCGGCCTGTCCTATCTGCGAGTGCGAAATTAGGGAAGGCGACATCTGAAAAGTATCAAGGAAGTATACGAGAACGCACCTAGCTCCCAGAGCGAGATAAAGAGGTCATTTTCCCCATCTTGATTCATAATGGCTCGGGCGGAGAAGAGCCTTTGCCACTGGGGTTCAGATCGTACTTGCACGTAGGTGAGTGTCTGAAAAGGAACACCGGACCCAGCGCTAAGTCGAAGTGTGGAGACAATAGGGATTTGGAAGATTGATAGTCCTCCTAACTATATCACAACCACAGAGTGCCGCACCCCCGTTCATCCTCCATAACGCCGCACACGCGACGAAGGCGCGAATGAGCTAGATGAAACTCCCTCGCCACATGGGACGAGCTCGCATGAGCACGAAAGAGCGAACCATGCCTCGAGGCAAGCTCCCGCGGGAAGAAACGTATGTCCTTACCGTAAGGGCCTGATCGGCAACCGTGAATTCACGCATGAATTTTGGTGGAATTTTTTATGAGTACCAAACTCGTCCCTAGACTATCCCAGATGGTCGAATAGGCCCTTTTAATGAACATCTGAGGTTGAAGAGTGGGAGACATAGTGTAACACAGTCTCCTACCCAGCCGCGGTTTCGAGGTTCATCAATCTCAGTAGCGGTAGTTTTATCAAATACAGAGAAATTGACTCACCGGAAATTTCGGACCGAGTGACTGTGATGTTACAGCGTGACAAACTTAGGGATGAACCTCTCCACGGCGGCTGGAAGAAAATATAGGTAAACAACATAGCCACAACTTGCCGAAATCCTACAGAAAATCATGAATGTGCCTTCCTCATGTGAAATAAAATTCTTTTAAGTGCTCAGCAGCCTAATCATATCTCTATGGAGGCCTCTGAGTTGCTTTTCCATTTTATCATGCCCCCATTTAAGAGTTTTGGAGCTAAAGCACGATTTCAGCATGCCTTTTTCATATCAAGCCTCAGGTAGTTGTGTGTAGAATCTCCGGCTTTTTGAGAACGTTTATGACCTCTCTATAAGCAGTGTCAAGCACATTAATTATTTTATTTCACACGAGGAAGGCACATTCATGATTTTCTGTAGATTTCGGCAAGTTGTGGCTATGTTGTTTACCTATATTTTCTTCCAGCCGCCGTGGAGAGGTTCATCCCTAAGTTTGTCACGCTGTAACATCACGTTGTCTTTGTCACTATCTAAAAAGTCACGCCAAATTTCTGAGATCTCGATTGTAATCCTACTACTGAGAATGATGAACCTCGAAACCGCGGCTGGGTAGGAGACTGAGTGTAACACAAAATCTCCCATAGATTTCACAGATGATGCAAAAAAATCACGTTCAACTCAGCTTATTTTGAAACCGTCACACCGCTTCCACTCAAGCTCCTCGAGATTTCAGGAAATGCATGTGCTTTTCATTCTAGGAGGGTTTAGGGACCAAATCTGTGGGAAAGATAGACGGAAACGAGATTCAGCCAAAATTCACGCAAAAAGATTCACGGTTCCCGATCAGGCCCTAAAGGAAGAAATGGGAGCTCGAGAGGAGGAACACGCAAAGGCACGCCGTAAGAAAAGGGGGCACCACAAGAAAAAGTTCCAACGCACTCCGAGGAAAGCGCACGTCATAGATTAGAGAACATGCATGCATCGGTACGGAACTAGCACAAAAGACGGGTAAGAAATGGAAGGAGGAGGTGAGGCAGCGGACACAAATTCAGTGCGCCCGAGGGGTCATTCGAGAGAGTCAGATCATAGTAATTAACACGAAAATGAAGGAGCTCGCAAAGAGCGAAAAAAGATTAGGACAAGAACGTTGAAGAATAAGCGCCCAGTAGGCACTTCGCGACAAAAGGGGTGACAGAGGACGAGGACGGCGCCAATATCGGGTACGCATGTGTGAATGTCTTCCGCCGTCCCGGCGCGCCAAAAGAGACAGGGAATCTCGAGCGACTGCGACTGCAATCGACAATCTCTTCGTACTTGTTCTCCCCACTGGCACTGTCTGGCAGTAGGACTGGTGTTGCGCCACTCTAGTCTTCAGCTCTGCGAAGGGGTCCCGACACATACTCGCAGAGATATGTCGTCCGACAAGGAGAGACGTAGACAAGGAGGCCTCGAGGGCGGCGACGAAGCGGACGGCGAGGAATCGCTGAGGACTCGGTCCCTCGGATATCATTCGGCCGAGTCCTGGACCCGCACGTCACGGCACGTGGCTTGATTACTACGCTCGGCCTGTCACACTAGTCCCCGACATTAACCAGTCAGCACAAGCTCAGCTCTAAGCTAGTCAAGGTGCGCCTAGGCCAATCGATATTCGGGATGCCGCAGATCATGCACCCAAAAATAAAAGTATGACAGGACCTAGTGCCTTATAAACGCTTTCTCGACCATGCGGCAGGAGTAATACTCGCCGGTCAATTTTTCTGAACTGGATTTCTCCATCTAACCAAAAACGTCTCATTGGGGAACTGGATTGTGCCAAATTGGATCGTCAACGCTGTTATTCTCGCCCCGGACGAGGTCATTCCGCCGAAGACAGACCCCATTTTCCACTATAAAGTTTCGGCCCTCGAAAGGAGGACACTAGCAACAATATGCGTTCGCTCAGTGTCCTCTCCAGCTTTATATTGCTTTCGCAAGGTGTGGGATTTGTCGTGGCGGGCGGCCTCCGTCTCTTGGGTGCAGAGCACACGGTTGGCGCACCGGTGGCTACACTTAACCTTGGAGTCTCCTCTCTCTCGCCTACCCTGACAACCCCGACGAGCGCAATTAATGCGACTTCCGCGACCACAAGCTTGAGCGCTATCGCTTCTTCGGCGAATTCTTCGATTCTGGCGGCCTCCACGGTCACTGCAAGTAGTCGATCGTCTTCCGCCAGTGCTTCGCCTGGAAGCCGCAGTTTCATCATTCACAAGCGCGATGCGATCCCTGCGTGCTTGAAAACTGTGGAACTCTCCTGCTTGAACCTCGCCGCAAACTGTATTAACAGCGTCAACTCGGGGGTTTGTTCCTCAAATTTGCCAACTATACCGTGCACTAATTTATTATCTCTCTCTCAGAATTTCGATAATCTATGGAACATTACATCCTGTGTTGCTGCGGCAACCTGCTACGATGTACGGAGAAAACTCTCTGATTCATTCTTTGCGCTGACTTGACGTGTAATTTCAGGTCGGAGATTTGATCACAAGTGTCGAGTGCCAGACTGGATTCTCCGTCACCAATGCTGCTCAGGCGTCGCTGGACTACGACAATGTGAGATCAGATTTTGGACTGAGACTCGCCGTTTACTGACGATGATGTAGGTTTACGCCCCTATTGTCGGAAGTTGCGCTTTTGCCAGCGGCGGATGGTGTGTCTACTATCCCTCCACTCTGTCTGTTTCGGTATCCAATAACAGTGTCCAGCCCAATCACACAGCAAAACTACATCGATTTTTACTATGGGACATTGACGGCTATCGATACCGCAAACTATCCCTCGTACGCTGGCCCCTGTTTGCTACGATCACTGCGGCTGATCGATTTTGAAGGTCCACCGCCGTAGTCATTGCATTCTGGGACGCGATCACCGCCTGGACGGCCACAGGAACCACTGTGCCCTACCTGAAGTCAGTGTTCCGTTGCCGTACAGGTTTCTAACTGATATAATAATAGTTTCGACGACTGGCTCCACTTCTCGTCTTTCCCGTCTACTACCGTACGTTGACACTTGCTGGAGAAATTCCGCCTCACTTATGTGTCCAGACAACTTCCGCAACCTCGATCGCGTCGTACACTCAAATCATTTGGAGTAGGTCGCGCGGGAACAAATATGCTTGTTCTCATCCTCATTCATCTTGTAGACCCAAACGCCGCGCCTCCCTCGGGTGCAGTGTCGGAAACGTTCGTGAGTGCAAGCACGACCGTCGTCATCGCCGTCCCGACCACAACGACTACCGTTATTGTGGCCGGGGTGACTATCACACTCGCTCCTGGAGGTACACCAGTCAATGGCCCTGTTCCGTCGGGCATATCGCAACCTGGCGCCGTGACGCCAACGTGGGGTAGATGCCGTCCATATTCGCAGTTGATCTGCGTCCTGATCATATTCCAGACCCCAACATCATCCCTCCGACATCTGTGTCCAGCGTAACCTTCACCGCTCCGCCTTCTTATACCTCGGTCGTCGCCGTTCCCACCGCCTCTAATTCCCCGCCCCAGAATATCACCGGGCCGCCTGGCGACAAGAACAGTAACGGGGACGACTGGTGGCTCCTCCTCTTCCCCGGAATCATAGGCGGACTCATGCCCGACGATGTCGGCATCCCCGACGGTACAACCCCGACTGCAAGCCCTCCGGCTGGATGGACTGGAGCGTGGACCGATCCGGATCCCACGTCCACCTCTACGTCCACCTCGACTTCATCAGCTAGCCAGTCATCATCATCGTCTTCCTCGTGCCCCCAGCCCACGTCCGTCTATGCCTTGTCTGATGATCCCGAGAATGCGGACTGGGAGGACGAGGGAACGGATCCCGACAGGAAGCGCGATATTGGAACCAACCTAGCCCCTCGCGCCGGTCGTTGTAAGCTTACCTCGCCAGCATCATCCTTTTTGTAATTGACAACTGGCCCAGCTATTGCTGTAAACACCTGCGACATCTCGGTAGTTAACCCGGTCACTGTTTCCTTGGGTGCAGGAACGTACTACACCATCGGGCTGAAGGCTCTGGGCGGGACGAACGCCTTTCTTACAGGGATCGGCGTTGGATCTCGACCTGTTGGCAATGGAGGCGGCACCGTCGCTCGTACGTTTTCCGCAAGCCTTCTATATCGTCAGGCTCATTCAACCCTACAGAGGAACATGTTTTTGAGTTAGTAAAACACTAAAAATGGCCTGGACTGGTCACTGAACTGACGATAACCCTCATAGGTTGGGATACATAAATCAATTCTTCGGCGTAGCCCTGAACGCTGGTATAACGTGCACCTGGTAGAGTTTCATTTATGGCCTTACAGACCGCTGAGCTGACACCCCTCTGCAGGATTCAGAATAACGTTTTTAACTTTGTGCGGGAGGATGGAAGTAATCTTGGTACGGCCCTGCTGAACGCGATCGACCAGGTGAAATGACTCAGTTCTCCCTCCACGATATGGTGAATAACCCGCTCTTGGTGACCAGGTTGGAAATATGGTGTATGCATCATCATTTGTATTTATTCTCGCTGATTTTTCGTGTAGATGGGTGGATAAGCCTATGAACCAGGGCGAGGCTTCCCACTTTTTTTCTAGTACAATCCAATTGCTGATCGATGTTACAGCCAAGTCGAATGTCGTGAATCAGAACAAGGCAACCGCAGCTAGCCCTCCCCAGAGCGATAACATCGATAAAATCACGAGCTTCACAACGTCTGCGAACATGATCCAGGATGTGGAATACTTTATACGAAATTTTGAGGCTCTCGGGTCATGTACATTCTTCACCTTTCACCATTTAACCATTATATTCACGTTGATGCCAGATTTCGGGAACACGGCCGCGATATTCGAGGCCACAGCTTCGAGCGTTCAGAACCTTCTGGCCGAAATTACACCTGACACCCCAGACGCAAATCTCCCAGCGGAGTTTAATGTGTGGCTTCGAAGCCTACTCGCGACTTATCCCGCGGGATGCACGTATGTTCCTTCATAGCGAAAAGACCCGAGAAATATACTTACTTTATGCAGATCTCGGGCCAACAACGTCTTCGATTATTATGTAGCCAAGATGAATGCTGTCAGTACTGCAACCGGAGTAAATCCCGTGCCCGCCTGTTTCCCGCTGTACCATTCCACAACAGTACGATCTTCCCTCTTCTTTGACTTCTAAGATATTGACGCGCCCTCAGTTCAACCCTCAAACGTTCAACTTCGCGGTAGGTTTTCTCTGCATTCCGTATTGCAGTTATCTCTAATAATTCTTTCCTCACTGAAAGAGCCTCGCCCCTCCCACTCCGACCTTACCCAACTGTGATATTCCGGGGACATCCGGGCTACTAAGCGTGGGTTTCGACAGTTCCGGTAACCCCGTCTACCAAACTGGAACTCTGAGAGTCATGGGATCAGGCAATACGGTACGTGACTGTCAGGTTGCCTGAACTGATCTATTCACCACGCGCTTCATTGTAGGAATTTTACTCACTCGGAGCCGGTGCATCCCTTGTTGGCTCGCATTATCTCGCAAACGACCTATCGGGCAGCTTCGCCAACTGTGGAGGCGTTTGGGCTCTTGGCCAATCCACTCCGCAAGCTGGGCTGACCGAGGTCAATATCGCGCTCAACTGTAACGGGCAATCAGGCAACTCCGTCGTCGCCCCGTTGAACTACGTTATCAACAATCAGCAACTGGACTGTGTACTCGTGAATGTTAATGATGGGAGTGGTGATTTTTACACCATCTGCGGAGCGACGGTTGCCGCTGCGACTGCCTGTGCGAATTCGGTGCAGCAGACGGACTTCCCTCAGGGATCTATCTCGACGCCTACATATATTTTCCACCCCATGTGATTTACCTCTTACATTTGTCAACTTGCTTCAATATTAAATCCCTTTTCCACCTTCCCAATCACATATCTCCTCGCCCGCGAAAAGCAAGAGCACGCAGGTACGCCACTGAATGAATGCAGAAGAAAGCAGAGTTCAGCCGTATGAATACACCCGTTTTTCAAAGTCTGTGCGGTTTTTAAAATCGGTGCAGCGGTCCTCATTATTGTTCGGGTGCATGATTCCTAGTCTCGTCAACATTGTATTCTCCGCCGGTACGCAACTTTCCGGCCAGCGATTTGCCCCGCATAGGATAGGCTTCAATCACAATCTGTTCCAGGGAAACTCCACCCTCCTATACAAGTCAAATTGAACACCTGATGCTTATTCTGGGGATCCGAATCCTCGAGTGTGAGCTGCAATAGATAAATTTCATTATTCTCGCTGAGAATGAGCCGAGATTAGAAAACGAACCGGGGAGCTCGGGTATTGCTTGTTGGGACCCGCAGGCCATGCGGTGAGCGCAAGCCCGCTGTCCGCGTCGATAAGCCTTCATGGTGATCAACATCAGCCATCCTGCGTACAGAGCTGAACACTGCCACATACCGAGCACCTGCTTTGGTGAAGTTCAGGTGCCACCAGCTAGTGAGGTTGCTGCCAACAATCTGTGTGTGGATAGCGGGTCCCGGTTTCTTCAGCAGCGCAGTCGTGTGCGACATGATCGTGTTGCTTCCGACGTTCAAGATTTCGTAAACTTCGCGCGCGTCTTGGCTGTAGATTATCGCCCACTATAGAGAGGGACATCGTCATTCATTCGAGCCAATCAATACTGAGGAAACGACGTACATGCTGGTTGGTCGTGTTCGTAGGCTTGAAACTCTGAATGGGCGTGAACAAGTCTGCCTTCCCGTTCGCGAGGTCGACCATGTGCCCCTGGAAGTCGGTGATGCTCCATGCGTACGAGATGCGGGGGTAGAGCTTGGAGGCGCTAACAAACGCGATTTGCGCGCCAGCCAAGAGCAGGTACAGCGAAGAGAGCAGCATGAGGACTGAATGCAGCGCGGAGGGGTGAGGGCCATCCATCCGTGGCACCACTTTAAATGTAGTCTCTGCTAGCTTCCATTACTCGCCGGACGTCGCTTCTTCTGCGGCAGCGGAGTGGCTACAGGATAATAGTCACCACCGGCAACAAGCAGACTCCGACTGGAAATGACCTGGGATTACAGCGAGCGCAACACGTTCAACGCGGATGCGCGCGAGGAGTGGATTGATGACTGGCGACGAACCCGGACTCGCAAGATCTAGATGCGAAGGCATTGAAAGGACGAGTTAGGGTGCCGGGAACTTTACGTGGAGATGCTTAGACGCAGCCGAAGAAGGAGTCACTCCGGAAAAAGAGACGTTTTGGGCCTCCCAAAAACGTTTCTGAAACTGAAAGTATCAGTAGCCGTAAAAACAAGTCTGAAATGGCAGCCGAAATGTAAAGTACCTGAGCGTCTGAAAGGGTAACTGAAATGATTCGTTTCGGGAATGATTTGAGGTCACCCGATATCTTCCATATCGGTCGCCGTTTTCACCCGCCCAAAACTGCTCCTGAAACTATTAGTTTCAGGAGCAGTATCAGTCGCCTAGGAACGAAAGGTATCAGGCGGGCCGAAACTGTTTCCGATAACAAAAGAATCCGGAACGGTTTTCGGAGGACCGAAACAATAAGTTTCGGTCACAGTTCCGGGCGCGCCGAAACAATAGCTGAAACGCATCGTTTCAGCCGCTCTCAAACCCATCGGCAGCTCAGCGGCCGCTCAGCGGCCGCTCACCTGCATCCCAGCCATCTCAGACTGCCGCCGAGCGGCACTTAATTTTTTCGCCCGCAAGACAAGGTGATATTTTTTTTCTATACGTAGTATTACAATACACAAGGGAATAGAAAGATACGGGCGCGCTGGGATGAGTTCAGGATGGCGGTAACATGAAAGAAAAATGCCTTGTACCTGATACAGAACCAAAAAAAAAGCAACAAGATCGGGCTAAGACTCGATTCATGCACCGTAAGAGAACGCAAGCGATGAACAAGATATCTTGCTCACCATGGCAATATGGTATTCACGGCCGCATGCGTGAAAGAATCTCTTGCGCATATTTTTCCGTTGCATCAACGTACCAAGCACATTTTCGTTCCAATTTGAGGTTGTTTTTAAAGGTGGTATTGCTGAGACATGTGGGACTTTCGCCTTGCAGAAACCCAAGCCGCTTCTGGTACCATTCTTCCCACATTGGTGTCCACCAACCCACGTTTAGCCCAGATCCTATGATAGCGTGGGGCTTAGGCCAGTAGGACTTCATTGATGTTTGTTCACGGTCCACAGCATTTGAATTGACGATACCTAAACTGATATTCAGCTTGAAAATCGAGCAAGTAAAGAGTACCAACCAGTTCCGACGTGGTAAACTCCGCAGATAAGGTCGATCTCCTGTTCCGTGAGATGATCATCCCAGTATGCGTATTGCGAGTGTCCGTCGTACAGACAGATACCATCGATGGTGGCGTCATCGGTGGGGCCACGCAACACATCTTCAAATGGCACGACCTCTCTCGCGAGACGCCCGATAACGCCACCATGCAGTAAGGCAGCACGACCACGGGAGCTTAGCATGAATTGTGTGCGGATAGCAACATACGCTTGGTGATCATATTGGTCCGGGACCCAGTCTTTTGGCCTCCGACCCATACCGGAATAAACGTTTCGAGGGCCAGGTTTCCCAGTAGGGACTTGGTCGCTGCGGAAGCAATACAAGAACCCAATGCCTCGACGCAGAAGCCTCTGTACGACATCCGTCAACTCGGGCCCCCACCTTTGCCGTATAATCTCGAGGGCGGTGGAAGCACTTCTAAACAAGACGTAGAGACCGCGCTTGTTCTCGATCTCACTGACGACGTAAAAAAGCTGGCCGTTCAGCGTCTCGCGACGAACCTGGATCGCCCACGCGGAGAAGATCTCGGATTGCGGGTCATGGTAGTCCAGCAGGGCCCTGGGAATATCGGAAACGGATTTAGCCTTTTTGGAAAATGCCAGGAATATGGTAAAGTTATCCATTTCGCCAGGGTGTCCAATCTGGATGTTCTTGTCATCCCCGAGAAATTTCTTCGCAATGATTGCGGTAGGGAGGTCAAGGACGACGTTTGGAGGGACTTGATATTTATGCTTGGTCACGACACACCCGTGGCGCAGGTAGATCATTTCTTTGAACGTCGGCGCGATCGAGTCGTACTCGGGGCGGGAGTCGGCGGTGCCGGCGGTGCCCAGTGTGAGGACGCGGGGCCGCACTTGAGCAAGAGGCAGTTGTCCCTCTTCCAGCTCTTCAGGAAGCAGCTCAGATGGGACATCTTCATCGTCCTCAGGGATCGGTAAGGATTGGTAAGGAGCGAAACCCCCATCCTCGTCGTCGAAGTCGTACTCTTCGTCAATGCCGCCTTCGGGCCCGAAAGCATCGCATAAATCCCATTCGTTGTGGAACGAATCGTATCGCCTTTGAGCAGGCCCATACTCCTCCCATAAATCTTCGTAATTGCCGCGCCCGCCTGCTCTCCTGATGTAGTGCCCGTGCGATTTTTCCCAAACATACAATCTTGACTTTTTGCTGGGAACGCTTCCCGACTCCGCATGCTTTAGCCTTTGCAGGCGGCTTTCCATCTCTTTCTTTGATTCGTGAGCAGCAGTCTCCTTGTTTCGCTTAGCTCTCCGAGCGAAGAATTGCTCCATGGACTCATTTTTCCTCTGCTGGCTATTGGCTTCCACGGAGGGGAATGGTGCACTCGGCGCAGGGGCAATGCTGGGGGATGCAGCGGGGGCCAAGGAAGCGAGATATGGATGCGTGTCACGACAGGTCGAGAGAACGATCTGTTGAGCGCTGTTCGTCCTTGCCCAACGGCTGAAAGCCACGTCTCCCGGAAGATCTCGCAGATAACGGATTTCGTGGCCGTCAGGCACGAACTGGAGGTCCCTGAATGTGAACGGGACCTTCACTTCTGGGTACCCGGTGATAGGACCCCATAAGATGTACAAAGGCACTGGGACTTTGGTCTCGATGATTTTTCCCAAAATGAAATCGACTTCCCGCGGAAAGTCGAAAAGCTCGGTGTGGCCCCCAGCGGGTACGCTGAAGTCGATGAGACCACCGATCCGCGGGATTGTCAAATCACCAGCGGCCGATCTTAATAACGCGTCGACGAATGCTGGCGCAATATTTCCTTTCGCACAGACGCGATCCTGCCAATCGGGCATGTCTTTTAAACCCATAGCCATGTACCAAAAATACATGGCCAAATGGCCGATGAGGGGCAAAAAGGCGTGAATGGATCGGAAAGCAACCGCGCGCGCTGCACGCTCCGTACGATACGACCGCTTGTACCCGAAGCGATAAGGAGACCCGAACACCGTCATCTGCGGAATTGGCAACTTGGTCACTTCCATCATCGTGTACAGGACGCGCAACAGGCCGAGTTCTAGCTCGTACCAAGTTTCGGTTACAGACTCCTCCAAACGCCATGTGCCGTCAGGCGTTTCTTCGATGGGTAGGGTCCCAAGCTTATAGTCGAGGGCCCGGAGTGCACCGTACCATGGATTACAAGCGGGTATGAATATTATATACACCGTTTCTGTCGCGACGTAGGAAGGGTACCAAAAATTATTCGCTTTGACCTGAGCATGGCGCGGGGGGGGTGCGTCTGACGTGGCCGGCATTCTACAAAGGAGATGGGGATTCCCATGGTATACACCCCATATCGTGTCCTTGATCCGCGCGTGACCTACAACATTGAAGTCGGACTGCAAGTCAAACCGCATTAGCCACAGCGGCAACAGAAGATAGGAAAAACTTACTGGGAGTGTTGGATTTAGTGTATTCATCTCAGCGAGTGTTGATCCAACCATTCGGGTGCGGGTTTCCCAGTGTATGATCAACAAGAAGGATTTGGAGCCGGAATGCGTGCCCAGTGTAGGCACTGAACAACACGACTTCGGTGGCGAAATGCGTGCCCAGTGTAGGCACTGGACAACACGAATGGACTGGCCGATTGTGACGATCCGAAAGTTAGAAGTGACAGAGAGCGTTTGTATTACCTGGTGTAGACACCAGATAAAACAGAGGGAATGCGATACAATGCGATACTCAGTGGTAGACACTGAGTAGGCGCGAGAGTCGAGTGGAAGACAAAAAGAATGAGTCACGAGTCAGCACCGCCACATCGGCAAGCGCTCACACGCACACGCGCTCGCTCGCGCGTCGAAATACTGCCAGTCAAAACATACATTGGTCAAGCTATATACTCATAATTGATACGGAACCAGGAAATGTATACATGGTTACACAAGAAAAGAACATGCACTCTGAAGGACCTGCCAAAATTCAGTGTGGAGAAGCAATCGATATTTGATCTCCTCACAGCTTTACTCCAGTAATTCAGGAAAAGGTGGCTGTCGCATCTCGCCCCGCCTTGATCCGCAAGGGAATGACGATGCCGACGGTCACCCCAACGATAACGATAAAAACGAGACCAAAACTGAGGGCCCACAGACACGCGCGTGGGCAAGACGCCTGATACAAATTGAATGATGCAGGTTGCGAAGAACATGGTCACACTGAGATGTACTTACCTGGTGGGGTGGGGGTGCTACTACACTGAGTGCACGGGCCCTGGAATGGGGCTGGCGGACAAGGCGGATTTGCTGTGAATCGGCATCAGCTTCAGCATCACGACAGAGGCATCGCATCTTACTTGCCACAGCCCACACTCGGGCTCGTCGTCGTCCTCAAACCATCGTGAAGATGTGGTGTTTTGGGTGGGCAGAGTGCTGAATGTCGACGTGTCAGACATGGAGTGTGGTTGCAAAAGCGAGGGAGTCTAATGCCACTGTCGCCACCGACTAAGTC
This sequence comes from Mycena galericulata, assembly GCA_029289565.1. NCBI lineage: Eukaryota > Fungi > Basidiomycota > Agaricomycetes > Agaricales > Mycenaceae > Mycena > Mycena galericulata. The sequence continues at coordinate 1,018,030 of JARKIA010000034.1, forward strand.
CGCCTTCTTGTGGTTCCTATTAGTTAACACTGCTTGCACTTCAAATCGTGAAGCCTCATTCCCGGCCACGGGCAACTATCTATCGTAAGGCGGCGGTAATGGCGTAATTTGAGGGGAAATCGGTAAATCGAGGCCCTGAAAAAATGCCATGCTTTCTCGATACCGTTTGAGTCCAGCGATAGTGATTGTTAAGAGAGCCACAGACTGCACGATGTATGCATCGTAGAGCAGTGAGATTTAGAGTAGCGGTGCGGGCGTATTTGACTACACGATGTAGGCATCGTGCAGCGGTGCGGAGTCGTAAATACATCGTTGAAATACCGACGCTGTATGGTGTAGACATCGTACAGCGCGAACAGAGCGCGATGAGAGAAGTTTTGGCTGCACGATGTAGACATCGTGCAGTCCAGGACTGAGTTTGGTAAGTATTGCCGCTGAGTGACTGCCGCTACTACCGATGTCACTTGATGTCACACGTCGGCAGCTCGGCACTCACTTGACACTACCAACACCAACCACCACCGTCGAGTGTATACACTCGGCGGCGGCTCATTCGACCCAGTCCCATACCCCTCGGTGTTTACCACCGGGCGGTATCCCATGCTTCTGTCATCCTCGCTCGGGATTAAATTTTCAAGATCCATTCACGCTCCTCGGTGTCTACACCGGGGAGTGTACCGACGACATCCCTCGCGGCTGTCGCGTGTCTACACACGGCAACCTTGCTTTTTTATGCTCGCGGTCCATCCCTCGAGGCATTTCATGAAACTGGTTAAAAAATCACCAAGAGATATACTACATTGCCATTGCGATATCAAACATCCTCTTCGTCGACGGTACGCGACTTCCCCTTATCTGCTACTGTAATCAAAAACTCAAATGCATCCTTCGATACACGAAGAGTCTCCTTGACATAAAACGGCCTCTTTTCCTCCTGCTCCGCCAGCCAGAACTCATCGTACATCTTCCGAGGGAGGCCCGGCGGCGCTGCAGAGGATCCTAGTCCATTCGACGGTTTCCGGATCCTCGGTGTGAGAGGTGTCCCTTTCGCGGCTTTGACATCCGGGATCGATTTGTCGATTAAATCCATGTAGTCCGCTAGAGGGTCCGCCCGCCAAATGCATAATTTGATGAAGTAGACGGGGACGGGGGCTAGGCCTGAAGTGTCCACACCTTCCTCCTCCGAAGACATCCCGTCCTTCCCCAAGCGCATCAAAACATTCTTCAGGTATTCCCAGACGACTAGATCCGGCTCGTCGCTGCTCTTGAGCGCGATTATGAGATTGACACATTTCAGGCGACGCATGTATTTCTGACCTCAGTCAGGCTACATTGTGGCTCAAGGTGAATTCGGACTCACGCGGGCCTTCGCCGAATTCTGGGTCGCCCTCTGTCTCCGCTTCTTGTCCGTCTGCTTCACCCGTGCGGCGATCTGCGCCTCGTTCTCCATCTGTATTGTTCCTGGAAGCAGCCTGGGACACCATTTTGCCCACGCCTCCTGCGACTGCTTTAATTGGTTGAACAACTCGCCGGAGATATATTCATCCGAGATGTCAGGTACGCCCCACCCATTGGGATCGTCGCGTCGCGCTGCTTGTATCGAAACGGTGAACTTTTCGATAATTGCGGCGTTCCACAATGACGACCGATATCCGGTACTAAAGTCTAAGGTGAACTGGTCGGGCGCAGGTCCTTCGATGCCATCGTTACATCGCTCTACGAGCTTGGTGGCTGCTGGAACGTAGGCGGCAAACTCTGCCGCGGTGTCCATTGAATATTTGTGCTGCCATACCCGGCGTATAAAATGCTGAAGTGGATGTCAGATGGACTTCGAAAGATCTCGCGTGGCCTACTTTACACCATAAGTCCTCTTCTCTTGTCATTTTGGCTTGTTGCTCGCGGATATCGGACGTCCTCTTCGAGGGAGCCCGTCTAGAACGACGACCTTTCTCCCTTTGCGTCGACGCGACTGTGATGGCCTGGATTCCCAATTTCTGAAAAACCGCGTCGACGGCCTTCGCGAGCATCGCCACGCACGCGGGATCATCCAAATTTAAGGCCGACAAGAGGCCCTCCACCGTGTCCTCTTCATTATCCTCCTCGCTTTCTGCAGGCGCGGGTCTAAGAGAGGTAGATGGCAATGGCCGCCCGTTGCCTCGCACCACCTTGGTTCGGCGCTGCTCACGGGTCTCCTTACTCACGAACCGGGGGACCAATACAGGTGGACCCGGAGGAAACGGCGCTTGTGGTGGATCGGTGCGGGCGCCTGGTGGTCGACGTGTCCGGGCCACAAGGGCCGCGATGTCAGCTTTTTGGGTTGCCTGCTCTCTTTGTTCAGATCGTAATCCCAATGGTGCTCAAACCACTCACAATAACTTTTTCATACACCTCCTTCTCCCGAGCCTGCAACAGCGCGATGCATCAGCGGAATCCTCAAACCAGAAAGATCCTACATGGCTGCTCCTCTCCAAGTCCAGTTGAGCCTGAATCTGCTCCTCCTCCTCCATCTCCTCGTCCTCATCGACAGGGCCCGGCTCCTGTATTCTCGCAACATTCGCCTCCGCCTGTTGTTTCATCCACTCATTAATTTGAGCTTCCCTCTGTTCGGTCATCCGTTGCGCCTCTTCGAACTGTTTCTGTAGGTGTTCCAGCTGCGCCCCGAGTTTCTCCTTCTCTTCTCTTTCCTTCCGAGCTTGATCTCGCAGGCTAGCGATGTTCTATCCCCCTGATAAGTAAACAATCCACACGTTCGAATAGAAAATCGTACCTTGTCGTATTCTTCGCGGTCTGGAGCTGTCACATATACGGCTTTTAGACGAAGATCTCCGTCCTCCGGCCTACGTTTTGACCGGTCCTGTGGTGCGACCTGACGATAGTGAAGTCATACATATTGAATCAAGCATATAACACACCAGCGGAAGGGATTTTGTTGCGTCCGCCGGCGTACGCTCTGACCGTTGCTGGTAATAAAATCGGTCAAGATGTATCGAAATCACGGATGCGACATACCGCAAGGGGGTGATTTTGGACGACCAGCCCCTGAAAGTGTGAGACAACGCTTTTGGCTACCGGAGGCAAATTAAACAAGGGCCTCGATGGCGGAGGGTAGCTATAGATGCTATCCGGTGGCCCCATTTCAGTATCTTCATCTGGAAGGCCATTCTTGGAAGGACCAGCCAGACCAGCCATCTATTTCGGCGAAAGAGGTTTAAGTAAGAATGTTCACGGTGGTAAACACTGTGAACAGACGAAGGGAGGGGAGGTAGAGGCAAGGGAAATAGTATTCACTGCCGCTCGACCTTGACTTTTATTCCGAACAGACTTATTGTTATCCATTATTTCTCCTTCAAGCAATCGTTCTTCCATTCTCGTGTTGTTCTCGTGGCTTATTCGCCTTAAGGGATTGTTGTTCCCTCCTCGTGGCTTCTTGATCGGTCGATCGTCTTTGCATTTAGAGTTTCTTACGTCGACAGAGATCGCACTAATTTATTCGATTACAAGGAGGGCGGCACCAAGAAATTATAGTACAAGGGCGATGTAATGACTGTATGTACAATACTATTGCCGTTTTCGCATAAGTTTCAGCTGATATGGTAAGCGAACGTGCCTGGGTTCCTGGAACTCGCGCAATTTTGTTGCGATCCTGAGTAGAATGTTGTCAACATGCAATACGATGACCATGTATGATAGTCAATCCACTTACTTGAGTGCCACATAGTCGGAGAGTCGATGGTCGCCCGCCCGTAAGTTAACGACGGAATCGATATTCTGGGACGCGACGCGCATGATAAGGAGGTCTCCTCGGATGCCGATGAGCGGGTTCGCAGGAAGGCGGACGTGCCGCTTGAAAAATGCACGAAAATGGGTGGTGCGCCGGCCGTGCTTCAGCACCACACGAATGTCGTGGATGTGGGCCTGGATAGCCGACCCGTCGAGGATGCTCTCTACGCATGGAAAGCGTAGGTCTTGCGGGTTGGAAGAGACACAACGGGCATGGACGGGGACGGAAATCGGCGAACTCTCCGAAGTGGAATAAAGACGGGACAGGAGGAAGGTGTCAGAGGTCTGGACATATATTCAGCATCAAGTATAGTAGGGCGGCAGCGCCAACGCTCACACGGGGTTTGGTGTGCAGAAATTTGCGATAGTTGGGCATGGCCGAGACCTTCGGTGGGAGCGATGAGGCCAAATACGAGAAAAAAAACAAGGGGGGAGAAGCGGATTGTGCCCCGGAGGTGTTACCTGTTAAAAAGGGCTGGGGTCCGAACGCAAATGAGCGGGGCGGGGCGCGCATTCAGGCCTCCAAAAACAATAATCTGTATAATGCGATTGAGAATCTTTGACATCCGTAATTGTTAAACGTGCGCGATTTACGTTTTGGGGCGTCGGTGGTATCGGATTCGGACAAAACCGCCGCCTCGAGGGTGCCATCGTGCGCCATCGCTATTGTTCACCAGATCCGACCGCGACGGATGACGACCTTGCGGGGGCGCATCGTGGATGCTCGTTATTGTTAGGCTGCTCGATTTGGTTCCTGTTGTTCCAGTCCGCGGTCGTAAACTGCCGCCGTTCGGTGGCGCACAAGGCAGAAGCAGGCGCGCTATTGTGCAGATCTGACTGTTGCGCTTCCCCGCCAGAAGCAGCCGCGGGGATCTTCATTATTGTCTTTGTTCGGCTGCCTCGAGGGTTGAGTCGGACGTCGGGATTATTGTATTTGTTCGGACTCCAACGTTGCCTCGAGGGTCGAGTCAGACGCGGGGTCGCACTGCCGATCACATTCGATAATTGTCAAGCCAGAGAAAAATTTTATTTCAAGAAAAAATTCAACGGGTATATACGCGAGTTATATGTCTACATGGCTAGGAAGACAATGAGAAGACGATCAAACTAAGAACGAATATGGAGCATACCGCTCACGACTTCCCCACAGCTGCGCTCACGTCCGCCAGCCTTCGGCGATCTTTTCGTATCTTAAGTTGCGCCTTCGCGTTTTTGAGGAACGTGGTGGTTAGACAAGACAACACCCAATCTCCTTCGTAATCGAGGAGGCACGGAAACTCTGTGTGCATCTACAAGACATGTCAGCTGGGTACGATCGTTAATGATATGGGACGGACCGCCGCTCTGAAGGCATCCATCGCAGCCTGGTCTTGCTGACCCAGAGGTTCCGTCAGCTCCAGGTTCTCGGTGGCGAGCTTTCCAAGCCTCGTCTAGGAAGGATCAACACGCCGAAATGAGGATATACTCGACGTTTACCTTGAGTCTCGGCAGGAGGCCCTTCTCGAGGGTAATAGATTTCTCGGCGGCTTTCTGCACCCCTTTCGGCCGAGGAATAAGGACGCGCTGCGCCTTCGGAGTCGGAAGAGGGGGATAGCCGTAGTCGTCCTCGCTGGCTTCACTGGTAAGGGGAGACGTCGCCCGGCGGCTCGGCGTTGGTGAATTCTTGGCTTTAACTTGAGCACGCTGAGAGGTAGTGGGGTACGGGGTGTTGGCTCTGCTGCGAGGGCGGGGAGTGATTCCCCTGCTGCGAGGTCCGACGGCGGGGCGAATCGCCCCGCCGTCGGATGTCTGACTCGGCTAACAGGCGGGGGAGCTGAGGATGGGTAACATCGCTGTCCGCGAGAAGAACGACCAAGGGAGGAGGAGGAGGGACGCTGATATTGAAGGCGTTATCTGTAGGGGCCGAAGACAGCACAGGGATGGAGTTCATGGTAGGCCGAAGAGAACAAGAGGTGCCGATTGGAAACAGAGCCCGTCCGACTAAAAAGCGCTCCAGCAGCGCTCCGACGTAAAGGTCTTCATACGTAAAACAACAAGCCGCATCGGGAAGGCTTTATTGTTCTCAAAGAAATAAATACCAAGGACTCGGATGGGAGCGATATTCCCAATTCACACATATTTCCCAGCTCGCCAGTGTATACCACTGCCGAGTATCTTCACCCTTGCGCCGCACACCTCGCTTCCTGTAATGTCGTGGTTCAATAAAAGTTCTGGGGACTTGAACCCAGACTACATACCCAATAGCAGCGGCCAATACGCTCTACACACCGTCCTGGCCGGACACCACGGCTCGGTCACTTGCTTGAAAGTGACAGAAGACGGAGGATTCTTGGCGAGCGGAGGTGCGTGTTGGCCTGGAAGATTGTTCGTTGCTGAAACAGCCTAGGTTCTGACGGGGTCAGGCTCTGGGACCTCGTCAAGATGCGGTCCGTGAACCGCCCAACTGGCGCCGGGAATCGAGGCTCCGCCTGCGTCCTCCTTTGGGTTCGCCGAGAGGACGAGCCGGGGGAAATCCTCGTTTTCGGAACGCAAACGGGGTTGGTTGTAAGTTGGAAGCAGACGACAGGCACCCTCGTAAGTCCGCGCGTTCTCCCTCGATTCAAATGTTGATTAACGGAGGGCGGCAAGTCATTCGAGGAATCGAGCATATTCCAAATGAGTAACCCAGCCGAAATAACTGGCCTCGCATTTGATGCTGCTTCAAACCGTCTCGCTGTTTGTCATCGAGAATCCACAATCCAGATCCACGAGATGGATGACAAGATGAAGCCACATACGGTGTTTTCCGTCGGCATCAAGAATTTTCTTCCTAAGGCGCTGGCGTTCGGCGCGGCCAAGGGGAAGCATCGGGAGATTATCGCTTTTGGGTTCCACGATGGACAGATGTAAGGGATCTAATTCCGATACCCAGTATTACTGAACCTAAGGCGGCGGCAGTTTAACCCTCAATGGTGAGACGGGCCAAGTGGTGCCGCGCGCCAAATCGGTGGTATGATGTACGTGTGAGGCATCTCTCTCCGTGTCCTGGTATCAATGATTATATTCAGCGGCGCGGCCGACTACAATGAGCGGAAAAAAGTTTTCTGTGTTGACGATATCTTCCAAGGGCCGGCCCTGTACCGCGCAGACTCGGAAACAAGAGTCCGCACATTCGAAGTGAAGCTGACGAAACCGTGTCCCCGACCGCGTCAAGTTTGTTTTGCCGACGACTGTAGCTCCGTTGTTAGTGGCAGTGACCACGGAGTCGTCTACGTCTTCGATCATAGGACCGGGGCGGTGACCGACACTCTACGCGTCGACCCAAACGACTGGGTTCAGACAGTCACCGTGAGACTCATTGAAGGGCGAGCGTCTCTAAACAACTTACCAGCTTATGTAGGCCACCCACGTCGATGGTATTTCTACCATCGTGGCCGCCAGATCTCGGGATTGGGGCGGCCGCAACGGGATTGTTATTTGGAGGAAAAAGTCGAAGGCCAGTGGACGCCGAAGCTGGAGTCATGTCATCGTGCTGCTGAACGCGGCCGTATTGATTGGTGCAATCATATACTTGTATCAAAAAATGAGCCATACCGTGCAGTCGTCCTTGTAAAATAGCATACCTCTTCTTGGCAATAAAACGTAGCGGTACATTATTTTCATGCAGTAGTGAGTCAGACTGTTAAGAGAGCCACAGACTGCACGATGTATGCATCGTAGAGCAGTGAGATTTAGAGTAGCGGTGCGGGCGTATTTGACTACACGATGTAGGCATCGTGCAGCGGTGCGGAGTCGTAAATACATCGTTGAAATACCGACGCTGTATGGTGTAGACATCGTACAGCGCGAACAGAGCGCGATGAGAGAAGTTTTGGCTGCACGATGTAGACATCGTGCAGTCCAGGACTGAGTTTGGTAAGTATTGCCGCTGAGTGACTGCCGCTACTACCGATGTCACTTGATGTCACACGTCGGCAGCTCGGCACTCACTTGACACTACCAACACCAACCACCACCGTCGAGTGTATACACTCGGCGGCGGCTCATTCGACCCAGTCCCATACCCCTCGGTGTTTACCACCGGGCGGTATCCCATGCTTCTGTCATCCTCGCTCGGGATTAAATTTTCAAGATCCATTCACGCTCCTCGGTGTCTACACCGGGGAGTGTACCGACGACATCCCTCGCGGCTGTCGCGTGTCTACACACGGCAACCTTGCTTTTTTATGCTCGCGGTCTATTCCGCGCTGTATCTAGCATGCTCCTTGCAATCGTTGACGTCGAAGCGCACGCGTGGCAACCTCGTCGGATTATGATGATGCTGCTGGGCAGTCATAGCCCATTTCGAGTTCTTCGTCCACGCACAGGAGAGACTTTCCGTCGCTCGCTTCCTTAATGCTACATGCCGACCTCCACTCGCTGATTTCTCTCCGACATGGCTACCGAATTGTGCGCTTCGTAACATTATTAATGAACGCCACCGCTTTTGTTTAGCGATCCCACCTCGCTATTGTCTTGCTCTCGGCAGTCCCCGTAGAATCCGCCTTTTTTGTTGTACTGTCCCTCCGGAACTGCATAAAAAGTCTGCTGGCTAGCGTGCACTTCAACCTGCGCACACTCCAACCATCTACCTCTACGACTGACCTCGCCATCATGGTTCGTTGCCCGTCCGTTTGCTCTGGTATGCCGCGCTCACACCTCTTCTCGATTAGCCATTGATCCCGGTCAAAATTGAAGATACCTCGGACGTCGAAGATGACGACGTCACCTATTACTGCGAAAACTGCGATCCTTGCCCTCTCTGCGGCACGCCTCCCAAGCCGAAAGAATCGACAGAGGCTCTTGTGCCCAACGCTGTGGTCCCTCCAGGTATGTTCTTCCTTCGCCTTACTCACGGCCAATACTAATACTATTTTCAGCCTCTCTTCCGTTCCCTACCACTGTCCCTCTATCGGTCCCGATCGTCCTCTTCATCACGGAGGGCTACTTCCAGGGTGGATGGTGGCAGCTCGTCATTCCGTATATGATCGCCATCACCGTTTGCTACCTCTAACTTGGACGCGTCCGAACCACTTTCTTGAACAACCGCATCGTGTAATCCTAACCTTGTATTCCGTTGGACAAAATGTATCTATTGTGTTCCGTGCGCGAGTTTACAATTAAAGAGGACAAGGATTCGCTACGTAGATGGCCTCGAGGAGAATCCTTGTTCCGTGCGCGAATTTACAATCAGGGAGGACAAGGATATGCTACGTAAAGGATGGCCTCGAGGAGAATCCTTGTCCTAAATCGGTACAAGGCCGAATCGCCTATATATTGCTTCACGTCCTGTCCGTCAATAACAACATTCCCCGTACTGTTTTCGGTGTATACCACCGGAAAGAGTTTGCCTCTGCGCTTGTATCTTCAGTGTTTACACGGGGGACACAATGAAAAATTATACCTGCGACTGCCAACTCCGACCGAATAAACACCTTGTGCCGGTGGTTGACCGGTTTAGAACACCAGCGGGAGTTGACACAGTTCCTGGAGCAATCCAGGAGCAATGATGTGGGTACATCGAACCAGGTAAGCACACACGACACCGTCGTCGTGCCTTGCTAAAATGACCGACCGACCAGACTCTAGCAGTCGATCAGCTTGCTGATTTTGTCACGGCTCTGACTTTGACGGATGAGGGTCCGACTCCTGGTGGCCAGCCATCCAAACTGTTCACCTCTCGGGAAGAGTTCCAAGAAGGCCGTGCTTTGCAGAATCCGACGCGCTTTAACCCCGACGCTGTGACTGTCGCGGAGGCTACGAGCAGTATGACAGCGCTCTTCGCCGCATATCGTCCGTCTCCGGCTCCACCTCCGAATTGGCGGGAGGAAAGAGCTCGAAATCTGGTTTCTGAAGTGCAAAAAAAGATTCGTGTGGCTACGGAGTCCCTCAAAATCCCTTTCGATTACCGACCAGACGATCCGGCCGCGGTAATGCAGATGCGAGAGAAGCTTGACGCTGCCTCGCAAATTTGTAATGCTTGCAAAAGCTCGTTGGTCTCCATGAAAAAAGACAGCCCTGAGAAGAGCGAGGCACTCAAGGATCTGAAAGCACTTCACATCAGAATCGCCTTCATCGACGCGTCGCTGCCGGAGCCCACTACGCCTGTCGTATACGAAGCCGGTAAGTTTCTTACTACATATATTTGTCGCTGTGCTTACCTTGCGCAGCATACATCGGCGATAATCCAATTGACAGACTGGATCCCATAGCCCAAATGTTAATCCTCCTCGGTGTCGTTTGCCATGTTATCATCGGTATTGCCACAAACCCCTGTAACGTTATCATCGACGCGGTCACCCTTATCATTAAGTTGACTATGTCGATGCATCTCCAAAAGAACGCGGATGGGTCGGATGGCTATGATGCGAAGCAGCAAGACGTACTCGAACAGCTGCCCTCGAGCTTATATGTTGCTCTGGATCGTTTTAATATCGACGGCAAGACGACGATGTACGCAGTATGCCCATCCTGCGAACACCTCTATAAGCCCATTGATCCGGAGTCCACCATCCCCGAGTACGTTCAACGTTGCACGGCCCGTATAGTAGGGAAGGAAGGGGTCTCCGAATGCGGCGCCCAGTTGTTGGTTGAGCGCAATGGGCAATTGCGGCCCATCAAAACCTTCCTCTCCCCCTCGTTGATCGATCACCTAGCTAGGCTCTTGTCTGACCCAGAAATCGAGAAAATGTGCGACAAAGCCTGCGATGACGCATGGGCTGCTCGAAACGAACCCCCTCCTCCTTTCGTTACCAATGTATTCGAGGCAGAATTCATGAAAACGTTCGAGGGACCTGTTCCTGGCGAGCTTTTCATCAATAGGGGCGAGCGGATGCGATTGGCACTCGCAGCGCATCTCGATTTTTTCCCTCCAAATCGTACGACGATCCGCGGAAACTCAGATAGCATCGGCATTCTTTCGGCGGCGTGCATGAATATTACTGAGACTCTTCGGTACAAACCCGAGTACCTCCACGTAAGCATTCTATCCGGCCCAAAAGAGCCAGACCTAGCAAAAAGCGGCAGCTACTTGTCGCCGATGATCAATGACGCTGTTGTCGGCTGGAAGCGCGGCTTTCACATCTCGACCACGGGCGCTTCACCTCGCACTGGTCGGGATGTGGACATTGCTTTCATTCTATCGATCAATGATTTTCCGGCTGCTCGTAGGGTTTCGGGATGCGCAGGACATACGTCGCATTTCTATTGCACAGTCTGTCATTGCATGGGGATACCTACCATGTATCGAACAGATTTCGAACATCCTGACTGGGAGCCCCTTGATCCCGACTTCCTTCGCGAAAAGGCCGAAGCTTGGCGAGATGCTACGACTTTAGAGGAGCGCGAAGCAATATTTGCAGAATTCGGTGTCAAGTGGGCAGAGGTTTGGGAGTTACCATACTGGAATCCAAGCCGTATGCTCGTAATTGACTGCATGCATTGTATCCTCGAAGGCTGTGTCCATTACCACTGCCGTTATGTGCTTCAACTCGATCGTGAAAAGGCCAAGGCTTCAGAAAAACCCGAGCAGGCATTCACTTATCAGTGGATCGCATATAAAAAAGATGAGGTTCCGAAAGCCGTGCGCGTGGCTAAAGAGAAGGAAGAAAAGCAGATTGTTGAGCTGCAGAACATTCTGGAGCTCGCGCTCGGCCCTGAAGGAGGGATACCCGAGGCTCTAATGAAGAAGAAGCTTTTGAGCAAGAACCTTCCTCCACTTCGATTCCTATGCTGGTCGCTCCAGCTCAATGTTTTGCCGTCATCTCCGACTGCGGACAAGCCCGAAAAAAAAGATTATGCAGCCGGGTTGATGACATGGGTTGGTGCATATCCAATTAAGTTCATGCTTCTACTGACGCTTATGATTCCAGCGCAAAACCATGCCGTTTAAACCTGATGGATATGAATATTGTCCGAAGAATATCAGCACTCCAGATCTCACTTTTATCCAACAGGTCATCGCTCAAACTACGACGCCGTCTTGGATTAACTCGGTGCCGAAAAACTACGGCGAAAGCGGCGCAGGATCGATCAAAGCAGATGAATGGCGAATCCTGGCCACAATCTACCTCCCCATCGCGCTGGTCCTGTTATGGGGCGACAATATTTCCGGGCCAGATGGCGCTCGTTTTTTCCAGCTATTGCAGCACAGCATGGCCATATTCCAAGCAACTCTCATCGTCTGCAGATATAGTATGAACCGTGAGCGCGCAACGGCGTATCGTGCCCTGATGAAGGATTGGGTCGACGGACTACACGAAAATCACCCCCACACCAAACAGCACCGCCACAGACCCAATGTCCATGCGGCATTCCATCTCTATGATTTTCTGATACTCTTTGGACCCGTCATGTCTTGGTGGTGTTTTCCTTTTGAACGCCTCATCGGGGTCCTACAAAAGATCAAGACTAATGATCAAATTGGCGGTAAGTTTTGTTGATCTTTCGTCGTCTTCCGTGGTCGATACATGATTCTAGGCGAGATGGAAGCTACAATCCTCAAATCTTTTATGCGTGGTGCCAACCTCCGACGATGGCTCAGCAGATCGGACTGCCCCGAGGTCATACGTCAATTCAAACGTATATTCGATTTGGCGTTCACACCGCGGACCGTTCGAGAGCAAGACGATGTCGTGCCCGGGAATGACCGCGAGAAGGCCCACTTCTTCTTCAACGGGGTCAATTTCTCTCGAGCGTCGACCCACTTGGGAAACAGCCTGGTGATCTTTTATCCCCCTGGCGCGGACACTGCTGTTGCCGGAAGTATTGAAAAGATCGAGGTTATTGACAACGAGGCGACATTTCTAATTCGCCGTCAAAAACCCCTCCCTTCTCACCAATGGGATCTGTTCAAACCTTTCCCGCACTTCCCGGCTACAACCTACTCTTCTAAGATGTCGGACGCCGCGCCTGATCGAGTCCATCCTTCGCGCGTTTTGTCTCATTGCGCACGATTCAACTTTTCAAAGGACCGTGCTGTGATTTTGAATTTATCTAGGGTGTGTTCTCTTTGATCTTACCGCGGTTCGAGCTAATTGACATTACCAGGATTGATCTAATCTAGTCTTTCTCGATGTATCATTTATTCCATGAATGAATGTGTTTTGTACCCCAGAACTGTGGCGCGATATATGAAATGACCACTTACCCGTCTCATGCAGGATTTGTTATAAGCTCGTAGTTGCTGTTGCACCAAGGGCAGCGAGCATTATCTAGATCTACCTATCTAAGCAGGAGCACTGACATGACGAAAATAATCAATTTTACTCAGAGTTTCTGCTTGTGTAGCGTGGGTGAATACTATGCGATAAGTATATGTACTGAAAATATTCTACAGCTATGCGTTGCGTATTTACACGGAGGGAGGGACCTTCAAGATAATGGAACTCTGCAACGGCGAGGTTCAGTAATGTTAGTCTGTAGGAAATTCGAAGGCTGATGTTTCGGTCACGAGCTGTCCAGTCATCCGGATCGCCTCACGAATCACGCGCACGAGCGTGTTGAAACTGCCCACGGATCGCAAGGAAACGTACTCCCGATGCGAGACTTTGCAGCCCGGGCAAGGAAATACCGAAAAAACGGCGCCCATATCGCGGAGAAGAAGATGAGCGATAGCTTCTGTAATTCCGCAAGATGAGAAATGAAACACCAAAGCACTAAAACTCACCGGACAGAATGCGTTTGCGCGCGCGGAATGCAACGTGCCAACGAATGGCAATCCCTTTGGCGCAGAGACGATACGCGCACTGGCGTCTACGCATATTACGTGTGTGCCCAACCTTTACCTCCAACGCGTCGAGAAATTCTGATATGCGAATATGGCCCTGAAGATAAGCGTTCAATTTCGAGTACGGGACCCGACTGGTAATATAAACCAGCCCAGGTCCGTCACATTTAAAAGCACGCCGCTCGGCCAATAGTGCCCGGATCTGAAATCTTGGTTGGTTGATTCGTCGTCTGGACAGTCGAACATGGGTAAGATCGAATTTTCCTTTTTTTAAAAAAAGGCAACTCACATTAGTCGCAGGATTTCGCGACGAGTACGGCGTGCGGAGATGGATGTTCGTCGGAAAGTCATGAGACGGCGTGCTGGGCAATCGACACCTATATGCCAGCTGCTCGGTGCGATACTGGTGATTTCATGCGCGGGCACTAGCGGTACCCTGGCGCGGGTGGGCGGGGGGACGAAAAAGGGTTTTGTAAAGGGTTTGTAGAGCAAGGAAAGACTGACTGCGAGAGCTACGACGCGTCTAGCGGCGAGGAGGTGACAAATAGGACGATGAAAAGGACGCGAAGAAGAAAAAAAGGGATGTCACAAGACTTGCCTCCACGCATCGATCCCGTCGTTCACTTCCAACCAGGCGTCGTGGAAGCCGCCTCTGCCTCCGCGTCCCTCTCCCTCTCCTCACCCTCTCCGCCGCTGGCGCGTCATATGGCCGCCAACGCCATCGCCGCCAGCGACAAGTACCTCAACGCCAACTCCAACAGGCGCCAAATTCGCGTTCACGGCCTCCGCCGCCTACCCCTCTTCCTCTCCGCGTTCGACGGGCGCAAAGATGACCGCACCGCAGGCTTAGAAGGATACATACACCGAGTAGGTATCCGTATCCTCGTCGCTGCCGCGCGTCCACCTCGCGTCCACGCCCATCTCGGCCCGCCTCCGTTTCTGTATCTGCCTCTGCACCTGCCGCCGCCTCCCGCGAACCCCACGAACTTTCACCCCAGCATCCCGTGGCTCCGCTACTCTCCTCCTCCTGCCCGTCCGCCATCCGCCTCTACGTCCCCACCCGTATCCCCCGGATGCTATAATGGCGCCACGCGTTCACCTCCGCACCCGCGTGGGTCTCCATCCCCCTTACCGGCATCGCGCCTCCGCCTCCGTTGGCGCGAATACCTCCTCACCATCCACTGTTTCGACGGCCTTATTGAATGCGCGTCCGGCGCCCACCTCCGCCTCCGCGCCGCCTCCGCCTCGTACTGACCTCCACGTCTGCCTTTCGGATCCGGCTTCCACTTCAACCCCCACCGCCCACCCCTTCCACAGCCGCCGCCTCACCCTCGCGATCCCGTTCCCATTCCACACTCCAACTCGCC